>CM061033.1:2435335-2997835 GCA_030763125.1 Hippophae gyantsensis | reverse complement strand
TAATGAAGTCTAAATTCAATGAAAAATAAATAAAATTATACTAAAATTAAAGTTAAGAAGTGATAAATTATGACAAATTATGTAAGTCATGAGTGATCTTGTTGGTGAAGTGCTAAAAAGTTACATTTCCCATTTCCAAAAATTCTGAGTACTATCAATAAATACCTATACCTGAAACATGCCAAAAACAACAAGAAAAAATGTTGGTTAGCTTGCACGCTCGCTCATCAAAACAAACACTCGACCTAGTATGCACACTACGAAGACCAACTTAGTGGTGTATGTAAATATACTCACATACAAAGTGCACCTAACTATGTACATGTGCGAATTATCGATCTGTGGTAACCAACCTTGCACAAAGGAAGACAAATACACTGAATAAATTAAAATAGACACTATGTTTTTACATTAGAAGCCAACACAAAAATACAAGTACAACGAAACTTATAATTGGCTACCCCCTAATGCATTGATCTATTTAGGTCTAACATTTGGCTCTCCTTAAAGGGGACAGGCACTAGAACCATGTCCCAAAGTACTACAGAAGACATATTTTTCTTTATTTGTTGTGACATGTGTTGTGAAAAGCATAACTTTCTTGCTCAATTGGAGAATATTTTGTGGATTCTAGCTCTCCTCACTTGGGAGTTCTTCTATTAGGAATTAGCACCCAACATCTCAATGAGATGGTAACTTTCCAAGGTAGTTTTTCTCTCATCGCTCCTCCAATAGCTTTGTCAATGATGAACTAGCATTTTTATTTCAATCCATCATAGAAAAACTTGCTGTATAGCTACAGAGGATATCCATAATAGAGGCATTGAGTGAGAAAGTTTTTGAATCTATCTTATACTTCGTGGAAAGGCTATAGAAAAGAAAATTAAAATTTAAGATCTTTTTTATTAATTTTTTTAAATAAAATATTAAAATTTTCAAATGTTTTAAGATTTAAAATATTATTATCATTATTATTAAATAAAATAATTTTTTAAAATAAAATAAAGGAAAATTATTTTTAAGAAAATTTAAAACTAAAATATCTAGAACGTAGATATTTTAAAATTTTAAATAAAAATCACAATATTTACAACCAAAAAAGTATTTAAGATTTTGATAATAAAAATTAAAAAGTGTTATTTCTCCTAGCAATAGCGCCAAAAGCTTGATGATACAAAATTTATCAATTTTTGCTTACATTACTACTACGACAGCGGTGCCAAAAACTTATTGTGCCAAAACTTGGTGAATAAATTTTGTATGATTTATAAATAGCTCACAAATTCACGAATCACTTATAAAAATGATAAGTATACTTTTAAATCGTCTAAAGAGGAATGAGGCAGTTTTAAAATTATTCAACAAATTCTTAAAAAGGAAAATAATAATCTAAACATCCCATCCTAATTGTTTTTGGTTTGATAAATCTAAACTAGAGACATAAAAATAAAGATAGATTCAATAAAATAATTGGAAAATGCACATTTTCATTCAGTGAAAAATTTATGGATATATTAGTTAGTTAATCATGCTTCCTTAATATTAAATATTTTATTAAAAATATAAATTAAGCTTCTTGATTCTCCCTTTTTAATAAGAAAATATCCTAAGGTAGTGATCAGATTCTTTTGTTAATAAAAAATCCATTAATATCCTAAGGTCATGATTATCAATTGATTAATTATTAAATATTGATTTATTTCTATGGAATTAACAAACCATCTAATTACTGTTTAAAGCCAAGAATGGAATTAGTTATAGACCTTATAAGTTAGAGGACGGATGAGTAGAAGATCAACGAAAGTATGATAAATTAAAATTTCATAGAACGGCCAGACATTCAATGGCTTATAAATAAAGTAATGCAAAAATATAAAAAATAACACAAAAGAGTTTTAAGTGGAAACAACCTGGGTCACACCAATGACCTAAGAGGAAAACCATCAGTTCACTTAACCACCAAACCACCTAACTATCTACTATGAAAAATAAGGTCCAATTATGAGTCCAGTACTCAAACTACATAATAAGGTAATACCCACAAGTAATCTACTTACAATCTATTGTTTTCATCATAGCCTCTACAAGAAAGGTGCTCGGATCAAAACCAATGTTCTGGTAACTTAAGTAACCCAAGAAATCAAACCCATTCTACCAGTACCTAAACTGTTAGTACAATAACATAAGTGCAAGTGTGTGTCCTAGAGAAGATTCAATAATCAATAACCCTAACTAGATGATTTAATAAATTATCAATTAAATTAAAATCAACTAGCAACCCTAAAATAGATGTTAAAGCACAAGTTCAATAAAGATAGCTTTTTTAAAGATTAAGAAACAAACCAAATAATTATGATATAACCTACACATATAATATGAAATCTAACTTGCATAAGAACAGATACATACCTATGTTTGTTAGAGCTCGATAATTTATCTGGCTTAAAAATATTCTTGAAAGACATACCTAGAAACTAAAATTACGTTTCATAAATATCGCTTACACTCATATAAACCTTACAAACTAACTTTCAAATTTTAAATCTAATATGAAAAATAAATCATCAATATATTTTCCACTAGTAAATCTTATAAATTGTTTTGAAATATAATTCACTAAATCTGGTCGAGAAAATTTCATCTCATTTCAAAGAGTTGATTCTAAATCAAATCTAGATAATTAAATCATAAATCTGACTCTAATGTTTATGATTCTAAATCAAATAAAACTTAATTCATTTTTAAAATTTGTTTTACCTATTTTAATATTTCACAAGCATAATAACATTATGAATATCCCATATTATTTATAACCAAGCATGCATATTTTAATAAATTATCAATAAATTAAAGATAGCAAGTAAAACAACACATAAAGAGAATCTAAAATGAATATATTTAAATTATTCCTCAATTATATCCTTATAAAATCTTAGTATCGTTCTTATTCTGGAAAACTTCTAAACATAATGTCCAACATTGTTTATTGAATTGAAGCTAAAGCTACTACATAAACTAAACTTGTTCAACTCTAAATTTTAGAGAAGAACTTTGAAACTACTAAAAGAAAAGAAAACAAGAATTTAGGTAAGAAAGAAACTGTGGGATATGTTACAATGAAAAATAATGGTCCAATTTATAGGTGCTAAAAAGGGGAAAATGATGGATTATAAAGTGGGTGTCGTAACATAATTATTTTCCATACCATGGCATAATAAGCTATACATGGGTAGAAATCCATCCACTACACACGCACCATGGCATATAATATTTCCATGCCATGGCATGCAACAATTATGGAATGGGTGAATCTCACTCCATTAGCTTCATGCTTTGGAACATAAATTATCCACGCCACAACCCAAATTCCTCTAAACAACTAAAACTTTTATTTTTTTATGCACCGTTTTTAATGATTTGGATCATATATAAGCTTTACAAAAATATAATTTTGTTTTAAAAGATAATAAAACTATACAAATACAAATCTATTTTACCATTCAAAGTACATAAAATCATGATGTATTAAATGCTTTTAAGCACTCATAATTGTTCATACATCTCTTCCTCTTACTGCATAGACTCATGAACTTTTTTTTCTCTTCTCTTTCATTTGATTGAACTAACAAGCATAGTCACATTACAACAAAATGAAATAATTTTTTATTTTAAGAAATACCTTTAGTGAGTAGAGATATAACTTTAAGAAAAAGCCTACAGTGCTTGATACTACTCTAGATATATGGTAATGTTCTAGGGAAATGGACATGGGCTGCTAGAATGAACAATGGTTAGAGACACCTACTAATGTTTATTCAATTTTGGAACATTAGTATTATTAAGTAATTGAGATAAAATATTGAAAATTCTATTTGTGATGACTTATTTTGCCTTTACTTGAGAACTAACAAAAAGTACTTGTTTGGGAGTTTTATTGGACCATTTAATACATATAATTGTGCATTAATTCCCACATATTTATAATTAATTATTGTTCCCTACATATTTTGTGTTTATTGGGTGTAGGTGTTTACGGAAAAAATGAGAAAAAAGAGTCGAAAATATGTATTTAGAGCAAAAATAGGATACTCAATCGATCTAGCTTCAATTGAGATCGATCAAGGACTCTGGGGAAGAATATTAAGTGTCCATTGATCCAAAAGTGACTTGATTGATATATTCATAGGACTTGAACAAAATCGACAATGTCGATTATGCAAATACTTTGGTTTTATATTTGTAAAACTCTCGCAAGTGCAAGAATCATTTTAGAGAAAATGACAAGTATACTCCCAAGGTCAATTTAAGGAAGGAATATATGTGGTTTTTAATTTATTATTCAAAATTTTAAAAATTAAATTAAATCCTAAACATCCTGTCACGATATTTTGGTTTTTGTGTTTTCTAATCTAATAACACAAAAAATAAACATAGATATGGATTCAATAAACAATTATGTAAATTTTTGTCATTCATAACAGTGGAGTATTTAAGGATATAATAATTAAATTAATTATGCTTATTCATATTATTTAGGTTATTAAAGATATAAATTGATATTTATTGATTCTCTATTTTTATATGAATACCACCTTTGGTGGGGTTAGATATTCTTTGTTAATTAAACAAATCAATTAACACCTATGGGTGAGGTTGATGATTAATTTTGTTAATTAAATTAATTGTTTTTTCTAAGAGATTAAAAATGAACCATTTAAATTCCACCTTTGGTGGGGTTAGACATTTTAAACTTTATTCAAGGCGTCCAAATTAAATCTAAGATTTAATTATTCGAGTATTAACTTTCAAGTTTTAAAATCATTACTGAAAATATGTTGTCAATACATTTTTGAATAATAGTTCTTTTAAATTTTTTTGAAATAAAGCTAACTATTGGGTGATTATACCAACAAATAAAAGAGCACTACTCTAAATCAGACCGGATAATTAAACCTTAAAATCTAATTTTCATATTTAAGTTTGTAATGAAAAATAATATATTTCTCTCTAACATCCTTAATATAAAATCTTGAATAAAAACAAAGTCAATTTATTTTATAGAAATGTTTTACCTATTTAATATTTCGCAAGCATAACAATGTTATTATTATATCATATTTACAAACAGCCAGTCATGTTAAATTTAATCACAGAAAAATTAAACATAACATATAAGAATAAAACATAAAAAATAGCAGTAAAAAATTTATTTTAAAATTAGACCTCAAAAGAATCCTTACAAAACTTTGATGTTAATTCTATTGCTGGAAAACCTTCAAACAGATTTTCATTTCTATTTATTGAATCAAAAAATAAAAATCTATAAAATCATAGCTCTTCTCAAAAAGAGAAGAAATTTAAAACTATAAACTAAAAAAAACTTTCTAGAGAGAGAAAGAGTTGAGAAAATTGTTTCTTAAGTTGTGTTTTTTACAATAGGGGAGAGGGGCTTTTTATAGGTGAGGAAAAGGCTAAAAAAGGAAAAAATATCTTTAAAAAATAATGATATATGTGTATTGGACAAGCTGGCCTGCGTTTGGGTTGCTAATGTGTGCAATTGGGTGGGATTTGGCACAGGATTTGTGGCGTGACTAGGTATTGATGCAGGTATTGACACACGTAGAATTTTGGGCTGATGCACTCCCGGCTGCACGTGAAATTGAGACATGTAGGGGCGCTACCACTGGTGTTATTTTGGCATGATTGGGAGTTGATGTGCATGTTGTTCTGGCATGATGCATGCGGAATTTAGGTGTGATGTGTGAACAGTTGGGCAAATTTGTCCAGTTTTCCATTTTTTTGACTTTCCTCATTTTTTTCTCAACATATTTGTGATGTATTGCCTCCATTATTCTTCTTTGAGTCTATAAATTATTTTTGAATAAAAATACTTGAAAAAATAATAAAAATACCTGTGATTCTGAAATAACAAATTTATATAACAATATGATAAAATCATATAAATATAAATCTTTTTAATCAATTAAATTACATTAAATCATGGTGATTTTAGTGATTTTTAAGCACTCATCAATATGTCAATCAACCGACCTTCGATCGAGCCTCAATGAAATGCTCTTAGGTTAAAAATCGCATGAGTTAAATCAATTGAGATAAGTTTTTTGATCAATCAAATGACAAAATTAGCACTCAAATTTTAATCTCATTAATTGGATCAATCATATTCCAACCTAATTTGGATTAGTCTTGAAATTACACTATATAAACAACCCGAGGCGTCTTCAAAACAAAAGATTGGCAACAAGGAATAAAATAGATCACAAGCACATCTAGGGAAACTTTTGGAGGAGATTTTGAAGATTTTCATAAGCTTCTTAATATTTTTCTCTATTTAGTTTCCTATGATTATAATGATGATTCTTTTAGAATCCATGTTTAGCTAAAAATTCAATGTGATTGTGACCAATTCCAATACCTAGATTATGATTTAATTAATTTTAGGTCATGAATAATTTTATTTTCAATTCATGATTCTTAATGTGTTCAACTCTTTGTTTGATTGCTATGAGTATGCATGTAAGAATTAGAGTGCTCAACTAGTTTATTGCATGAATGTGTTTATATCTAGTTTAATATGTTAGTACGTCATTGTTAATAGTCTTATTTGAAGTGGTACCTTGTGGCCATGGTCACAAATAGGATTGAATACCTTTACTAAAGGTTAAATGATTGTTCTAATCCTTTCTAATTTAGTTATCATCTTTTTAGATCTTAATAAAACAAATTAATTAAATCTAGTAAGTGTACATAAAGGTTCTTCAAGATTTAGGTTGGTTAATAAGCAAACCTTTAATCAATTACACAATAAGAAAAGATGGGAAGTCATAAGCAAACCTAGACTTATAAAACTAAAGTTAACTCAAGAATGATTTTAAATTATGAAAGTAGTTTAGGACAAAAGAAATTAATTTACATTTATGATGTGATTAATAAAATTGTAGGCTAATAGTGTGGATAGTCCTATGGCCCTATATTTCTCTTAATTATTTTACAATCTTACTTTATTGTTTTAAGGTATTCTCTTAAAAAAAATACAAAACCCCTCATTTACTAATTTTAATTAACATACTAACAAGCATGTAAGTAGTAGTTGATGTTGTTGAAAGTTTGTATTTAGTTACAGATCTAATTAGTTAGAGGATAATTAGCTGAATTATGATAAGTTAGAATTTTTGTAGATGGCCAAGCATGCAATCATATGTAAATAAGGTAATCCAAAAATAAAAATAGATTGACACATGATATTTTTTGATAGATACAACCTAGTCATACCAATGACCTAAGAGGAAAACTAACAGTCCATTGAACCAACTATCCACTATGAAAAATAAGGTCCAATTACAAAGCCAGGTCATATAATATCCACCAAGATAAACCCCCTAGTAATCTACTTACAAGATACTACTTTCCTTCATATTCTTTTCAAGAAAGTTGTCTAGATCTAGACAGACATTTCCACAACTTGAGTCACACAAGAAATCAAACCCATTCAACTAGTACCTAAAAATTTAGCACAATTACACAAGGGAAAAAGTGTCCTAGAGCATATTCAAAAATGAATAACCCTACTTAGATGATTTAGTAATATATCAAATAATTCAAAATCAACTACCAATCCTAGAATAATCAATTATAACACAAGTTCAATAAAGATAGCTTCTTTAAAGATTAATAATCAAACCAAATAATTATGATAATATGTACAAAATTATTTGATCCAATAATTCAAGAAATAAAATAAAGAAGAAGCTATAAGAACATATGATCAAAATTTTATATACTAGTTAGGCTTATTAATCAATCAAACATAATCATCAATGTTTGATAGATTAACTAAATAAAGAAGCCTAAAAAGTTATGATTTTATATTTGCCAAATAATAGAGATATTAAGATGAAGAGAATAATACTCTTGTATGGTTAACAAAATTATGAGCCAATTGTATGATTAAATAGTATAAGTAGAAATACTAGGTCAAAGGTCTATTAAAAATATGTCCTTGAAAATGTTGAAAAGAGATTTAAAACATAATGAAAATATAGAAATAAATAAAATTGGTTTGAGTAAAAATTAGGTCAAACTTGAAAACCTGGCAGCCTAATCGATCCAAAACTAGCTCAACCGATCTAACTTGGTAGCTCAATCGATCTAGTGAAATAATTAATTAAATATAAAATAATTTTATGGCTCTTCTCATTAATCTCGATTGATCCAGTGCTCAATGGATTGATTATTAATTCCTCGATCGATCGAGTGACTATATGCACTATGTTCATATGTATCTAATATTCAATCTAATATGCATAGGAACAGAGATATAACTAAGATGTGATTGATCTATTCATTATTCATTAGTTTAGTGTATATAATAATAGAAAAGCAGAGAATGTTCATAAGAGTGGAGTGAGTAAACAACGAATAGAAATTAAAAACACAACTCTTCCTATGTGTAATACTTCATAAAGAATTTTCAACTTTTTAATTTTGAATCTCCCCCTAAATTGAATATTTCAATTTTTCTCTCCTTTTTTTCATACGAATAAATAATATAACATTGAAGCCTAAATCCAATATGAGGAAGAAGAAGATGTATGCTATGAACCCCAAAACAATGTAAAAAGGGAAAAATTTGATAAAATCTGATAATTTTTTTGTTAATAATGACAGTAGATTGAGCTTAACATGAATGCAAAATTACACATATACGAAAATTGATATATGTAACTATTCATTAGAAAAAAAGACATAGTTAAACAAGACACACACATACTAACATAGATAGTGACTTAACTACAATTACATAAAGTGAGATAAATATTAAACTATAATAGTATGTCAATTAATACACTTATGATTAGTTATGAAAGCTTTAAAGAAAAGAGCATTATCAATCCTACAAATATTTCATTTGAATTCAAACTTGCACATAATAACAATTTTTTCTTACTAAGAGGGACTTGAATTTTTTGTATTCCCACTCAATAATTATAACTATTTTATTTTTTATTTTGTATAAGGGAATGGATATTTGTTTTTCTTTTTGCATAACCATTTATGGAACTTTCTTTTTATGCATTCAATTATTTTTTATTATTTAAAACTATTTCCTTTATCATATTATTTTTCTTTTTTAGAGAACATATGTATGAGCCAATATTCTTAACACGATGACTTTCACACTAGTTGTAAGGTACCATATTCGCTCATTATGGTAGTTTTCACACATCATAGTAGATAGTCCTAAACTATATATTTCTTTATAGTAGCCTTTTATACAGTGAAAGTTAGTATTCAATCATAATTTTCATATTCAAGGTTATCTTATGCCCTAAAATTTCATATAATTAATTATAAACTTATAGCATAACATACATATGTGTTTATTGAGTGTGTGAGTAAGTTATTGTTGACATCGATTGCTAGATGTAAGAAATATGTAAATGCACGAGTCACAATATTCATTTGCATAGTTCATAGTAAAAAAAAATGAAAGTAGCATGTAATGTTCATTTCAAGTTAAAGAAAGTCTACTTCCCTTTTTTATATATATTCTAAAACAATAATGAAAATGTACTAGAAAATTTTATTCATTAGTATAGATTCCTAAGGAACTTCTAAAAGATTTAAATCTTTGAGTGTCAAGTGTCTTCGTAAATAAATCAGCTAATTGTCTTTCAATAGGAAAAACTTTATCTTCTACAAGTTCCCTAATGAAATGATGTCTAATGTCTCTGTGTCTTTTTAGAGACACATATAGCACTAGTGTTATCACATTAAATGGGAATTGTTCCTTATTTAAAGCCATATTCCTTAAGCATATTCTTTATCCACTGAAGTTGTGTGTAGGTAACAACAATGTATTTTGCTTCTACAGTAGATAATGAGATGGAGTTTTGTTTCTTACTATGACATGATACAAGATAGTTTGTAATATATAAACATCCACCTGAAGTTGTTTTTCTTACATCCTAATTTTCTACCCAATGTGCATATGTGTATCCATTAATTTCACATGTAGTATCATTAGTAAACTAAATACCAATATTTTTTTATTCCAGAGACATACTTGAGGATCCTTTTGACATGGTCAATGTGTGATTTCTTAGGATCTAATTGATAACAAGCATAAACACCAACTTTAAAACAAATATAAGTTATACTTATTATGAGTTCCAACAAGCTTCCTATCATGCTTCTATATAGCATTTGATCAATGCCTTTACCTGACTCATCCATTGAAATCTTGACACTAGTACTTATGGGTGTTTTCAAATGCTTAAATGTTTCAAATCCAAATTTCTTAATTAAATTACATGCATATTTGATTTGAAGAATAAAGATTCCATTTTTTAATTGTTTAATTTGCAAATCAAGAAATATATGAGCTCACCCATTATAGACATTTCAAATTCACTTGTCACTATGTTCACAAAATCATCAACAAGAGAATTGGATGTCAACCCTAAGACTATGTCATCAACATATGTTTGAGCTATATATATATATATCTTTGGTCCTTTTAATAAAAGGAATATTATCAACTCCCCTTCGAACAAATCCTTTATTCAAAAGATAAGTTGTAAGTCTCTCATACCAAGCTCTAGGGGCTTGTTTCAAACAATAAAGGGCCTTATTGAGTTTATAAATTTATTTGAGAAATTATGGGTTAATAAAATGTTTTGGTATTTCAACATAGACTTCTTCACTAAGTAATCCATTTAAGAAGTCAGATCTTTTGAATTTCATAAAGCACCCAATGGAAAGTAAAATCCTAATTGATTCTAACCTAGCTACATGAGCAAATGTTTCATCAAATCAATTCCTTCAACTTGTTTATATCCTTGTGCAACTAGTGTAGCCTTGTTTCTAATCATAAAAAATTGTTCATTAGATTTATTTTTAAACACCCATTTAGTTTCTATGATATTTTTATCTTTAGTCTAGGCACTAAAGTCCAAACCTCATTCCTAGTGAATTAAGCTAGGTCATCCTGCATAGAATTTATCAAAAATTCATCTTTTAAAGCTTCATTAACATTTTTTTGGTTCTATTTGAAAAATATAACAAAGATGAGTTATCTTATGTACTTGTCTTCTTCTAGTTGCCATACTTGCATTTGGATCACCAATGATGTTTTCAGTTAGGTGGTTTTTGACAGTACTGTTAGCCTTTGAGTTTGAGTGTTGGGTATGGTGACCTTGCCACATAAGGCTGACTCTTCATCTACCTCATTATCTACCTTTTTAGTGTCAAGAGTTTCATCAATCTATTCCTCAGTTGGCAAGCTTGTGCTTAAATCTTCAATTTTATCACCAGTCACTAACGTACTAGTAATTGCATCATTTATAACAACATTGATGGACTCCATCACAATATTATTTCTCAAGTTGAACACTCTAAAGGCACAACTTGTTAATGAGGAACCTAGAAAGATACCTTTATTACTTCTAGAGTCAAATTTTTCTAGATTCTCACAATCTCTAAGGATGTAACAATTACTTCCAAATACATGTAGATGTTTAAGATTAGGTTTCTTATCTTTCATAACTCATAGAGAGTTTGGCTTGTATGTGAATGTAGGTAGACACGATTTATTATATAGCATGAAGTACTTATTGCCTCACCCCAAAACTTCCTGGGAATGTCTTTTGTATATAGTATAACTCTTGTCATATCTTACAACACTCGATTCTTCCTTTCTACTATCATATTTTGTTGTGGGGTAATTGGTATTGAGAGTTCATGAGCTATACCATGTTGTTTGCAGAATTCAACATATCTTAAGTTTTCAAATTCCTTCCCATGATCTATCCTTAGTCTTATTAAATTGGTTATTCTATTGCCTTATTCAATTTGCACTTTAAGACAAAAGAAACTAAATAAGTTGAAAGCATCAAATTTTTATTTTAGGAATCCAACCCATGTAAAACGAGAAAAATCATCAACAACAAAAATAATATATTTCTTGCCACCCAAAATCTCAATGACCAATTAGGTTAATGTGAATTAACTCAAGGAAATATATTCCTTTAATTTTCTTATGAGAAAAGCAAGTTTTTTTACCAAGTTGGCATGGTTTGAAAAAAACTTTTCTAGTTTTAGAAAGCATAGGTAGACCATACACAATTTTCTTTTTGCTCAAGTTAACAAGATCATTACAATTGGTAATAGGGCCTACATCAATGTAGTAGCAATTATCTTGGGACATAGTTACTCTAGCCACACATTCACCTTTTCGATCTATTATAATACAATGATTGTTAGTAAATTTTACGGTATAATTTTGTCACAAATCTAACTTATGCTTATAAGGTTGGTTTTAAGTCCATCACTATACAATACATCATCTTACTTAGACATACCATCAATTTGAATTATACATTTACCTATAATCCTTGATTTATTTCCATCACCAAAAGTAATTGTTCCTTAATTATATTTTCTAAATTTTTTGAAAAGAGAATGATCACCAATCATATGTCTAGAATAACATCTATCAAAATATCATGCAGTAGAAAACTTAGCTTTAAATGTACTATGGGCTACACAATAATTTAAATCAGATGTTTTTATCCAAACTTTTCTAGTATTTTGAATTATGCCCTTATTTGAATAAGATGCATGTAGATTATCAAAATAATTATATATCATCAATAATCTACATCTAGGTCTAATATGCCCTTGATGACTCTATGAAAGTAAAATCATTAACACTCCTTTTTACTTAATATTTACTTTTTTATTCAATAAATAGTATTTTTAGGGCTAAAAATATTTTAATATAAAATTTTTAGGGAAAAGGGGTGAAAGTATAATTTAAGAAATTTTTTGGGATCTTTTTAGAATTTTTATGGATTTTTAAAGAAATTTTAACGTAGGATCAATCAGAAAATGCCACGTGGCCTTCCATGCAAGTAGAGGACCTAACTAGATAAGCCATGCAAACTCCATGCAAGTAGGGACAATGAATTATTAACATGCATGTGAGGAATGAAGAAGTGTGTGACACATGTCGACACAACATTCAATTCGAGTTTGGAGTGTGGTAAAACAAGCATGCCATGTGTCGTCACATGATTGCTCCTCACGATCTACCAGTGCACCATGCAATCTGCATCCGTAAATCACATTGCACCACGTGGCCCTAATTCAGTATGTATTGACTTGGCTACCACGCATCGCTCTATGATTCACCCAGTGATTTTTTTGTGCCATGTGTAGCGCTGTGATTGGCTAACACTATTAATTTTGCTTGTTTTGATCTCAACCCTTGATTTGAAGCTGATTTGACTACTCATATTGCATCTGAGCTATATTTAAGCCCCTAATCAACCCATAAATCTTTTAGTTATATTTTCATTGTTTTTATTTTGTAGGTGAATAAATGTGGCGAGAAATGGTGCAATAAGAATAAGAATTTCAGTGATAGATATGGTGTGCCATGATTAAGAGAGTTTTCTTTTCATATTTATATGTGCACATTAGGGATAATGTGTAATTTAAGTTTGGGGGATGGAATTTCATTCTCTACATTAGTATTTACTATACATTTTAAATTTTTGAGGGAATTTTTACTAATTCTTAAGATGTTTTTAATCATGATTTGGGTAAAAATTAACAAATATATGGAAACTAAATGCATGCATGCTAGATATGAAACATATGAACTCAATGATAAAAATTGGTTTTCATGACTAGGATAGGGAATGTAATATATTTGTTAAGATATTTACATTAATCATGTGATGTACTTGCTAGTTTTGATTGAATTGATTCAAATTTTTATGCATATGTTCATGATTGATTTTGGTGTGCTTCTGAGAGAAAATTTGTAGTAGTTTATGCGAGTCGATGAGATATACCAAGTTTTAGAATCTATTTGATTATGCCTTGAGGCAAAATCCTAAATAATATTTAGCAAGAGAAATGATTTATGACGTATTTGAATTGATCGAGCCTTTCAAGTTAACCATTGTTAATATCTTTAGTCACCCATTTCAGCCTGACAAAGAACCATTCATTTATTTAAGCCATATTTTATGCCTAACTAATAAGCATTACATCCTTGAACCTTTAGCTTGTATGAAAAGAAAAAAAATGCAATCATGAGTAATGTTATAGAGTAAGATGAAATGTAGGTCACCCTAAAAAGAGAAGAAGCAAAAAGAAGAAGCAAAACACACAACACAATTATCCCTCTAAAGAAAAAATAGAATTAAAAATAAATTTGGGGGTGTTGTGAAATTAGAAAAAAAATGTGGAATAAAAGAATATGAAAAGAATAACAAGAAAGAGGGTCCATTGAAATATCAAGTTAAAGCTCAATGACAATTAAAAATTACATGATGAATAAAATGAAAGCTAAGGTGTGGAAAAAACCTAAATGTCTTCATTTATCGACCCCCCACCTAAGTCTTACATTACAACCATGTAAAGTCCTTATTGATCTTGAGTTAAATGCATATTTATATTAGTAGAGAGGGATGTTAAAAATAAATTTAAGAGACTTGTTCTAAGATTGAATTGATTAGTATGCTTATATAGGTTGATTTCATAAGTGCATTTGATGATATCATGTGCAACACACACACACAAATTAATTTGAGATGGATATTTTCGTGAAATATGCATGTACTAATAGAAGTATATTTATGAATATACTACCCATGTTGTTTTATTTAGTTATACTTGGCTTTACTTGAGGATAAGCAAAAAGTTAAGTTTGGGGGTGTGATGAATCTATGAATGTAGAGTCATTATTGCACTTTTTTTAACTTAATATTTACTTGTTTTATTCAATAAATAGTATTTTTGGGGATTAAAATATTAAAATATAAACTTTTAGGAAAAAAGGGTGAAAATATAATTTATCGATTTTTTATGAATTTTAATGCAAGACCAATCAAAAGTTGCCATATGACCTACCATGTAAGCAGAGGAGCTGACTGGGCAAGCCACGCGAATGCCACCCAAGTAGGAACAACGAATCGTAAATTGCCACGTGTGAGGAGTGAAGCGCATGCCACGTTTTGGCATGGCATTCAATCTGAGTTTGAAGCTCAGACAAACAACCTTGCCATGTGTCATCAAGTGATTGCTCCTTGTGATCCACTAGTGTGCCATGCCATCTACATCCGCAACTCACATTGTGTCGTGTGGTGTTAACTCATCATGTGTTGGACATAGACCTATTTGCCTTGCCACACGTTGCTCTCTGATTCACCTAGTGAATTCCATATGTCATGTGTCGCATTATGATTAGCTAGCGTTATTAATTTTGCTTGTTTTTATCTTAGCCCTTTATCTGAAGCTAGTCTAACGGTCCAGATTACACCTGACCTATAATTAAGCCCTCAATCACCCCCATAAACCCTAATGAGCCACTATTAACATAATTTTGATTAGTTTTTAGAGCTAAAAAGAGAAAAATATAGAAAAATTCAAAAGGAAATACAATTTTGGTGGAGATTCAAGAGAAAATTAGTACTAAAATTCAAGAGATTGATTGTATGGTAGGAGATCTTGGTTTTATGAAGTCAACTTCTAGATACCTAATTACTTTTTCAAATGGAGTTTCTTCATGCAATTAAGACTATAAAAATATGTTGCTTTGTCAACTACAAAAGTGGAGCTCATTGTAGCTACTGAAGCTTTAATGGAATGCTCTAGATAAAAAGATTCTTACAACAACTTGGACAACAATGACAAAAGTATATTTACATTACAATAGTCAAAATGCTATCCACTTAAGCAAGAGCCTGAGTTTTGACTCGAGGTTGAAGCACATTGATGTGCGATATCACTAGATACGTGATATTGTCTAATCCAAGTAGCTACAACTTGATATCTATACTGAAGACAACAACTTGAATACGATGACCAAGTTCTTATTTAAGAATAAGTTTAAACTACATAAAAAAATAGTAGGCATGGTGGAGCTCTCTGCATAAATTGGGAAGGGAAGATTGAAATTTTTTGCTCCTATTATGAGGAGAGAAGAGGAAATGGAAAGAAATTAAAAGAAAAGAGAAATATAGAAGTCAAAAACAAAATAAGAACAGAAATTAGCAAAGTTTTCTCTCTCTAATTCATGCTATAAACATTTAGTAAATTCAATATTATAAAATGCATTCATTAGAAGTTAAGAATCAATATTGAAGAGAACATATCAATATTGAAAAGGAATTTAAAAAACTAAACTCTAGACTTTGAGAGAAAAAGGAAAAATCTACATTGTATATGAAAGACTTATTATCTTGAGTCAAAATTCAAGAGAATATTAAACCTTATTTGTTAGTGTGGGATTATTTTGTATTTTCATTTATTAGTAGAAGATATTATATATTTTGTTAAATTATTTTATTAATACAAAATTATAAAAAGTTAGATTCATGGACCACTAATATTTCTTACATGACTCTTATTTTTTGTTATCTTTTGCAACATTTTGTGACGTGTCACATCACAATTTGTGTGATTAATAATATGTGTATAAATTAATACTTCTCAGTTGTCATAAATGTTTCTTATTTCTCATTAGTATATGTAATGTGTTGATATTGTAACACTAATTTTTTTATTTTTACAATTATAATTTATTAATAATAATGACATAAATATAATTAACTATAGATATAATGAATAATTTATACCTAATTATTATGATAATATCTAAATATTCAAATGATTTTTATAATAATATCATCACCTTATATATACCTAAAAGAACATATGCAAAGCTTCGATAAAAGTAGTTCAAAAGTAGTAGTCTTTTGTTTTTTTTTTTAAGAAAAAAAAAGGCGTTATGAAGACTTAACTCTGAAAAAAGCAACTCCAAGAGTTTTAAATGTAACGCCTACAAATATTAAAAATACTTCTTATATAATTGAGAAATACATAAAAGAACACTTTATAATCTAAAAAGTGTCCTTTAACAGTACATCCAAACGCGCATGTCTTATTAATGAGAAGGAAAGGTGATTATGAACATCCCACACTTATTCTAAGTTTTATATTAATTTTTTTTATAACAGTTTATCTTAATATTATGTAAAAATGATTACATATAGATAAATAACTTTTTATGTTTTTATTTATTATTTATTTTTTAATTTATTTTTCTTTGATTCTTTCAACGATTTATTTAATTTATAATAATTTTTATCTAATATAATTAAAACAAATAAAAAAAATAAATTAATTATTTTTATCTTTATAGAGTTACTTTTTCGTAACAATCATACTTAATTATCTTTGTTCTTATGCTATCATTTTTTAATAGAAAGCATAACAAATGAATCATTAGGATTCATTAAAAGGAAATGTTAAGACCTTACCGAATGTCAAGGTGATAGGCCATGCTATAGTACTATGTTCATAGAGCGTTGATATTTCCCTCTTAAAAGGAGAAGACTAATTATATGTCTGATTCGGTAGGCATGATTTCTCTCGACAGATTAAGCTATTTATTAAAGGTCGAGAGTTCATGTATTGAACAAATAGATGGTACTTTACCTGATAAAAAAATTAGCTCAAGTTAAATAGTTGTAATTAAAGAGTTGCAAGATAAAATTCTAAATTTACGAGATAAAAAAATTATCTTAAAAAAAAATCACAAGTTTTATACAACGTGTTAAGATCACCTCATATTGATAAAAATTATAGAGAATAATTTGAAATGAAAATAAGAAAAAATTTCTAGTAATAAAAACAAAAAATATGACTAAATTATTAAAAAATAAAATACAAGATTTAAGTTTTATTTTTATAATAAGTAGTAAGAAACGTCTATGACACCTATAATAAAAGCGAAAATTCAAGTACACATAACTGTGGATACACCCTCACCAATTGGCTTCGTTATCACCGTTCATCAAATCACCAAACCATCAACCTAACATCTTCACAGTCTGATGTTGATAAGGACAAGGTCATGGGCTCGTGGCTGTAATTTCCAGTATTTTGTTGTTAATAAGAAATTCATATTATAACTATTATAAAAAAATCATTATTTTACACTTTTATATAAAAATAATCATCTTAATTATTAGTATTTTCCCATATAACCTAATTTCACTATAAATTAACTTTAATTCATTTATTTTATAAATTATATTAAGTATAAAAAATTGATTCTATATATTAATTATTTGTGAGAAGATTAATGAAATTTATAATTATTGTTTAACATATGAATATCTTTAAAATTTATAAATTCTCTTTAGTGAAAATTTAAATAGAAAAAATAAAAGACTCTTAAATATTATAAAAAAAATAAAATAGAAAAGAAAAAGGCTTCTAAATATAAAGTTTATAATTATTCTAAGTGTATGAGTTTATAAGTCATTAGGAAAATACTATATATAGTACTCTTTATCTTTACTATTTGACTTTTTTAACTTCTAAAAGAATGATGTGTCATGAGATGATTTGTAATTTTTTATTCTAAATTTTTATTTATATATTTAATTGGTCATGCTTCTTCTAAATTTTTTATATTCTCGTTACTATTAATTCATGGGGTAATAAATAAAAGTATAATGACTTAGTTAGAAATAAAAAAAAAATAGAATTCCAAAGAACTTTAGTGTTGACTAAATAATCCTTCTTTTTAATTTTTAATTTTTTAATTAAAATTAATTCTTTGAATAATGGTTTAATTGAGAATTAAAAATTATAATTTTAAAAGACTTCAATTTTAATAATTTATAAAATTAAAATAATTATTTTGATTATTTCTTCTAAATTGTAATATCTTCAATTAAACATAATGATTTAAAAATTAAAAAAATTATAATTGTAAAAGAATTCAAACATTATGTGATAATCCTTTCATAAATTAATATATATATATATATAAACCCAATATTGAAGAGAGAGATATTGATGTGATGGTTCGGAGAAAATCATAATTTTTATTTAAAGAGATGGAATTGACTAAAAGAAAGCGGTTTCCTTGGTATATGTACCAATTAGGGGTGTCCATGGTCCAGTCCGGTCCGGTTTTATCTATAAAAAAATTAACCGGATCGGATCGTTCATATTACTTGGACCGCACCGGACCGGACCGTTTGAAAGGGTTTTAAAAAATAAAAACCGGACTGGATCGTTTGACTTATAAAACGGTTTGGTCCGATTTGGTTCGATTTTTTTATAATTTAATGAAAAATAATGTGAAATTTTTAATATATTATTAAACCGGTCCGATCCGGTTCGAACGGTTTAAAATTAATACAAATCGGACCGGACCGTTTGATTAGTAAAACCGTTCGGTTTGGTCCGGTCCGGTCCGATTTTGCGGTTTGGTCCGATCCGATCCGGTTTATGGACACCCCTAGTACTAATTATTCAACTGAAGGAACATATTCAAGAAAGAAGTGATTCTGTAAGACTTGATCATGCACAAAGTTTTGATCAAGTTCAATGTGCTTGGTCCAAAAATAAAGAACTTGGTTCTTGATAAGACTCAAAGCATTGAGATTGTCACAATACAATGCAGGAGGCATTGCGATTGGGAGATGCAATTCAAAAAAATAATGACTTCAACTATAAGAGTTCAAAAGTGGCACTATAATGAGTGTTTAAAAGAACTTATCATATTTTAATTGTATGCATGTTAAATAATTAAATAGATTTATATTTTTTTAGTTTTACTACTATTTTAAACAAATTTATCTTTTAAAAATCGTAGGTATTTGTTGTTATTTTTCTGTTATTTTAGTTGCAAAAAGATAAAATTGATTAACACTTGAAGAATATATCTAAAAGTACTATATTACAACTTTAAAAGCTTAAAAGATAACATATATGTTTCAAAAAGGATATACAAAAAATATGGGTTTAATATTGATCAACACAACGTGGGTCACGACGTAGAAATTTTATGTGCTGCGGAGCAAGGCTAAAGGACTAAATATCATGTGTCCTAGAATTGATAAGAGTCATGACATGAAAATGTTTTGAGCTACAGCATATGCATAAAGGATCACGTTCCAACTAATTATATCTTGTATCATGCTGAGGCGTGGAAAGAATTGTGTCGCAGTGCGAGTCTTCTAGTCTAACTTTTTCTCCTTTTTATATTTATAAATAGGACCCCACTTTCATTATATTTCATGTCCCTTTCATCCATTTCTCTCATCATTCTCACCTCCTCTCCAAGCTCTTTAGTTTTTTTTTATCTTAGTTTAAAGGTCTTCTCTCAATTGAGATTTGAACATCATTATAGTTTTATGTAATAGTTTAGTCTAAAATCAATA
Source organism: Hippophae gyantsensis (assembly GCA_030763125.1). NCBI lineage: Eukaryota > Viridiplantae > Streptophyta > Magnoliopsida > Rosales > Elaeagnaceae > Hippophae > Hippophae gyantsensis. The sequence continues at coordinate 2,977,556 of CM061033.1, read as the reverse complement.
AAAGGTAATTGACAATTATATTTGAAGGTTTTCAATTATAGAAATAATACCAAAATACTATATTTGAAAGAATATATTTAAGGTATAATTTAAAAGTATTCTTCTATTTTTAGATTAATTTATATATTATTATGAATGCTATATTTAAAATATTGACCATATTTTTAAATTAAGCATATCTAGGTGAAATTACTATGAAATATTACTAAAGTTATTATGCTTGTTAAACTTTAAAATAGGTAAATATTTTTGCAAAATTAAGTATTTTTTTTATTTAAGAATTCTACAAGTTTATTATAGAAAATATAATGATGTCAAAATTTTGTAATAAACTTACAAAATGAAAGTTAAATTTAAGATTTGATTATCTTGATCGAATTTAAAGTATTGTTATTTCATTTTTGAATTGGCTCATATGTATACTTAAGTGTAAACTATGTTTCAATTTTTTTTATAAGAATTACTATTAAAAATATATTAAGTTAGTTCTCAAATATTTGAATTCTCAAATCTAACTTTGACATCTTAAATGAAGTTTAAACTATTTGCCCGACCGAAGGTGACAATTAAACAATTTATGAATCTCTCACAAAAGAAGTATAATTTAATTAAAGTTAATTACTAGACCTAATTGAATACGATCAATGATTTTAATTAATAACAAATAATAGATCTGAACGAAGGTACCATTATTTATACAAAAGAGAATCAATATCTTAATTTATATCTTTAAATAACCTAATCAATATTAAGTAAGCATAATAACTAGCTAATATATTCATAAATTATTCATTGTTTATAAATGTTATTTGCATAATGTTTGTTGAATCTATATTATTTTTATATCACTAGCTTAAATCTTTCAAAAATCCAAAATTTTGTGACAAAATATTTTAAATTTATTTTTGTTTTTAAAAATTTGTTGAATTATTTAATAAACAAATGATTCATCTTTAGACCGATCTTAAAAGTATACTTATTAGTTTAAATAAGTGATTTTTGTAGAGATATAACAAATTTATACACTAAACAATCTGATGTATTAAGTTTTACGCACCATTGTTATTTAAATCTTAAAAACTTTTTGTTTTGTAAATATTTCAATTTTTATTTAAAATTTTCAAATATATAGGCTATTAATTAATTTAAGATATTTTATTTTTTTATTAGAAAAATAAAAAATTAAAGTCTAGTTAATTATTAGTCTTATAAAATATTTTCCAAAAAAAATTTCTTAAGATATCTTAACAAAATTTAAAAAACAAATAAAAGATCTCTTAAAAGAAATTCAAAAAAAGGTTTAAAAAAATCTTAAAAAAAACAAAAAGCTATTAAAAAATTTTAAAATTCGAATTTCAAAAGAACAAATAAAAAAATTAAAAAAGTAAATTTTTTTATTAGTTATCATATTTATTAGCTCACTACGAAAAATTTCAAAAAATTTCCGAAAATAATCTAAAGTTGAATAAAAAATTAATTTTTTTTAAATCTAAAAATATAGTAATTTATTTTTTAGTTGACTTAGATATTCAATATTAACTTAATTTCTTTTTAAAATTTTGCTTTTATTATTTTTGCATACTAATTTAGTTTTAATATTTTATTTAATTATTTTTATTTATTAACTTTTTATTTACTTACTAACTTTTTGTCTAATTAATTTTGTTTACTAACTTTTGTTTTTATTTATTATTTTCTTTTCTTTTTTTGTTTAATTTTTTTCTAACGTCAATTTTTTTGTTATTTGTTTCATTTTATTTCTTTTCTCTTATTTATTGTTTTTTTGTTATTTTATTATTATTATTATTATTATTATTATTATTATTTTATTTCTCGTAATATAATTGGGCTTAAGAAAAATATACATGCATATCTATCCCTATTTGAATTCCAAAAAATACATTTTAAATCAGACCTACATAAATTTTCTCTTCTTTTTCTTATTAAAATCTGTTTTTTCCTACCCTAAACACAAATAATTTTGAAGTTACCTCTAAAGATTCCAAAATTTTAATATTAACATCACTATTAGTGATAAAAAGAAGGTGAATTATATGTTAGATATAGATGCAAATATTAATTTAAATATCATATTCATTATATTTGTAGCTAGTAGTAGATGAACCAAAACCCAGAACCATGTCTCTACTTCTAAGCAGACAAGTTTTTAATATCCATAAAGCATAACAAATGATTTAAATAGTATAGTAGATAAACTTACCATACCTATAAATTTTGTTATTTCAATAAATTCAATAACGAAGGAAGCATTAAGTATATTCTACAAATGAAAATCTTTCCGAGAAGTATCTTGCTAAGACATTAAAATGATGTTAGATGAGAGGCAACTCATCATTGTAGTTACTATAATTTTCTTTATTTTATTATGTTTATTTTTGTTTCATTTTTTATTTTGTTTCTTATCATGTGAACAATGTTTAGAATTGTTGAATTTTATAAGTGTTGGTTGAAATTTGTAAGAAATACACAATATTCTATACATACGTGTAAATTAAAATGTTTGGAATAATTGATGTATCTATAATTCCACATCAATATTTGTGCATGTTCAACAAATGGGTAAATTTTCTCTTGTTTATTCTTTATCTTTAATTTACAATTATTACATTGAAGGTCATGTAAATTTTAAGTTAGGGGTGAAAAAGTTACATTTCATAAATTTGAGCAATTTTTAATTTTTATTAAACATTGCTTACATTTTCACTTATTTTTATTAATTTGTTTTCATTTTCATTTGTTTGTTTTAATTTTTTTTTATTGATTTAGGAATTTTTAGATTAATTTTAAATTTTTCTTGTAAAATTATTGTGTCTTTTAGTTAACTTTAAGAATATAATTAAATCTTCACATTGTTAGATTAATTTCTTGAATATAACATAAAGTAATATGATAATTAGTTTGTTTTTATCATAATTAATATTTCATGATAAAATATTAAAATTATGATAAATATAAAATGGGTGTTTAGAAATAAAATAGTGAAAACTACCTTGTGATAATGTATTTTGAGCCATTATCTTCCTTTTGAGTGATAATATTTTTCTACTCTTTTAAACACACCTCTTATCAATTCTAAATTGATAGTTGATCTTTATAGGTTTTTGTATTGAATACTAAGATATTTACATATGATAAAGTATCATATATTTATTTTTATTACTTAAATTAAATGACTTAAGTATAAATTGAAAGTATATGTCTTTCTCTTTATTCATGCATCACTTCTAAAAAGAGAGACATATAAGGGATTATCTAAATCAAGACAAAGAAAAACAAAGTTACAAATTTGCCACTCACTCTATCATACAAAAAAATGTACAATTTGTACATGGACCCTTTCTAAAAAAGACAAAAAAAAAATAAGAAATAGAAAGAAAAATAAATAATATAAAATAAATACTATGACCCAATATTCTTGAAAGTTGTGAGAAATGACTAAATACAAAAGAAAGGAAATAATTTTCCAATTGCATTTTTTTCATCTCTTAAAGGCATATAACTTGAAATTATTATTTGATGAATTTGATTGATACATGAAAATAATATTTGATTTCTTTATATAATCCTTTCATTTGATTCTTTTCATGAGATCAATATTATACATCATTTTAAGCTATTTATTCTTTATACATATGCGAATCTATTAGTTTTTTCTATTCATAAACTCTATTTGCATATATCTTTGAATAAGTGCTTGAACTAATAAGATTAGTATTCTTGAGAGTATGTCTCGTAAGGATAAAGTCGTAGCGAATTCAAATTCCATACATTAAAATTGGGAAAATTTCATATTGATACATTTTTTTATTTGATTACAAAAATGATTTTCAACTAATTATTATAGTAAATAATAAATGTTTAGAATATTAAAATAACTTATGTAATAAATTTTAATTGTAAACTTAGAAGATATTCAAAAGCATGAGAAGTTGTGTTATTTTTTATTTTGTTATCTATTTCATTTTTACTTAATCTTAAATTTTATTCTGTTTGTTTATGTGTTATTTTTTTTATTTTTGTTATTTATTTTTTAAAATTTTTCATTTTAAAATTTGAGGTTTGTAGGTACTCTGAAAGCTCTCACGAGACTTAAACTCGTCCACTAGGGAAACCAAGGATTTAAAAGCTTGTTACATATGCTAAATGCAACTGTGTCAACCTACAAAATGATTTATGATAATTTAATTTAATTTTAGTTTTTGTTTTTAACTTTTCACCTTTTCTTGCTAAGAGACTTGCAAGAAGTTGGTTGGTGGTTTTGAAGAGTGCTTAAAAGCACTTAATATATCATGATTTTATGCATGTCCAATGATTAAATAGATTTATATTTTCTTAGTTTTACTATCATTTTAAACAAATCTATCTTTTGTGAATCACAAGTATGTTTTGTTGTTTTTAAGGTATTTAACTTTAAAAAGATAAATTTTATCAACACTTGTGAAAGTTTCTTATTTAGTTATGAATCTAATTAGTAAGAGGACAGGTGGGTGAAAAGATAATCAATGAAAGTATAAAAATGAAAAATTCATAGAAGGACTAGACATGGAATCATATGTAAATAAAGTAATACAGAAAATAAAAATTGACAACCTAACTCACACCAATGATGTAAGAGGAAAACCATTGGTCCACCAAACCACCTAACTATTCACTATGAAAAATAAGGTTCAATTACAAGGCTAGAATTCAAACTATCCATCAAGATAATGTCTCAAGTAATCTACTTACAAGTAGCTACTTTCAACATAGTCTCCATAAGAAAAGTATTCAAATCTAGACCAACATTTCAATAAACTCAAGTCACACGAGTTAGTTGAACCCATACAACTAGCATAATAACACAAGTACAAATATGTGTCCTAAAGTTGATTCAATAATGAACAATTCTAAGTAGATGATTTAATAAATATATCAAATAAATCGAAATCACTAGCAATCCTAGAACAAATGTCTAAGCACAAGTTTAATAAAGATAACTTCTTTAAAGATCAATAATCAAACAAAATAATTAGGATATGGTACACACAATTATTTGACCCAATAATTCAAGAACAAAAATAAAGAAGAAGATATAAGAACGTATGATCAAAATATCATAAACCAATTAGGCCTATTAATCAATCAATAACTTCCAATGTTTGATAAGTTAAATAAATAAAGAAGCAAAAAGAATTGTGATCTTATAAATGCAAAATAAGAGAGAGATTAAGATGAAGAGAATAATGCTCTTGTGTGGTTAACAAAATTGTGAGCCAATGGTATGATTAAATAGTATGAATTGAAACCCTAGATCAAAGATTAATTACAAAACTATCCTTAAAAGTATCATAGGTTGAAGATTAATTACAAAACTATCCTTAAAAGTATTTAGAAGAGTTTAAAAATATAAGGACAATATAGTAAAAATACTAATTTACTCGAGTAAAAATTAGGTTAAATTTGAAAACCTAACCGCTTGATTTATCTATGCTTAGCTTGAAAGATCAAATATGACTGCTCGATATATCTAGTCAAGCTCGATTGATCGACTATGAATACGTCAATCTTTCTAGTTAAATTTTGATTGATATAGTGAAATTAATTAATTTAGAAATAAGTGGATTGATCTATTCATTAATCTCAATCAATATAGTGCTCAATCTACTCATTAATCTCAATCGATCTAGTGCTAGATCGATGGAGTTAATGTTTCAATCTATCTAATCATATTAAAAACTAATTTATCCAATTTTAATTAAGCTCGATCAATCTAGTCATCATTCAATCGATCGAGTGACTTGTTTGAATAATGTTCATATGTGCTAATATGAAAAATAACGTATACAGGAACAAAAATATACATGAGATGTGATCATTGAGGCTCAATAGTCTCTTCGACTTGAAAATATTCATGAAAGACAATCTAGAAACTAATATCATATGCAAATGTTTTGTTCACAATTATTGCCAATACTCATAAACCTTACAATCTCCCATTTGGCATAATCTTGTGATAAAACATCTCTCACACTACATAATGCTCATATGAAAAAAAATTACGTAGTGGACCTATCTTATGATCCGATGAACCATCTTCGTTTGAATCTTGACAACTCTTATTTATACTAAAAAACACCAATAAAACAAGCAACTTGTCCTAAATGACTCATTATTCACAATAGTTTAGTATATCTAATGATTGAAAAGAAAAGAACGTTCAAAAAAGGATTAAACAAATGATAGATTTTAAAAACAACTCCCCCTATTTTAAATATCACAAAAATTCAAAGTAATTTAAAAATAAAAATCTCACCTAAATTAACTGTTCCTTTTTTTTATGTTTCAATTAAAGTTCAAAAACTTTTATACCAATTTTTCTTCCTCTTTTTGTCCTACCAAGAAAGAAACGCATACTAAAGATAATCACGGACATATGAATCAAATGTAAAGTGTATTGAATTATATATATTTTTTAATTTTTTTCACATTATAAACCATTTCAATTGCACTTTAAAAAATTAAATAAAACTAACAAACTAAATTCACTTCCAAACGCACTAATAAAAAATATATATCAAAAATTAATTAGGTTTATTAATTAATCAAACACAACCACTAATATTTGATAAATTAACTAAATAAAAAAGCTCAAAAAATCATGATCTTATATTTATAAACAAAAGGGAGAGAGATTAAGATGAAGAGAATAATTATCTTGTGTGATTAATAAAATTGTGTGCCAATGGTACGATGAAATTGAATGAATTAAAACTCTATGTCAAAGGTTAATTAAAAATTTGTCCTTAAAATTACTTAAAAGAGCTTAAAAATATAAGGACAATATAGTAAAAATACTAATTAGTTCAAGTAAAAATTAGGTTAAATTTAAAAATTTGACCGCTCGATCAATCTATGCTTAGCTTGATTTAACGAATATAATTTCTCTATGAATGGTTTGATCGATCTAGCTAAGTTTCGATCGATCTAGTGGAAAGTTAATTAATTAGAAATAGGTGGATTTATCTATTCATTAATCTCTATCAATCTAGTGCTCGATCGATTGAGTTAATGTTTCGATAGATATAGTCATACTAAAAATTAATTCAGCCAATTTTAAATAAGCTCGATCAATCTAGTCACCATTTGATCAATCGGGTGACCTATTTTAACAATGTTCATATGAAATCTAACTTGCATGGGAACATAGATATACTTAAGATGTGATTGTTGAGACTCGATGGTTTCTTTGGCTTGAAAATATTCTTGAAAGACATACCCAAAAACTGATATTACATGAAAATGTTTTGGTCATGAATATCGTCAATACTCATAAACCTTAAAAATTGAATAATATATCTGAAAACACTCCATTACAATTTTAAAAGCTTAAAAGATGACATATGTAAATTATTACAATGTTCCAAAAATAATATATAAGAAAATACGAGTTTAAAGTTGAACTGAAAGTTTTATATGCCACGACGTGATGCTAACGAATTGAATATCACGCATCCTAGAATTGATGAGGTATGCGGTGTGAAAATTTTGTGTGCTACGGTGCATATGTTAAGGATCACATTCCAACCAATTACAACTTATATCATATCACGACATAGAAATAATTGTGCCACGACACTAGTCTTCTGATCCAACATTTTCTCCTTTTTTATACCAATAAATAGGACCCCATTTTCATTGTATTCCACACCACTTTCATCCATTTCTCCCATTATTCTCAACTTGTATCTAAGCTTTTTAGTTTTTCTTTTTCTTAGTTTAATGTTCTTTTCTCAAGAGTTGAACATAGTTATAGTTTTGCATAAAATGTTAGGCGAACATAGTTATAGTTTTGCATAAAATTTTAGGCTAAATTCAATGAAATAGTAATTGGCAATTCTGTTAGGAGGTTTTCTGTTACAAAAATAATATTAATACTCTATATTTGGAAGGATACACTCGAGATATAATTTAAATTTATTATTTTATTTTTAGATTAATTTATGTATTGTTTTGAATGCTATGTTGAAAATATTGGTCATATTGTTAAATTAAGCATGTTTGGTTACAATTATTATAGGATATTAGTAAAGTTGTTATACTTGTAAAATATTAAAATGGGTAAACAATTTTACAAAATTAAGTATTATTTTCTATTTCACAATTGTACAAGTTTATTACAGAAAACATAGTGATGTTAGAATTTTCTTAATAAACTTAAAATATGAAAGTTAAATTTAAGATTTAATTATCTGAATCTAATTTAGAGTATTGTTCTTTTATCTTTGATTTAATTCATATGTATACTTAGAAAGTAAACTCTATTTTAAAGATTTTTATAAGAATTTCTATTAAAAATATATTGATAACATATTTTTTATAGTAGTTTTAAAATCTAAAATTTTTCAGATATTTAAATTCTTAAATCCAACTTTGAATGAAGTTTAAATTATTAGACCTGACCAAAGGCAGTAGTTAAATGATTTATTTATCTCCTAGAACAAAAACATAATTTTATTAAAATTAACTAGTAAACCCGACCGAAAGTAGTATGTGATTTTAATTAATAACAAATAGTAGACCCAATTGAAAGACACAATTTTTATATACAAAAAAGAATCAATAATCTTAATTTATATCTTTAAATAACCTAATCTAATAAGGGAGTATAACTAACTAGCTAATATATTCCACAAATTCTCCATTAAGCATAAATGTTATTTGCCTAATGATTGTTAAATCTATCTTATTTTTATATCATTAGCTTAGATCTTTCAAAAACCCAAAATTTTGTGATAGAATATTTTAGGTTTATTTTCATTTTTAAGAATTTGTTAAATTATTTAGAAACCACATGATTCCTCTTTTATATAGACCTTCAAAATATACTTATTTGCAAGTAATTTATAAATATACAAAATTCATACACACAATATTTTGTGCATCACACTAACCATGGCTCGATATTCTAATTCAGTAATGGAATATGAGATAAGACGTTGTTTAGATGTATGCCAAGACACAAGATTATGCCTAAGAAATACACAGTACACATCTGTTGAGCATCTATTATCAACATTTGATGCCCAATGGACATCACATAAAGTAATGAGATGCAATGGAGAAGAGTTAAAAAAGGTTAAGTTATGATGATAGTACTCTTAAGATACCAAAGTAGACATTTAACTGCCATCCAATGAACATCTGTAGGACATGCCATGAATTGGAAAAGTTTATTCACACTAAAAGACACATCAGATCATGTAAATGTGCAGTATTGGAGACCTCTAACCACATTTCTATACATACTAGCATCAACCAAAGGTTGAACGTCCAGTTTGCTCAAGATTTTTCTAGTCACCATAGGAGTATCACTATCCTTGGTTGACTCTATATCACATTTAAGAAAAAGCTCTACAATGTATTTCTGTTGATTAAGACACAAAACATCATCATGAATAAGAACCTCCAACCCAAGAAATATTTCAGAGTACCAAGATCCTTAAGAGCAAATATGAAGTGAATTGAAGAAATCAAGGTACTGATATGAGAGGATGAGCTACGTATGATAATGATGTCATCAATATATATAAAGAAATAATATAAACAACCTACAGTGCTTGAAATCAGTAAACAACGTATCAGACTTGGATGCTTGAAATTCAAATTCCAATAGTGCAAAACTCAAATTAGCAAACTAAGCTCAGAGATCCTACTTTAACCCGTACAATGATTTTTTTTAGTTGAAAAACGAGACCTAAATCTTGTTCAAAGCTAGGGGATTGGACCATGAGCACATTCTCAATAAGATCGCCATTAAGAAGAAAATTGTTCACATCAATTTGACATAGCTCCCACCTTTTAGACCAAGCCATAGAAAGTACAATACAAATGGTGGTTGGTTTTACAATAGGAGAAAAAGTCTAAAAAAAGTCAATATTTTCAACCTATAATCAACAAATATATAATTCAATAGGTAGAAGCATGTGAAGATAATTAAAGCATTCTAATCAAAGTTTAAATTTTAGTACGTGAAATCATACACAATTCAAACATAGATTATACTTGCACAATTACAGATCATACATGGCACATGATATAACAAGGTAAACCACATATAAACCCTATTTGTGTAGTTGATGACTCTATAAAAATAAAGTCATTAACGCACTTTTTTACTCAATATTTACTTTTTTATTCAATAAATAGTATTTTTGGGGACAAAAATATTAAAATATAAGCTTTTCAATGAAAATTGGTGAAAATATAATTTTTGGAATTTTTATGAAATTTTAACGCATGACAAATCAGAAGCTACCGCGTGGCATGACATGTAGGTAGAAGAGTTGACTGGGCAAGCCACGTAGATGCCATGCAAGCACGGAGAGCTAATCATGTCGCACTTCTTGTAAGGCGATGAAACATGTGCCATGTGTCAACATGGCGTTTGATAACTGTATTTTATATAGTTATTTTCACCTATTTTATTAATTATAATTGCTATGTTCTTCATGTTTTTAGTTAATTTTCGATTAATAAATTAGTATTTACTGTTTTTTATATATTTTAAGAAAAATAAATAAATTGTATCGAAAACGTTCTTAATTTCAAATTTTTGTCCACAAATGTAATTTCAAATATTAGGGTTCTTAATTACAATTTATAAAAGTTGAAAATATAAATTAAATTTAAATTTGGGCTTAATCGTAATTATTAAAAGTTGAAAAATTTAATTTAATATTAGAAAAGGGGTAAACTGTAATTAAAGAAAGTTTAAAATGTAATTTGAATTTAACTTGTGGGTCAAAATATAATTAAATAAAGTTTAATATTCGTGCAGGAGAGGAAATACACGCGTCATCATCCACGCGTCCATCGTGGACCGTCAGATCAACACATGAACGGTTCAGATGCGCGCGTGCACTTCAACCCGACAGAAGAGAGTGGGTGCAGGTCACTATTTTTCACGCGGCTCGGCGTGTCAGTGGGCCCCACCTGCCGCGCAGGCCGGCGTGCAGGGTGGGACCCACGTGTCGGTCACACGTACGCTGTGCGGCGTTGTTCTCGTGCGGGCCGAACCACGTGCAATCTTCCACTGAGCCAATCAAAGTCTTCCACGTGTCCCAATTTTCCCTTGAACGAATCATCAGCGGACGCGTGGCACATATCGGTGGACGCAGTGCCACGTAATCTCACACGCGTTATGGCGGCTGCGCAACGTTGCGCGCGCCCCAATCCCGTGCGACAAGTCTTCGTGCGCCCGTTTCCCCTCAACGAATGAGACGCTGCCACGTGTCCCACTAATTGTGTCCGCGAATCAGAACGCGACACGTGGCAGCGTGGAAGAAAATTAAAACAGAACGCGCAGCGTTCCACCCACTCCCTCGATCCCATTTTCGATACACTTTTTGTCCCCCCACGCGTTTAAATTATAATTTTCGCCACAATTTTATGTCCCCCCGCGTGGATTTTAATGTAATATTTTATTGATGTATTTTTTTCTATAAATAGGAGATAGTTTTTAGTTGTAAAAAAGTTTGGTTGGAGTAGTTTTTGGAGTAGAGATTTAGTTTTAATTTTCGAAAGTTTTTAGAGTGTTTTAGTTTTTTTTCAGTTTGTAATTTTCGTGTGTTGCTCGGTTTTGGGACTAAGAAAACACGCAGAAGCCATTTTTGGCTTTTTGTTGTGTTTTCATGTGTGCCAAATAATTGTTTTAAGTTATGTTTTAATTTTATTTCTCGCTTCTTCTTAATTTTCTGTAGTTGTAGTAATTTTCATTTTAATTTTATGAAGTAATTTAATTTTTCTAGGGTTGCATTTGATCTAAATTTATGAAGCTTTAATTTTAATTATTTTTGTTAGATTTATAAGACGTTCGATTTGTTCGTTCTATTTTGTTCTTAATGCTTTTTGATTATTTACGAATCTTATCAAAACGATCCGTGGCACATGAATAAACTTGAGAAAGGCATTTGTGTGTGTATTGCTTCGTAAATAGAATGACATGTATGATGAAGGATAGAGATATACCCTAATTGTATGTGTGGCCATTTGAAAATTTAGAACGTAATGAATCTCGGTAAATTTAATTTTCATAGAGATATAGTAAATTAATTTAACGAGGTGTGTTTATACGGAGCTCGAAAGAGATGTATGAATAATAAAAAAAGAAGTTTTCGGTTGACAAATTAAATGTACCAAAAAATATAAATCAAAAGAAAATAACATGATTTGAGTGGATTAGTTTGGTGAAAAATTGCAATCCTAGATTTCTTTTATTTTCTTTTATTTCCTTTTTGTTAACCAACGATTGTTTTGGATAAAATCAGAGAGAGACAATTTTAGTACTCGACAAACTATAGTAACAAATCCTCGTGGGATCAATACTTTACTTACAAATCTTTATTACTTGTGACCGTGTATGCTTGCACGAGTTCGTGTGTTGAAAAACACGCAACAAGTTTTTGGCGCCGTTGCCGGGGATTTGTTTTACTATTTTCATTGTTGATACTAATACCAATCAATTTGATTTTAATTCAAAAAAAAAATTTAAAAATAAAAAAAATTTTATGCTTATTGTTCTTGTTTATTTTATTTTAAAAATTTTCTCGTAAGTTGAGATTCTGTTTGACACACAAATCTTAACTTACAAAAAGAAAAAAAAAATATTTACTTATTGTTGTTTTATTTTATTTTTCAATTTTCTCGTGGGTTGAGATTTTGTTTGACACACAAATCTTACCTCACAAAAAGAAAAATAAATTTTATTTGCTTATTTTTGGTTGTGTAATTTATTTTTCAAATTTCTCGTGCGTTGAGATTTTGTTTTATACACAAATCTTAACACACATAAAGAAAAAAAAAACAGAAAACAAAAAAAAATGTATTTGCTTATTGTTAGTTTATTTTATTTTATTTTATTTTTTTTAATTTTCTTGTGGGTTGAGATTTTGTTTGACACACAAATCTTAACACACGAAAAGAAAAACAAAAAAAAAATAATTTTATTTTCTTATTGTTGGTTGTTTGTTTTATTTTATTTTTATTTTTATTTTTCTCGTGAGTTGAGATTTTGTTTAAACACAAATCTTAACTCACAAAAAGAAAAAAAAAATTTTATGGTTATGTTTTCTTAATTTATTTTTCAATTTTCTCGTAAGTTGAGATTTTGTTACACACAAATCTTAACTTACAATAAGAAAAACAAATTGAGAAGTCAAGCTGAAGACTATAAATCAAGCGCTTCTTGGGAGGCAACCCATGTGTTTTATTTTATTTTATGTTTATTTTAATTTAAATTATTTTCGCATGTATTAGTTTTTATATTTTGTTATGTTATTTTTTTGTTTTTCTTTCGTAGGTGCAAATTGGAGGTAATGAAGCTATTTTGGCTTAATCAATCAAATAAACCAGGAAGTTTCTTTAAACCCATCTCAAATGTTCTTTAACTTTCACACATTGAGGACAATGTGTATATTAAGTTTGGGGGTGGTGGATATATTGAACCTAATTGAAATACTTTCTGGATGTTATTGCTTGTGAAATTTTTTTTTTGTTTGGTTGATTGAAGATATTTTGCTATGAATAGTGATTTATTTTGATTTCTTGTATTTAAATGATGCATAATTCTTAGAAAAATTTGAATATTGTCTAAGTGATGAATCATTTTTTCGTATGTTTCATTTTTACAAGAATAAATATTCATGAGCACTAGTCTGGATTTTTGAGTTGCTATGATAATTTAGAGAAGGTTTATGTGAGTATGGTATTCGATTGATTTTTGTGGTGTCACAGTTTTTAGAATTTGTTTGATTTTCTCTCGAGGCGAAATTATAGATAACATTTAACTAAGAAAATGATGTAGGCCATCTTTGGATCGTTTGAGCCTTTCTATCTACCTTGACATACATTATCCATAGTATACCCCTTTTGAGCCTCAAAGTTTACATATATATTTTTCTCAATTTAAAAGCCTATCTAAAAATATATATATGTGTAGATATACCTATTGTTCTTATCTCACTAACATGTGGCAATTGTTAGTAAATGTTGAAAGGTTATATCAAGAAAAAAAGGGTTACTGAAAAAAAAAAGAGTATGGTGAAAAAAAAAAGAAAAAAAAAAGAAAAGAAAAAAAAAAGAGAAAACAAAAAAAGAAAAAAAAGAAAAAAAGAGTATTGTATATTATGATAAATCCCAAATTGGGAAGTAATTATTGTGATGATAGAATTATCTTTTTCAATCCTCAAATGTTATGCTCGGGAAAAGTTAAGCTAAATATTATCCTTTATCCTACCCTTACCTAAGCCATACATTACAAGCTTTATAAAGTCCTATTGATTTTGTGTTTTGTGTTTGTCTACATTAGTGGAGAGAGAAATGAAAAATAAACTTATGAGATTTGTGATTTCATGACAAATTGTTTGATTTTATATTTGTATAAACTGATCCGGATTTCATGTGATGAAATATGAAAAGACTTCACACACGCACTAAAATTCGTTGTGAAAATGTGATATACTTTTAAAATTAATTTTGATGCTTAGATAAAATTCTTTTATTTCTTTGAGTTATGTAATTTCAAAAGAAAAAGAAATATTTTGAAAATCACTATTTTAAATGCAGTTATCTTTGTTTTATTTCCTTCCCTTTGCTCGAGGACTAGCAAAAACTTAAGTTTGGGGGTGTTGATAACTGTATTTTATATAGTTATTTTCACCTATTTTATTAATTATAATTGCTATGTTCTTCATGTTTTTAGTTAATTTTCGATTAATAAATTAGTATTTACTGTTTTTTATATATTTTAAGAAAAATAAATAAATTGTATCGAAAACGTTCTTAATTTCAAATTTTTGTCCACAAATGTAATTTCAAATATTAGGGTTCTTAATTACAATTTATAAAAGTTGAAAATATAAATTAAATTTAAATTTGGGCTTAATCGTAATTATTAAAAGTTGAAAAATTTAATTTAATATTAGAAAAGGGGTAAACTGTAATTAAATAAAGTTTAAAATGTAATTTGAATTTAATTTGTGGGTCAAAATATAATTAAATAAAGTTTAATATTCGTGCAGGAGAGGAAATACACGCTTCATCATCCACGCGTCCATCGTGGACCGTCAGATCAATGCATGAACGGTTCAGATGCGCGCGTGAACTTCAACCCGACATAAGAGAGTGGGTGCAGGTCACTATTTTTCACGCGGCTCGGCGTGTCAGTGGGCCCCACCTGCCGCGCAGGCCGGCGTGCAGGGTGGGACCCACGTGTCGGTCACACGTCTGCCAAAGGGCGTTGTTCTGTGCGGCTGAACCACGTGCAATCTTCCCCTGAGCCAATCAAAGTCTTCCACGTGTCCCAATTTTCCCTTGAACGAATCATCAGCAGACGCGTGGCACATATCGGTGGACGCAAAAGCACAGAATCTCACACGCGTTATAGCCGTTGCGCAACGTTGCACGCGCCCCAATCCCGTGCGACAAGTCTTCGTGCGCCCGTTTCCGCTCAACGAATGAGACGCTGCCACGTGTCCCACTAATTGTGTCCGCGAATCAGAACGCGACACGTGGCAGCGTGGAAGAAAATTAAAACAGAACGCGCAGCGTTCCACCCACTCCCTCGATCCCATTTTCGATACACTTTTTGTCCCCCCACGCGTTTAAATTATAATTTTCGCCACAATTTTATGTCCCCCCGCGTGGATTTTAATGTAATATTTTATTGATGTATTTTTTTTCTATAAATAGGAGATAGTTTTTAGTTGTAAAAAAGTTTTGGTTGGAGTAGTTTTTGGAGTAGAGATTTAGTTTTAATTTTCGAAAGTTTTTAGAGTGTTTTAGTTTTTTTTCAGTTTGTAATTTTCGTGTGTTGCTCGGTTTTGGACGGCAAAACACGCAGAAGCCATTTTTGGCTTTTGTTGTGTTTTGCGTGTGCCAAATAATTGTTTTAAGTTATGTTTTAATTTTATTTCTGCTTCTTCTTAATTTTCTGTAGTTGTAGTAATTTTCATTTTAATTTTATGAAGTAATTTAATTTTTCTAGGGTTGCATTTGATCTAAATTTATGAAGCTTTAATTTTAATTATTTTTGTTAGATTTATAAGACGTTCGATTTGTTCGTTCTATTTTGTTCTTAATGCTTTTTGATTATTTACGAATCTTATCAAAACGATCCGTGGCACATGAATAAACTTGAGAAAGGCATTTGTGTGTGTATTGCTCGTAAATAGAATGACATGTATGATGAAGGATAGAGATATACCCTAATTGTATGTGTGGCCATTTGAAAATTTAGAACGTAATGAATCTCGGTAAATTTAATTTTCATAGAGATATAGTAAATTAATTTAACGAGGTGTGTTTATACGGAGCTCGAAAGAGATGTATGAATAATAAAAAAAGAAGTTTTCGGTTGACAAATTAAATGTACCAAAAAATATAAATCAAAAGAAAATAACATGATTTGAGTGGATTAGTTTGGTGAAAAATTGCAATCCTAGATTTCTTTTATTTTCTTTTATTTCCTTTTTGTTAACCAACGATTGTTTTGGATAAAATCAGAGAGAGACAATTTTAGTACTCGACAAACTATAGTAACAAATCCTCGTGGGATCAATACTTTACTTACAAATCTTTATTACTTGTGACCGTGTATGCTTGCACGAGTTCGTGTGTTGAAAAACACGCAACAGCGTTCAATACGAGTTTGAAAGTTGCTTCTCGCGTCATGCCATGTGTCGCTACACCATTACTCCATGTGTTACACCCGTGCGCCACACCATCTGTTTTCATGAAACACGTTGCGCAGTGTGTCATTGACTTAGCAAGCGGTTACTCTAACCGATCTCCCTTGCCATGCATCGCTCCCTGATTCGTCCAGTGAATTTCCCCTACCATGGGTCGCGCTGTGATTGGTTGGAACTGTCAATTTTGCTTGTTTTGAATGTAGCCTTTGATTTGAAGCTGATCTGACGGTCTAAATCGCACTTGAGCTTTTTTTAAGCCCATAATCACTCCATAAACCATAATTTGCCTCCATTATCATAATTTTGGTAATTTTTTGGAGCTAAAAAAGAGAAAAATACAAAAAAAATTCAAGAAAAGACATAATTTTGGTGGAGATTCAAGAAGAAATTAATACTACAATTCAAGAGATTGATTGTATTTCTTTTTCTACTTTTTTTTTTATCAATTTTATGTCTTTCTTTATGAAAAATTGAGAGCTTTATGAACACAATTATGTGTAATTAATTTAATAATCTAGTGATCTTATGAACCCAATTTTCACCATGTGATGATCTAAAATTTTACCCCAATTATAATTTTAATTTAATTATATTATTTAATCTAATTTTTATGCTTGTTTGCCCAAAAATTTATCTACAGAGGTAATTAAATAGATTTAAGAGAATTATTTAATTGTTTGTCTTGGTTAAATAACATGCATAGTTTTTAGGTAGAGATGTACGATTCTTATGTATTTGTGATGAGTGCTCAAAAAGCACTAATATTACCATGATTTTATGCACATTAATTGATTAAAAATATATATATATATTTATATGTTTTATCATATATTTATATAAATTTGTCTTTTTCGGAATCACGGGTGTTTTATTGTTTTCAGGTATTTTCACTTAAAAACGTAACTTAAAGACTCAAACCGGAATACTGGAAGCAATACATCACAAATATATTAATAAATAAATGGGAAAAGGTCAAAAAATAAGAAAAATTGGACAAAATGGGTCAAAAGGGTCAAAAAGGAGAAAATCGCGCCGCCCAGACCCGCGTACGCCAGCGCGCGGCACGCCCCACGACCGCGCGCATCAGCGCGCGCCCAGTCTCAGTTCCACGCGCGCCCGCGCGCACCGATGCGTGCAGAGCCTGCCTTCTGCACGCGCCTATGCGAGCCCCAACTACCCTCCGCGCACGCCGCTGCCATTTTGCCCCATTTTCGCACACAACCGCCCCCATGACATCATGCTGACGTCATCAATGACCTCAGCAATTGCACTCCGCATTTTCACAATTTTTTAACATTTTTCCCCCACTTTTTCTCTCGTTCTTCACCTATAAATACCCTCCTTCTCTTCACTTCTAAACACACCTCAAAACATATTCTCTTCTCTCTTTCTTTCTCTCTTTTCTTAGATTTTTTAGTTTTTCTTAATTTTTAGCTTTTCTTATTTAATTTTTCTTAGTTTTAGAGTTCTTCCCTTTTTGGGAAGAACTAGTTATGTTTTTGTAATTTATTAGCTTTTTGATTCAATAAATGGGAGTGCAAACTTCGGTTGGAGTTTTTCCAGCAACGGGAATAGCATCGAAGTTCTATAAGGATTTTATTTTCTTTACAGTTATTTTTTATGCTTTATTCTTACATGTTATATTTAATTTGTTTGTGATTAAATTTAACTGTGCTGGCTATTTGTAAACATGATATAATAATAATGTTGTTATGCTTGCGAAATATTAAATAGGTAAAAATCTCTAAAATGAATTGATTTTATTTTTATTCAAGATTTTATATTAAGAATGTTAGAGAGAAATATATTATTTTTCATTACAAACTTAAATCTGAAAATTAGATTTTAAGGTTTAGTTATCCGGTCTAATTTAGAGTAGTGCTCTTTTATTTGTTGGTACAATCGCCTAAGTAGTTAGAGTGAAGCTCTATTTCAAAAGTTTTATAAAAATTATTATCTGAAAATGTATTAACAACATGTTTTCAGTAATGGTTTTAAAACTTGAAAGTTAGTACTTGGATGACTAAGTTCTTAGGTTTAATTTGAACACCTTGAATAAAGTTTAAATTGTCTAACCCCACCAAAGGTGGCATTTAAATGGTTCATTTTTAATCTCTTAGAAAAAGGAATTAATTTAATTAACCAAATTAGTTATCAACCCCACACATAGGTGTTAATTGATTTGTTTAGTTAACAAAGAATATCTAACCCTACCAAAGGTGGTATTCATATAAAAAAGAGAGAATCAATAAATATCAATTCATATCTTTAATAACCTAATTAATATGAGTAAGCATAATTAACTTAATTATTATATCCATAAATACTCCACCATTATAAATGATAAAATTTGTATAAATGTTTATTGAATCTATGTTTATTTTTATGTAAGTAGATTAAAAACACAAAACCCCAAAATATCGTGACAGGATGTTTAGGATTTAATTTCGTTTTTAAAATTTTGAATAATAAATTAAAAACCACATACATTCCTTCCTTAGATCGACCTTGGGAGTATACTTATCATTTTCTACGAAATGATTCGTGCACTTGCGAGAGTTTTATAAATAGATAAAACCAAATGAACGGGCAAGATCGGCGATGTCGGTTCTGTCCCATCAATTTGATCCATAATTTATGAACTTAATGAGTAGTATGTAATTTAATTAACATGAGAGTGTGATTAAATTAATTACTATATGGTGTGTACTTTACTTGAGAGAGGAATACATGCTAGGCTAGATTCAATTGATCATATAATTAATTGATAATTATATTGGGAGAATTTTAACGATTAACAAGTTTAGAAAATTGGGGGATTAAGTATTCCTAAATATTTTCTCATATATCTTTTTAGTCACAAAATCTAATTTAATTATTTATTACTATTGACTTTTTAGTTATTTTAATTTTGCTTCCTTAAAATATAAAAACACCAAAAAAATCAATTTTTATTATTTTTAGTTTTAAAAATTAGTTTCTAATAAAATAATCTCCATAAAAACGACCTTTTTCTTATCATTATATTACTTGTTTTTATATGTATACTTGTGTATTCATTGTACATACTTTAGGTGTGGCGATCAAATTTTTGGCATCGTTGCCGAGGATTATAAATATTACAAATTAATAATTTTTAGTTATTTTTTTAAAATTTATTTTTCTTTAATTTAATTTTAATTTTAATATACTTATTTTATTTTACTAACTTATTTATTTATTCTAGTTAATTAATTTATTTATTTTTTAACTTTAATTTATTTATTTAGTTGTTTATTTTTTTTATTATTTATTTTTAATTTAGACACATCACTTAGTGCTATTAGAAACATAGAGTAGAAAAATGACTAGCAATAATTATCAATGATCAATAAACAAATGATAGCCACAAGAAGAGTAGGTGGAATGCATGAGGTGAATCATATCATGTCATCTTTGGTAAATCTTTTGATGGTTCAAAACTTACCAGCGAGTATAAACCAAGTCCAAGATTCAAGGGTGTCGTGTGTGTTTTGTGATGGAGCCCATTTGTTTGATAATTGTCCATATAATCCAGAATCAGTCTTTTATGTGAGTAATGTGAACCAAAACAATAATCCATACTCAAACACATATAACCTAGGATATAACAACAATCAAGGTGGTAATCAATTCAACTATCAATCATTTTCACCTCCTAGTTTCCAACAATCACAGCAATTACAAGCCCAAGAAAAGAAGCCACCTACTGAGGATAATACAAATGCTTTAATGGGGATGATGAAAGACTTCATCCAATTAGTAAATACAAAAGTTTTCACTCAAGAGGCTTCAATTCAAAATTTGGAGAACCAAATGAGGCAACTTACTCAGGCTATAAGTCAATGGCCTTAAGGTAACCCTCCAAGTGACACAATTGTAAACCCAAGAAGGGAAGGTAAGGACCATTGCAATGCCATAGACTTGAGGACTGGTAAAACTTTAGAGGAGGAACATGGTACAAAAAAAATAAAGAGGAACTAGAAACTAAAATGGATGAAGAGGAATTAGAGGATAAAGAGGGTATTGAAAAGGAAATAATTCAGCCAAAAAAGTACAACCTCTACAAACCTACCATTCTTTTCATTCAAAGACTACAAAATAAAAAGTTAGATATGCAGTTTTCAAAATTTCTAGAAGTCTTCAAGAAGTTGCATATAAACATATCATTTGCAGATGCACTTGAATAGATGTCTTCTTATGCCAAATTTCTAAAGGACATCTTATCTAAGAAGATGAGGCTTGGATATAATGAAATAATAACCTTAACTGAAGGTTGTAGTATCATCCTTACTAGAAAACCACCCCAAAAGTTGAAAGATCTAGATAGTTTTTACATTCATTGTACAATTGGGAACATCCACTTTGAGAAAGAATAATGTGAATTGGATTCTAACATTAACCTTATGCCATTATTAGTCTTCAAAAGATTAGGGGTTCGTAAAACCAAACCTACTTCAGTAACATTACAAATAGCAGATAGATCAATTAAGAGACCTCGTGGTATGGTAGAAGATCTGCTAGTAAAAGTAGACAAATTCATCTTTTCGGTAGACTTCATTGTGCTAGACATGAAAGAAGATCGTGATATTCCTATCATACTTAATCGTTCGTTCTTAGCAACTAGAACATCACTCATTGATGTACAAAAAGGTGAACTTACAATGAGAGTGCAAGATGAACAAGTAATATTTAAAGTTTTTAAAGAATCTGAACCCCTTGATATTGATAATGCTAATGAATGTTTAAGGATAAATGTTACTGAATGTGGGGAAAACTTAAAAGAATCTGTTAAGTTGCCCACACTTAAGACTGCTACACATGATGCTATGAACAGGTACATAAACTCACCAGAAAACAACTCAACATTTTTTAACTTTGAAAGTATAGCATCGAAGGTTAACATTGTACACTGTGTGAACTTTTTGGAGGACTCGCCTCTCATATATATATCAAAGGCGATAATGAAAAATTTTGAGATAGGGTTTAAACTCAAACCATCCATAAAAGAGCTACCAAGTTTAGACCCTACACTTTTACCATTCCATCCCCAATCAAGTATGAAAGTGAAAGAGTCTAATGGAAAGGTGAAAAATTTGTTAGAAATAGATAAATTGGATGAGTTGTGATGGAGTACTTATAAGAATGTGAGAAATTTCAAAAGGAAAATAAAAATATGGCATGAGAAGAGAATTGAGCATCGTGTTTGTAAGCCAGAACATAAGGTATTATTAAACAAATCAAGACTTAAACTGTTTCCAGGAAAACTCAAAAGTAAATGAATACAAAGGGATGTGCCTTAGGAGTTGATATAATCGTCTAGTCAAGGATGTTAAACGTGACGCTAGTTGGGAAGCAACCCAACGTTATTTTATTTATATTTTTATTGTTTTTGTTTTGTAGGTGAATACATGTGGAGAGCAATGACGGAACAAGAATGAGCATTTCAGTGAAAGATGTGATGTGCCATGATTAAGGGAGTTTTATTTTCTTTTACCTTTTCATATTTATATGTGCACATTGGGGAAAATGTATAATTTAAGTTTAGGGGAGGGAACTTCATTCTTTACATTAGTATTTAGTATACATTTATAATTTTTAGGTTGTTTTTAATCATGAATTGGATAAAAATTGATAAATATATGGAATCTAAATGCATGCATACTTGATATGAAATATATGAATTCAATGATAAAAATTGATTTTCATGACTAGGATAAGGAATGTAACATATTTGTTAAGATATTTACATTAATCATGTGATATGCTTGCTAGTTTTGATTAAATTGATTCAAATTTTTATGCATATGTTTATGATTGATTTTGGTATGCTTGTTGAAAGAAAATTTGTAGTGAGTTATACGAGTTGATGAGATCTACCAAGTTTTAGAATCTATTTGATCATCCCTTGAGGCGAAATCCTAAATAGTATTTAACAAGAGAAATGATTTAGGCCTAATTTGGATCGATTAAGCCTTTCAAGCTAAACATTGTTAATATCTTTAGTTGCCCATTTAAGCCTAACAAAGAACCATTCATATCTTTAACCCACATTTAATGCCTAATTAATAAGTATTACCTTTATCCTTGCACCTTTAGCTTGTATGAAAAAAAATTACAATCATATGTTGTGCTTTAGAGTAAGGTGAAATGTAATGCACCTCATAAAAGAAAGAAGCAAAACTTACAACACAATTATTCTTCTAAAAAAACAAAATAGAATTGAAAATAAGTTTGAGGGTGTTGTGAAGTTACCAAAAAAATGAGAGAAAAGAGATGTGAAATAAAAAATATGAAAAGAATTTCAAAAGAAGGTGCACTAAAATATCAAATAAAAGCTCAATTGTAGTTAAAAAGTGCATGATGAAAAAAAGCTAAGGTGTGGAAAGACCCTAAAATGTCTTCATTTATCGACCCCCCACCTAAGCCTTACATTACAACCATGTAAAATCCTTATTGATCTTAAGCTAAGTGCATATTTATATTAGTAGAGAAGGATGTGAAAAATAGACTTATGAGACTTATTCTAAGATTGAATTGATTAGCATGCTTATATAGGTTGATTTCATCAGTGCATTGGATGATATCATGTGCAACACACACACACGAATCAATTTGTCAAAAACCTTACATATCCTTGTATTGATGAAACGTTGATTGATGAATATGTGAAACTTTTTATCATAGAATTGTACGACTTTTCATAGGGATAGATTTCGTGAATTATGCATGAAATAATAGAAGTATATTTATGAATATACTACCTATGTTATTTTATTTTGTTATACTTGGTTTTACTTAAGGACAAGCAAAGAGTTAAGTTTGGGAGTGTGATGACTCTATGAAAATAGAGTCATTAACGTACTTTTTTACTTAATATTTACTTGTTTTATTCAATAAATAGTATTTTTTAGGGTCAAAAATATTAAAATATAAACTTTTTAATGAAAATGGGTGAAAATATAATTTTTGGGATTTTTTAACGCATAACCAATCAAGAGTTGCCACGCAGGCAAAGGAACTGACTATTCAAGCCACACAGATGTCATGCAAGCATAGAGAGCGAATCACGTCACGCCACGTGTGAGGGGACGAAACGTATTCCACGTGTCAACACGACGTTCAATCAGAATTTGGAAGTTGGTCAACGCGTTATGCCACATGTTGCTACGCCATTACTCTGCTCGTTCCACCCGTGGGCCACGCCATCTGTTTCTGCGAATCACGTTGCGCCATATGTTTCTGACTCAACAAGCATTGACTCTGATCGGTCTTCCCTACCATGCGTTGCTCCCTGATTTGCCTAGTGAATTTCCCCTGCCACGTGTGGTGCTGTGATTGGATGGAATTGTCAGTTTTGCTAGTTTTGATCATAGCCCTTAATCTGAAGCTCATATGACGGTCCATATCACACTTGAGCTTTATTTAAGCACCTAATCACTCCATAAACCCTAATTTGCCTCCATTTTCATAATTTTGGTCATTTTTTGGAGCTAAAAAAGGAGAAAAATACAAAAAAATTTAAGAAAAAACACAATTTTGGTGGAGATTCAAGAGGAAATTAATACTACAATTCAAGAGATTGATTATATGTCTTTTTATACTCTTTTTTTTTTATCAATTTTATGTCTTTCTTTATAAAAAAATGAGTTTTATGAACACAATTATGTGTAATTAATTTATTAATCTAGGGATCTTATGAACCCAATTTTCACCATGTGATGATCTAAAATTTTACCCTAATTATAATTATAATTTAATTATATTATTTAATCTGATTTTTATGCTATTAATTGTTTGGCCAACAATTTATCTATAGAGACAATTAAATAGATTTGAGAGAATTATTTAATTGTTTGTCTTGGTTAAATAACATGCATAGTTTCTAGGCACAAATATACAATTATTATGTATGTGATCCATAATTGATGAACTTAATTAGTATGCAATTTAATTGGCATGAGAATGTGATTAAATTAATTATTATGTGATGTGTAGTTTACTTGAGAGAGGAATACATGTTAGGTTAGATTCAATTGATCATGTAATTAATTGATAATTATATTGGGAGGATTTTAACAATTCGTATGTTTAGAAAATTGGGGGATTAAATATTCCTAGATATTTTCTCATATATCTTTTTAGTCACAAAATATGATTTAATTAATTATTGTTATTTACTTTTAGTTATTTTAATTTTGATTCCTTAAAATATAAAAACACCAAAAAAATTAATTTTTAGTTTGAAAAATTAGTTTCTAATAAAATACTCTCCAAAGAAACGATATTTTATTATCATTATATTACTTGTTGTGATATGTATACTTGTGTATTCATTGCACACACTTCGTGTATGGTGATCAATAGTAACATCTTCGGGTAGCTTATGGCAACCACTCGATAACAAACAAACCTCTGAGCATTAAAATAATTACAACTCTAATAGAAATAAAATTACTAATACCTCTATAAATCAAGGCCTATGTCTGAACTACCTATTTTTTCCCTCGCTTGTTACCTCCATAACAACCTAATTTGACACACGAACCCGGTTCTCTTCCAAAACCAACACCACTCAATGTGGTGTGATTAGGATCCATAGAATAATAATGTTAAGAATACATTACTATAAACCTTGGGACCTCCCTCAGGCACAAGTCACCAAATATCACCAAAGGATACACAATCCACACAAATCTCAAATCTTGTACGGGAGACTTAGAGATAATCCACGTGAGCATACAATTAACAATTTGATATCTCAACACAACAACTTATCGCACACAACTAATAATATAAGAACTCAAACTACTCTGCTTAGGCTATCTTTCATAGTGAAATTCTTATAAATATAGTAAAATAGTCTACCACACTATTTTATGCTTAGACATACGTATCACTATTATCGAAATTCAATCAAGATAATGAGTGAAAACTAAATTCGAAATGATTGAAAATTTTAGTAGAGTTTTGTTAGAAAGATTGAATTAATTACAATAATTAATAGGGGTATTTATAAAATATTGCCATTGGCCACCTAACCATGGACCTTACCAACCACCTCACCAAGGGTGTAGCGATGCCCTTTTACGAGGAGTGTGACATGGTGCCAAAAATCGTAATTTTTTGTTTCAATACCGAGTTATTTTCAAAAATACTCCCACCCGAAGCGAACCAAAATCCGACACTCACAACCTAACATGAATATTAAACAACCAACTCCGTGGTGTGTTAAAAACATGATTTCAATTACAATGTTTCTAACTATATACGTGCATACATTATTGATTTATTGTGACCAATCTTACAAAGAGAAAGACAAAATACCGAGTAAATTAAGCATACACCTATTTTGCACACAGAAAACCAACACATATACACACACTACAAATGGACTAACAAAGATCATTAGACATCTTATTACTCATAATTGCACTCGTAGCAGCCGGCCTATTTGAGTGTTTACCCATTAACGCATCATGGAGAACTAAACAAGAAGCATCATCATGTCCTTGTTTCTCTCTGTAAGGACTATGAGTGTTGGCTATTTTCGTGGACAAAATATTTATCTGTAAATTTGTTTTTAGGCCTGCTATCAAGTCTATCAAGAAAAGCCAAACAAATGCTCAAGTTCCAGATAATTGTACTTCAGGTATATCTTTGATAACTTGACACATAGGATTATATTTATGCATTTAATAGCACATGTTTATAAATCTAAAATTATTTTTAATGCTAAAATATGGAATAAGATATGCTAAAAGATATTAAATAATATATACTCTAAAATAAGATATGTTAAAAGATATTAGATAAGATATATATACTCTAAAATAAGATATGCTAAAAGATATTAGATAAGATATATTTTAAATTATAATTGAAATCTTTATTATAAAAGATAACATAAAATCTATTTTAAAAGAAATCTATTTTAAATAAGAGTTATCTTAATTAATGAGAATTACTAATACTATTTGTAATAGAAAAGATATTTATCAATTACATAGGATTAAGAGTTTTAATTTTTCCTATAAATAAAACTCATTGCTCATTGTTTCAATCAACCATACAAGAGCATTCTTCTAATCTTTTTAACTTCTCTCTCTTGTTTTACAAATATAAGATCATAATTCTTTAGGATTCTTTATTTAGTTAATCTATCAAATATTGGTGGTTATATTTGATTGATTAATAAGCCTAATTATTTTTATGATATTTTGATATTATATTCTTATGGCTTCTTCTTTATTTTTGTTCTTAAATTGTTAGATCAAATAATTGTTTTTGTCATATCATAATTATTTGATTTGATTATTAATCTTTAAAGAAGCTATTTTTATTTAACATATATTTGATCTTTTTTGGTCTAGGATTTGCTAGTTGATTTAATTTAAATGACATATGTTTTGAATCATCTAGTTAGGATTATTCATTATTAAATCTGTTCTAGAACACACACGGGCACTTGTATTTTTGTACTAACTATTTTGCAGTTACTTTGGGAACGTATCTGATTGGCGGGAAGCTTATTGAAACGTTGGTCTGGAAACCGCTCACGCTAATATTGGAAATCGTGGAAAACAGAGCAGGGGCTCGTAAGTAAAGTACATTGGAGCAGTATCCTAGGGAGGGTAGCATAAGACCGAGTTTGTACTTGAACATTTGATTTTCATAATGGAAAGTTAGGTGGTCCGGTGGACCGGTGGTTTTCCTCTTAGGTCATGGTTGTGGCCTAGGTTATTTCCACCTAAAAATATCGTGTGTTATTATTTTATTTCCGCACTTATTTTTACACACGATTGCATGTCTGGCTGCTTTGTTTAGGTTATTAAATTATAAATTAGTAAGAATTAAAAATAACCTATTCACCCCCTCTAGGTTAATCAGGTCCATGATTTCTTATTGTTATTAAAGGAAGAAGCACCACAATTTTTTGAAGATCGAGACCCTGCATTACCACCATCCTTCAAAAATTGATGGAAATTCTATTATGCAAATTTCGGATGAGACTGAACCTAGAACTTTTGAAAAGATCCTTTATGACATCCCCCATGACTGTTCTTGGAAAAGCTAGCTACATTTGCTTGTAAAACCGAGTCTTGTATTATACCCTCAAAAGCAAGTTAACATACGTTCAAAATTTTCAAGCTAGTTTTGTAACACACCAATTGATGGTTTAATTTGTGTCATATTAAATGTGGTTACAAAGGTTAGGTAACGTGGCCCTAGTCCATATAAAATGTAAAAGACCATTTCATGCTCAAGAATCACCTCACTAGCTGCAGTTAAATGATCTGACAGTGTCTTAGCACGCAGCATATACTCAGCCACAGATAAGCAATCCATTGCTGACGAGCAGGCAACAATCCAACTAAAATTGCATTCATTCCCTTTGAAACAAAACCATAAATCTAGCTCTTAACCAATGAATCAATTGAATGCAAGTGTGAAACAATGGATTATATGTTGGTTTTACTCTCCTGAAAGCTTGGTAATCAACTGAGGAGTTGACCAGAATGTGGTCCATAACTTCCATCACTAACCCATGTCTTTCATTCCTCAACTCTCAAGTGCACGTCTTTTTGCTTTTTGCTGGACAGAGCACTCAAAACGTGTATATATACTCGGTTGGTCCTTAAGCCTACTCTCTATAAGCTGAATTCTTTTTTTTTTTATCATTAATTTCAGAAACTTCATTCTCTGCACCATTTTGATAAGAAAGAAAGTTTTATAAGTATCAAATCGAAATACCGTTAAAAGGTGAAATAATAACATGAAGGTAAGTTTTTAATTATTTTTTGATTCTGTTGTATTTACATTTATGTTAATATGGTTTCATGAATGTTTTTGGATCAAATTAGGTTCTAACATTATAAACTAGGCAATCTGAATCAAGAAAGGGAGAAGGCCTAGATAGAGCTGCATTTACAAACCCTTCTAATCGATAAGCTATGACAAAACTTCATGCTAAATCAGATAGTTATTATCATATAATTTCACAGACAAAGAAACATTGTTTGGCAGTGTAGAAGAAGAATGAAGGGCAAGAATATCAAGAATGGTAGTACACGGCTGTGAGTTGAGTAATCTTGATGAATCCCTTGATGCATTCGCACGACTAGCAATTTGACCCTCATCGCTAGCCTCTGATCTTCCACCATTAGCACGTAAGTCTTGCGCTGGATTGATTACTGGAGAAGATCAGAGAACATCTCTGTAAGTAGATTTGGAACCCATGATCACAGTCCCTAAAATCTTGAACTTTTATCTGATACTACGAAGAAACCCAATATTGAAGAGAAGAGATATTGAGATGCTATTAGAAAGTTATTTACAAAAGCTACTAGCAGCTTACTTGCTAAATTGCACCAAGACTAACATACATTTAGCCACGTGGATACACTGACAGCCACACAAAGTTATTATCTTTAATATATATATATATATATAAATCTACTTTTTACTTTCATATTTTTAATAAAAATTAATACGATAAATTATAACATACATTTAGCCACGTGGATACACTAACAGCCACCCGCTACTGTCTTTAATATATATATAATCTACCTTTTCACTTTAATATTTTAATAAAAATTAATAATTTATAAAATAATAAAAAATAAATATAATGAGTTAGAAATTAAAAGTTAAAATTTTAAAAGGTTTTGACTTAATCATATAATTATTATTTTAAAACCTTTTATATAAAATAAAATAATTTAAAAATTATTTTATTCAAAAATCTTTTAAAATTCAATGTAATTTATTATAATTAATTCTCATATAATAATAAAAAATATACCTCATTTAATTAAATTAAAATTAAAATTTCAAAAAAACTCAATTTTAATTATTTAATCACTTTTTTAACTTTTTTATAAAATTTAAAAAATTAAAGATTCGACTAATTTTTGATGCTAAGTATCCAACATAAATAATTATTATATACTTAACTTATATTATATTTAATTTCTCAAATTTATTGAGAGATTATTTGATAATTTAATGATATAAGAATATTTAAAAAAGTAATATAGATAGGCTTAACCAATCTTTTTTATTATATATGATATGTATTAAAATACTTCTTTTAATATTTGAAAAAAAAAATCAAATTATATATGGTTGGATTTTCATTTGTTTCACAAATTTTAAAATAATTATTATAGAACAAAACTGATTGAAAATAGTTATATTTGAGTCCTTATATTCATGAATATCTTCACCTTACTTTTAATTTTATAATGATTTAATCAATAAAAACTTTTACTTTTATAACCTAAAAATCTTGAATTACTTCTTATTTTTATTTAAATGTTACACATTTTTTATATTTATACACGAAGCATTTAAGGCTATAAAATTTGTGATGTTTTTGTCCTAAATCTATTTATTAGGACTAAATGTTTATAAAAAATATTGTCCTAAATTACAATAATTTTGTAAAAAAAAAAAGATTAACATTTAGTTTTGAAATATATTTTTAGATATAATAATTTTTGTCTAAAAGTTATTTCAAATTATAGCATTTATGACTAATATTTTATTATGACTAAAAGATTGTCAAAAAATCGCAAAATTTTACCTTTTTAAGACAAAAAATAATTCAAGTTTTGTCAAAATTTTAATTTTTAAGGTCATTATTATATGTAATAATATCGTTCCAAATGTATTAGTTAAGATTAAAGTAATTGTTATAATTAAGTTTGTCACCAAATTAACTTATAAGAAAAAATATTTAATAAAAAATTTGTTTCAATTTCATATGTGGCAATCTTTCTATTTCCTTTTTATGTTCTATTTCTTAATTTTATCTTATGTAACTTTCTGGAACCTATCTAAGTGATGTGCGTAGTACATAATTCTGCATCATGAATTCTTTTAGTTTCATCTTATATAATATTAATCCGGTTCATACCTCTTACGTGCAAAATTATAGAAGATCTCCTTTAAGATTAAACAATTCCATTGAATTGAGTATAATTGTATATGTGATAGCATCTACTATACTAGGAATATCAATGAACCCAATTATTGAAATTGCACACGATACCCTTTTTTAGCTTCTAGAATCTATTTCTTAGTTCAGCTAACCTAGCCTCCTCCGTCCCTTGGGACCAACAAGGGGTAGTACAGGAATATTCACCTGTTGTCCATCGACTATGCCTTTCGGCCTGATCTTAGGCCCTGACTCACCCTCCGTGGATGAACCTTGCGGAGGAACCCTTAGGTTTTCAGGGTATTGGATTCCCCCTTTTCTTCTGTTTTTGAGGTTTCTTTCAGTTTTTTAGTAATAATGGGGGACGGTATTCTGCCTAAATAGTAGACACAGGTAATAAATAAGAGAATACTAAAACAGATCCTTTCTTTTTATTTATTTATACGTTTGGTCCAGGTTTAGGTTCGGCCTCAATGGGAAAATAAAACGGAGCACCTAACAACGTGCAATGAAAAATGCAAGCACGACTTGGGGAGTTTACCTATTTTTCTAAGAAGTAAATTATCTACTCCATCCGACTAGTTCCGAGTTCGAGTACTGGGCAACCCATTCTGAAGAAACGTCAATTTAATTAAGTTATGCTATAGAAAAAAGAAGATTGTTGAGTTTTTGGTTTTTTCTCTTGTTAACTAAGCTAACAAAACACTCATCCTTAAGTTAAAAACTTTAATTATAAAATTCAATAATTTAAAAAACAGCTTTTATCTTTCTTTTTATAATATTTAAATATTATAAAAAGAAATGAAAAAAATATTTTATTGTTATAAAAAACTACATTCTATAGAAGTCATACTACATTGGATACTATAAAATGAATAGTATAAGAGAGAAAAAAATAACAAAGAGCTATATCAAATAGAATACAAAATATTAGAACTATGATTCATACTTAATATTCAGACCACGCGGCTGGGCTCCCATTTGTTAGATTTATAAGTTATAAATTGAAATATTTATATCCAGTATTATATGTTATAGGATATGTAACATATGAGAACAAAAAAATACGAAATGGCATGAACAGGATCTATATAGACACATAAACCCATGAATCCATACATCTCGATCGAAAAAGAATCAATAAAAAATAAAGAATCGAAATTGACCGATATATTTATCGAAACAAACGAAAAGGAACTGGCTTTACACTCTTAGCAGCTTTCGAAGTCTCACCCTGGCCCGCAACTGGTTTCTCCTTGGCTCTATTAGGGTTCATAGTATCATCCTGCAAAGGTTCTTTGACGAATGAGCCGACTTGATATTTTGACATTATAACCACAAGAAATATTTTTCGGATTTTTATTCTTTCGTATTTTCATAAAAAATAGAATCATAGAATTCAGAAAAGAAAAACAATACAGAAATAGAATAAATAAGAAGGATTCTATTTCAAATTCCTTTACTAACGCAACGCAGCCAACTCCATTTGTTAGAACAGCTTCCATTAAGTCTCTGCACCTATCCTTTGTATTGCTTTCTGAACCCTTGTTTGTTTGGAATTAGGCTCCCATCTTTTTACTGTTGTCAACTAATCTCTTCAATGTTCGATTCTAATCTATCTAATCTATGCTGATTCTAATTTATGAATATTCTAATTTTTGTGATTAGTACTACTTATTCAACAAATTGGATTGATTTTGATGTCAAAGACCAGAAGCTACGCGCAAATTCTCATTGGATCTTGGTTGTTCTTAACGAAGTAACTAGAAATATTGGTATAATACCTTTTTTTCTATAAGGATTGTCTAGAAAGTAGGTTTTTTTGACTACATTCATACAGAAAAGCTGACATAGACGTTATGGGTCAAATTATGAATTTTTTTTTTAATTATTCAATCTTTATGAATTATGAAAGGCATATACGTAAGACATAAACAATCTACTAATTAATTGAATAGATTTCGTTCAAATTCCAATAATATAATTATGGGTCAATTCATTTATTTTCAACCTAACCCATTTACTATCTATTATTTGATTAACTAATCCTTTATATTGAAATAGGTGTAGAGTCAAATGCTTTGGCAATTCCTCACGGGAAGCTGAATCAAGATAATTTTGAACCAGAGCCTTGGACAGTTTGGGCGTGATTGGTTTCTAAGATCGCTTCTGGCTCTAGGATTTTTACTAGTTAGTCCCAATAAAGCCCCCAGACGACGTATTTTTTTGAAACAAGGCCCTCTGAGAAAATGTAAGGGCACGCGTTAGTTAGGTCGTTTTCTTGCAGGAGTGCTAACACACCCCTTATTGAAAACTAAAGGAAAACCTTTCTCGATATGAGAAACATGCGCTCAAGCACCCAACCTAGTAAAGGAGCTTGGGCTCAAAAAAGATTGAAATAGTATCATTATAAACTGAGCAGGGCTGGTGTTTTTACAAGAAATAACTAGCCAACCTTCTTGTAAAAGACCTTTCCTTAACATCACGGTGTTCTAGCATAGCATAGCATAAGTATATATAATAGGAAGGAAAGAAAAGGGAGAACGACATTATAACGTAACACTAGCTACAGATCTTAACTTGCCTTCAGGACATATAAAAGTGTTTCTTTTACTCGCTAAAAGTCAGATCTCTTTTCTCTTTCAAGCGTGGGGGATATCCCCCACCGCCCCCTTATTCCCTCCTAAAATGTTGGAATGCTTATTAATTTTATTTATATATTATATATTTGTTATATTTATTCACAAAAATTGTTTAAAAAAGTGATTGAAAAATTAATACTTTAAAATTTGTAACTAGAAATATAAAACTTTTTATATTTATTTTACTATTAAAAAAATATAACATATTATTTTATACTAAAAATTGTTTAAATTAAATTATTATAATTTAATTTTTTTTAATATTAAAAATTGCTTAATTGAAGTATGTTCCATATTTTTGGATCCTATTTTTTTATATTATAATTTATAATAATGTTATTTATTCAAAATTATTTTATTTGTATTTATTTTCTTTTTACAAAATTATTTTATTTGCATTTATTTTCTTTTTACAAAATTATTTTATGTCATAAAAAATATAAAACTTAAATACCCAGTTAGAATAATAACCTATCACTAATAAAACTAAACCTTAGAATTAATAAGTAATTTAATAACTTATTTAAAATATCATATATAAATTATCATAATGAAAATAATTCTCTAATTAATTCTTACAAATTTTCACGTGTAAATTTATACGTAGCAAAGTTAATGCTGATAAATAATATTCTGAAAGGTGACACTGAAGAAAAATGAAAAGTTGAATTTGATATATATAGCAAATGCATTAAAATCCAAATTTACATCACAAACAACAGTTTACGTACACATGAAAATTTACTAAAAAAACTCTTCACTTTCCAGGGACAAAGTTAGTAGCATATGACCAGGCATTGTTGTTGACAGGGTCAGCAAGATGGTCAGCCAAATTCTCCAAGGGTCCCTTTCCAGTAACAATAGCTTGAACAAAGAAACCAAACATGGAGAACATTGCCAACCTACCATTCTTAAGCTCTTTCACCTTCAATTCAGCAAAAGCTTCTGGATCATCAGCCAAACCCAATGGGTCAAAGCTACCACCTGGGTATAACGGGTCAGTCACTTCACCAAGAGGTCCACCAGCAATTCTGTAACCCTCAACAGCTCCCATTAAAATAACTTGAGTAGCCCAAATTGCCAAAATGCTTTGAGCGTGGATCAAGCTTGGGTTTCCCAAATAATCAAGTCCACCCTCACTAAAGATTTGGGCTCCAGCCTTGAACCATACGGCCTCACCAAATTTGACACCATTACGGGCCAAAAGCTCTGGGAAAACACATCCAAGAGCACCAAGCATAGCCCATCTACTGTGGATGACCTCCAGCTCACGATTCTTTGCAAAAGTTTCTGGATCAGCTGAAAGTCCAGCAGTGTCCCAACCATAATCACCTGGAAACTCTCCAGTAAGGTAGGATGGGGGCTCACCAGAGAATGGACCCAAGTATTTGACTCTGTCTGGGCCATACCATGGGCTTCCAGAGGAAACTTGCTTGGTAACAGTTTTCCTCATGGTGATTCTTCCATTGCCAATAAGTTCATTGGAAGAAGGAGAGAGTTTCACTGCCTTTCCTGCAAATGATGGAGAAGAGAGAGCCATTGTAGAAGCAGCCATTGTATTATAATTAGAGAATTTTGATTGATGAACTTCAGTGGTTTATAATGCTAGATCGAGGTGATAGAAAGAAGATGGTTTGGTTTGCATATATATAGTTGGTGAGAGCAGATACTCCTTATCTAAATGGTATCTAAAACTTTTATTTTATTGGAGTTTAAGATTTTGCTGTTGTTTTTCTCTGTCCATTCGGCATCCACTTATCCACCAATTTTGTTGATGGATTCTTGCTACATAACCAGTAAGAATTTTCCACGTGTATTTTTGGATAGCTCTCAGATTTTTTTTCTTTTTTGGGGAAAACTTTAGGAATCCTTCTTAATATATGGTCATCATTCAATTTTTATTTCAAAATAAATAAATTATTTTATTAATTAATTTAAAATCTACTTTAATATCATTATATCTTTATTAAAAAATAAATTAATTTTTTTATTAATTAATATAAATTCTACTTAATTTAATAATAAATGTAGTTTATTACGATCAATAAAAAATAAACATGTTGATTATATATAACTTATATAAAATTATTTGTTTATAGAATTCGATATTCAAACACATATTAAATATATTAATATTTTTAAAATATGTTGTTTTAATATTCAATTTAAGTATTAAAATCACATTTAAACTTCTTGAATATTATTTACTTTTTTTTTTGTCAAACTTAATCATATATAATATATATTAAATTAAACAAGAATATTGATAAAAATTTAAGAAAACAATTTAATAACAAAATTAATAATTTAATAGAAAGTACTAATAATGATATTTAGGTATTAAAACAAAACAATTTTATAATATTAGACATCTTAATAAAGCTAAGATATTAATCCTTATAAAATAATAATTAAAATAGTTTAAATTTAATATTTATTTTTATGCATTAACACATTACTATTATCACTAGAGATTAAAAAATTTAATAAATGACATAAAAAATGAGAATTAAAAATTAAAATTACTTATTTATTATAATTTTAGAGTGATAATATTATTATAATTTAAAATATTATCGTTATAATTTTTTCATTAATTATAACTTTTTAAATAATAATGATACTAAATTATAATTAATATATAACTAAAAAATCAATTTTTACCATTTTTAGTATGATAATAATAAATAGATATTACTTTATTTATTAAAATTTTCACATATTATAAAATAAGAAACAGTATCATTTATTTTTATAAAAAATAAGCAACAATATCATTATTTCATTTTTATATAATAATATAAAATATTAATAATAAAATTAATAAATTAATTTATAATTCAATATAAATTAGTAGCTAAAAATAAATTTAATTTATTTCTAACGTAATCTGCCTAAGGATATGATGTATAAAACGCATCCTCGTCAATTTCAGGTCACAAGATTAAACTAAAAATTCATCTATAATATTTTTTACTTTTAATATATATTTTATATTTAATAAATTTTATTATTAAATTGTTAATATTTTATTTAGTTATTGTAAAAACTTCTTAACAATTTGTATGAACCAAGAAACCATAAATCTTAATATTACAATAAACTATAAATAATTAACCATTAATTCTATTGTATATTATTGCATTGTAGTAATATTGTATATTATTGCATTATAGTAATAATAACAATAATAATAATAATTTATTATGGAAGAAATTATTTTTCATCTATCATTATACAGAAAAAATATTATTCTATATAATAAATTTTAGTTTAAAATACGAGCATTTTTTTATAAGTTTGAAAATTATTCAAAAACAAAAAGTATTTTTTTTAATTTACAAAAATATATGAGTATAATTCAAAAAAAATATTTTAACTAGGCTCTTCATGCCACTACACAAAAATATTTGTTACTGTTCATTTTATTTTTTAAATAATTACGTTATTTATACACATACAACTAAGATTCCAATATAAATTCTCTACATCAGGGTTTATTTCATTGGGTCACACTTGTTGAAAAAAAAGTAAGATATTAAGATGTACATCTTTTACGTATGATTGTGTGATATGAAATTTATGTTATTTTTCGTGGTAAACAAATAGACCGACAAAGGAATAAGCCTATCTTTAAGCAGCGTTTTTATTATTTATTTTTTATTAATGATGTTAGTAACTATTACTCAGTAAGTATTTATGAATCATGGTCATCATAGTTTATAAAAAAGAAATTTTATCCTTTTGAGTCCTGTGTTTTCTTTCAATTTCGTTGTCGTTGTTTTCGTATTTGGATTTTGTTTCATAGTTTTTTTTAAATATTTCATATTTTTTTCTTTTTCTTTATTTCTATGTTCAATCTATCTTTGTTATTCAAAAAAGGAAGAAAAAAAGGAGAACATAATAATAGATTGTTCAAGAATCTAATTATTGTTTTCTTACTAAGTTTTTCTATTCTTGTTGAAATTAGTTTTCTTTTATTTTTTTCTTGCTGCCCAAGACTAATTTAAAAAAAAGGGAGAATCATAGTTGATCAATAGTTTTTATTTAGAGTCATCTTTAGTCGAGAGTCTTTCTTTAGAGTTCTCCTTGGTTAAGAGTCTTTCTTTAGAGTCTTCTTTGGTCAAGAGTCTTCCATTAAAGTCTTCTTTGGTCAAGAGTCTTCCATTAAAGTCTTCTTTAGTCAAGAGTCTTTCTTTATAGTCCTCTTTGGTCAAAAGTCTTTTTTAGAACCCTCTTTGAACTTTCTTTCTTTATAGGCCTCTTTGGACTTTCCTTTTGCATACTTTTCCATTAAGTTCTTTCCGAATTCTGAATTTTAAGATTGTTAGCAATAAAATTGTTACTTCATATTAGTTGGATTCTTTGATTTTGTTAACAATACAAAGGAGGTTAGCTTGAACTTTGAGTCATAAAAAAAGAGAAAAAATAGTGTAAAAAAAAATAGCAAAAATAGTGTGAAAAAAAGAGTATTAACAATCTTATTTGAAAGCAAACACATGATGGTATTCGTGGATTATCTCATTTTATTTTACATGTTGACAACATAAGTAAGGAATGAGGAGAACCACAAGAGGTTGACTTGAAATTCTTCATCAAATCTATTCATGATCAATTTAAGAGGATGAATGCAAGGTTAGATGATTTAGAATCCTCTTTCAATTCTCAATCATATAGAAGAAGACGTAGAAGACATGAGTTTGAGGAAGAAGAAGCTAATTCCAATGTGGAAGAGAGAACCAGTTATAAATGGGACAAAAAGACTAACTACAAAGAAGATAGCAATATAGGTATTATAAAGATGATAATTCCACCTTTTCAAGGAACGAATGATCATGTGTTTCATTGTCATAATTACTTTGAGGAGAAGAAAGTAAAGCTAGAAGCCATAGAATTTACAGATTATGCTGGTATATAGTGGCATCAATTAGTGGTCAATAGGAAAAGAAATGGTGAGAAACCTATTCCATCATGGGAAGAGATGAAATTGGTGATGTGTAAGAGGTTCATACCTAGCCATTACTATAGAGATCTATATAGATAGTTGTAAGGGATGGTCCAAGGTTCCATGAGTGTAGAAGATTGTTATTAGAAGATGGAAGTCACCATAACTAGAGCAAACATAGAGGAAGATAGAGAAGCGACAATGGCCAGATTCATTGTAGGGTTAAATAAGGATATTTTTGATGTGGTTGAATTGCAACACTACATAGAAATGGAAGAACTACTGCACAAAGTCATTAAAGTGTAGAAGCAAATTAAGTCCAAAAGGTTTAGATCTAGTTCTTTCTCTAGTTCTCCGTAAAAATCAACTTGGAAGGACAACAAAGCTACCTTTAGAACAAAAGGTGAAACGAAGTCAAAATATTCAATTTTTGTTCCTAAATGTAAACTTGAAACAAAACTCCTACAAAGTCATGTGATATTAAGTGTTTTAGGTGCCAAAGACTCGGATAAGGTATGCATGGTTATTATTGATAATGGGAGCTGCACTAATATAGTTAGTATTTTGTAGGTAGAAAAGTTGAATTTGAAGTGGAAAAAGCATCACAAACCGTACAAGCTACAATGGCTGAATGATTGTGGAAAAGTGAATGTAAACAAACAAGTTTGGGTTTTTTTTCAAATGGAAAGTATGAGGATGAGGTTCTTTCTGAGGTGGCACCAATGTATGCTGCTCATATTTTTCTTGGGCGACCGTGACAGTTTGATAGAAGGGTGATACATGATGGGTATAAAAATCGGTACTCTTTTGAAATGAACAACCAAAAAGTTATATTAGCCCCTCTCAAACCTTTGCAAGCTTATGAGGACATATCAGGATAGCAAGAGAGTGCAGTTTCAGAGAAAAACAAAACTATGAGTAAGAGGAAAATCAAAAAGGAGAGAAAAGTGAGCACAAAATAGAGAAAAGTGAGGAAGGAGAGGAAAATAAAAGAATGCGTGCATTTGCTAAAAAACATGAGATTAAGAGTGTAATGGTGGCAAGGAAACAAGTACTTGTACTTATGTACAATGATATTTATCTTTCTACTAACGATCTTAACTAATCTTTGTCTAGTGTTGTTGTGCCTTTATTGTAGGATTTTGAGGATCTATTTCCTAAAGAGATTCCCTATAGATTACATCTTTTGTGAGGCATGTAGTATCAAATAGACTTTATACATGAATCTGCAATATCAAATCGACCAGCTTAGAGATTGAGGTGTTAACAAAGTTGATGTTTACAAATATTTTAAAGATTCTCAAGATCCTACAAATATTTTCAAGATCCTACACAAAGTATAGATTTGGAATATTAAATTGGATTCAAGGATTAATTTAGGAAGTAATATTATTATTTTAATTAATTTTGGGCCTTTAATATTTAGCAAATTTTATTTTAGTGAATTATAGGCTTTTTATTATAAGTTTTTTAGTCCTTTATTTAATTGTGGGCCTTTTATATTTAGCAATTTTTATTTTAGTTAATTGTGTGCTTTTTATTTTAAGTCTTTTAGTATTTTTTTTAAGGTTGAAATTGGCCCAATCTATAACTAAATAGGTCCATTAGGCTCATTTCATCTAGGGTTTTTCTCTTTTAGGGTTTTTTGCTTATATAGAAGAAAAGTTATGTAATTTGTAGGAAATAATGAATATCATTAATGAAAAGTATATCATAAAGCTCTTACTTTGCCTTCTTGTATTCTTGATTAAATGCTTGAATTCGACTTATCAAATGGAGTAATTATCTTTTGTGGCGTCTCAAGGTTTGGGTTTTAAGGACTTTTTTTCCTTAGGGTTCTAATATGATCATCAATCATTTCTATTCCTTTGAATTCATGGGTTCTTAGGTTGTTCACATAAAGGGTCCTCATCAGCAACACCTAGAAGGAAAATACAATCCTAATAGCAAACATACTAGACATGAACACAAACTCTAATAACACTCAAAGACCCCAACATTAATAGTCTAGGCAAACAACCTAAGGAGTCAGATTTTGATATTTTTATCAGCCCACCTACCTCACCAATGCTATCCAACCTTGTAAATAGGAAAGGGAGAAAAACCTCAAGAAAAAGCAAACACTTAACAAAATGAGGCCATAAAATATCCAAAAATAAGCTAAACATAGCCAACAAAATAAACATTCTAGAACACCAAGACACCAATCAAAACAAAACAGAGAAAGACTACCAAAATACCCATAACTTGACTAGAAAACCAACATTGCATATGTAGGAAATTAGCCCAATGAAGCGACCAGGAAAAAAAATAACTAGAAAAATAGTTTAAACATCCAAGTCAACAATAGTTTTTTTTTCATGTTCGAGGCATCTTCACTCCTAAAAATCTCCTCCTAAACTTGCATAATCAGATCACATTAAATATTGCACGAGTAATTCACACCATTCAAATTTTTCCTCTTTTGTTTTCCAGCCTTACCACCCATACACTCCCCATATTACTAGTATTCCTTCCTAAATTTACCTGAATCAAAGTGTTAGGTCCCAACAAATATTCAATGGATAAAGTGAACTATTTTCTCTTCGAGTCAGAAAGGTACCCTGAATTCAATATTTTTTACTTCCTTTTCATTAATACTAGTGGCTATTTTAAATAGGCAAAAATATTACACATAAACTGAATACACCACTCATACACCACTCACATATAACTACCCCACTCAAGCACAAATGCTAAAAAACATGCACACATTAACTACTGAAAATACTAAACATAATTGGTGAAAACATGAAAGAAAAATACATCAACTACTACCATTCACCCTACTAAGGACCCAATCGTAGCCTATCAATACCTCTTCCATCAATGGATCCTTGTCCTCAAGGTCCATTATTGGTAACATCTCTAATTTTGTTTTGTCTTGCCATTTTTTGGTGGATCTAGACCCCATTTGAAGGTCGTTATCTACTAGTATGGGTGCAGTTTCATAGATAAAGTTGCCAATTCCATCATGTTATTCCAATATGTGTAACCGTGACCCTTGACACCGGTGACCTACAATAAAATTCTCAATACAATTAAAACATAGATCTTGAGCTCATCGCTACTACATTTCATCACAAGTCATTCATCAAACTAGAGCTACAGGTGTGGTTGGTGCTGCCCGAGTAGTTGGAAAAAGAGCTAACAAGGTTTTCCCTGGTGGTGGAGGATGTACACATGTCCTTGTCTTGATAGTTGATCATATTTCATTCGCGCGAAGCTGATAGCCTCATTTAATGTTAGAGGCTTAAACATTCAAATACCATTTGAGATGTCCATTTTTAAGCCATCCATAAGAGATCTTTGCATCCAACCTCGTACCTAATTGCCCAAGCATTCGAATTCCCACTAGTAATCATGCAAAGAACCATCCTATTGTATCCTTGAAAGCGCTTCATCAAAATCTTTGCACTCCGAAGGCCCCAAACGAGCCCAAAGTTCATCTTAAAAATTTGTCCATTGGTTGGCCTCTTCTTTCGAAATGGTAGGAGGAGAAAGAAACTTTTTGGGCCTCAGAAGTATTCTGGATCTCAAAAAATTGATTCGCACGATTGAACCACTTTGTCGAATCATCTCCTAAAAATTGAGAAAATTCAAGTTTCACTATTTTGGAGGATAAAACCAGTCGACCACCATCATTTCCTTCTCGGTGATGGTTTTCATGGTTGGGGTTCTCCTAGTTTGCAAGCAAGACATCAGTGAGGCAGTTGAGAGTTTCTTCCACATGACAAAGCCTATTAGCTATACCGAGCTCCATCTTGTGTAACCCCTCTTGCACTTCACCAAGCCCAACTTCCAACTGCTCAATTCTCTCCTTATTAGTGGCCATTGTTATGAGGGCTTTGATACCAATGCTTGGTCCCAACACATATTCAAAGGATAAAGTGAACTATTTTATCTTCGGGTGAGAAAGATACCCAATCTAAATTCAATTTTTTTGCTTCCCTTTTCATTGATACTAGTGGCTGCTTAAATAGGCAAAAACCTTACATATAAACTGAATGCACCATTCACATATAACTACCCCACTCAAGCACAATTGCTAAAAAACATGCATACATGAATTGCTGAAAATACTAAACATAACTACTGGAAACATGAAAGAAAAATACATCAAATTTCACCCTACTCTCCCCACTACCACTCACCTCACTAAGGACCCAATCGTGGCCTATCACGAAGACCTTATTCTATTTTCCTCTAGCTAGATCCCTTTCACCCACCTTTTTCTTACCATAAACACTTCTAGAACCTAACAGAAAGTCATAAGTACTCTTCTTTCTAAAACCTCCATTCTTCACTTCTATAAGAAGCTTCATATTTTTATCCAAGTACAACCACTTTCCATAGTGTGCATATTTTACCCAGAATCAGTACACACATCAGTAGGAATTTCACAAAATCTACTATGATGAACTTTGGTGATTTCTCATATTTAAATTCCACACACACATACTCCTCACTATAAGGAATCCAAAGACCAAGAATCAATGATTTCGAAGTATCAAAACTAACTCTGACCTCAGAGAGCCACTAGTAAAAGAGAACCAATTTACCTCCAAAACAACACCAACAAAGCTAACAACCCTCATAAAAATTCCATCCATAATCTAAATCATAAGAAAATTATGTAGCTGAATCCAAATAGAAGTAGCATCAAACAAGAGATTAGATGGACATACAATTGGATCGAGTTTCTAAACCATCATAAGAGAGTTGTCAAAGCTACATAGAGCCTTTTTAAGCATCATTTCTCATTCAGCAGCATATTCAAAATAAATAAAAATGTTATTTGATCCAGTTCTTTGATATCCATTCAACCATACTTTGTCCAACTCTTGTGATGGACTCGAATGGGAGCTTCAACATTAAAAAATTTATTCGAGATAGTTAAACTTACAATCGTCAGTTTTGAAGAGCAATGTTCTCACTCAATCATATCATCCATATGGATCATATAAGATTTGTATCTTCTGATTGAATGTGAAATTTAAGTAGTAATCAAATGCTCATATACTTGCCTCTCGTAAGCCTAAACATTTCATGTTATACAATGTTTTTTTGTGATATTAAGAGTATTTGATGCATGCGATCACAAAAAAAGGTTCATATTTTATTATTCGATAGGGATACTTAGGTCAATAAATCACTCTCTTAGTAATCGATTTACACATTTGATTTTGATATTAAT
Organism: Hippophae gyantsensis; assembly: GCA_030763125.1. Classification (NCBI taxonomy): domain Eukaryota; kingdom Viridiplantae; phylum Streptophyta; class Magnoliopsida; order Rosales; family Elaeagnaceae; genus Hippophae; species Hippophae gyantsensis. The sequence goes on along the minus strand of CM061033.1, from coordinate 2,934,025 downwards.
CATTTTTATAGTGTGCAAAAGCATATTAATATATAGGACTCTAGTATGAAATGCAATGAGAAAAATCTATGAAAAACATAATCTTGGTTTACTATGTGTATTTAAGAAGTTATGGCGAATTCTTCAATTGTAATGGTTATGAGATATCTTTGCCATCAATATAAGTTTGTATCATGTTGTTATGATATATATTACATAATGAAAGTAGAATAAATAATATTGTATATAAGGATAATTGTCTGGCTACGACGTTGTCATTGGTTCATAAGTAATACGTGTAACTTATGTGGATATTCTATGAGTGTGTCATATGATTTTATACATGATAACATGTAACATAGAGAATTATATTAAAGTACTCTTTCTAAACTTGCCTAGATACGATATCTTTGTTGGCCCAGACTAATATTTATAATCTATATGAACTTAGGTCAAGTTTGATTGATAGTAATAATAATTGTAATGATAATGATTCAAGTATTTTGTGTTTAGTTTGATTGTTAATCTATAATAGAATATAAAGCACTTTAACAGTAACAATAATGCTTATTCCTCTCACACACCTATGGAATACGCTAAATTGTTCTATTTTTCTCACATTTGGATAATCATTTATAATTTTTTTCTCATTTTATATCACTAGAAATAAAAAAAAATTATTTTCTAACTTTGCATCATTTATAAATTTATAAATTTTATTTTAATATTATATTTATTTTGATTCCATTATTCAAACAAATATTATAATAGTAATATTATTTATATTCAATTCAATTCCAATTATCATTTTCATTCACATTTTGTTTCTATTCTGTGACCAAACATAACATTATTTTAACATATTTGATTTTTTAAATTTAAATGTGCAAAAGTCCACAAAATATAATTATAATGATATTCTTAAGTGATTTTTGTAAAGAATTGTTTTCTTCTCTCTTCATTCTAAAAAATTAGTTTTTTGTCATTGAAATATTATGAATGTTTTTTAGCATTGATTTTGATTAAAAGGTTATGATAATAGCATAAAAATTTATATCTAAATGTGTAAATTAAAAGGTTATGATTCAAAGAGTTTAAAATTAATATTATCTATTTTAATTTAATAAATATTGATTTGTATTAGTTATGATTATTTTATGCTCGTAGGATTAACAAAATTAGCAAAAGAGTATCAAATATTTCATTTTAGCAACATATCTTAAGGAGATTTGATAAGGAAATATAATTCAATTATTCATAATTTCATATTTAACAGAGAATATCCAAATCTAATCATTTCAAGCACAAAAATGTGTCTAAATCCGTAATATATTACATTTGAATGTCTGTTAGTATTTATGATATATCTTTTTGTATAAAGCTTCAAATTAAATCATTCTTGATCATTTGAACAAATAAGAGATTTATCTACAATTCGTATTTTAAAAATATTTTTCAAATCAATTATCTTCAAGTAGAAAATAGGATGATATTATCAGGATTTAATAAATTGTTTTACTCAAACACTATAAATTAATGAGACATTCAACACTTGAAGATGATCAAAAAATTACAAAGAGCTCTTACTTTCTTCTCTCATTCTTTCTATCTAGAATTTGTGAAAATGATTTGTAAACTAGGTTAAAGTTATAGTAAGGTTAGAAAAAAAACTTAATTATGTAGTTTTCTATTCCCTTCTTTTATTCTTATAAGTGTTTTATAGTTTGCAATTTTGTTTTGAGAAATTACTTTGTTTATATTTTGTGTATTTAATAGATTATATTTTTTAATTTCATATAAATTTAATCATGCTTTTCTTTATATGCAACTTTTCGTTATAATTATTATATTTATTTTATAAGTTGATCTTTTACTATGATATAATTGTTTTAATATATTTTCGATATTTGATAAATTATAACAATAAATCATACTTGTTCTTTAATAAAACTATTTCTCAAAATAAATATATTATTTTTTATTAATAATCTTCAACTTTAAAAGTTTTAACTATTTATTTAGGATGTTAAAGATGCAATTGAGTAGTAAATAATAATCAAAGTTTATAATATTAAAACTAAATACTTAAGTGAATCTCAAACCATTGTTATTTTTAATATTGATTTTATTTTGTTCTAAAATTATTATACATAATTAGTGTTATTTTTTTATTTTTTTCAATTATAAACTATTTTGTGATAATCTTTTTATTTATTTATTTATTTTACTTCATTGTGGAATCAATATCTAAAGTTGTACTATAATAACTACTTTGCTAAAGGTAATAGTTTTAAGTGTAATCAAAATTTAGTGTTGTTGTTGAGGATCGAACCCAGGTCACTCATTTAACAGGTTGAAATACTTAACAGTGAGAAAATCAAATTTTGATCATGCTTAAAATTATTATCTTTTGCTAAACGGTTATAATATGTATAGCTTTAGTAGTTGGTTCTACATAAAAGCAAAATACATTAACAAAAAGGTTATCACATAGTAGTAAATAAAAATTATAATTGAAAAATAAAAAAATAACAATAATTAAGTATAATAATTTTAGAAGAATAGAAAATTAATATAAAAATAATAAGGATTTGAGATTCACTTGATTGTTTAGTTTTAAAATTATAAACTTTGATTCTTATTTATTATTCAATTTCTTACTTCACGTCCCAAACACATAATTAGAAGATATAAAATTAATAATAAATAACAAAAAGTAAGTTATTTATGTTGAGCCAAATATTTTATTAAAGAACAAGCAAGATTTATTATTATAAATTATCTAAAGATCAACAACCTACCAAAACGAAAATATCATAGTAAAAATTAACTTATAATATATATATATAATTATAAACCAAAATTTGTACATAAATAAAACATAATTAAATTTATATGAAACTGTAGAATATAATGTTAAATATAGTAAAATATAAACAAAGTAATTTATCAAATCAAAATTGTAAACTATAAAACACTTATAAGAATAAAAGAAGAGAATGGAAAAACTACACAATTAAGATTGTCTCTATCCTTATTCTAACTTTATCCTAGCTTACAATTCATTCTCAGAGATTCTAGAGAGAGAAAAAGGAGAGAATAAGGTAAGATATATTTTTAATTTTCTAATAATCTCTATGTATTGAATGCCAAAGTTATTATCACAAACCCCAACTAGCTTATTGCTAGTATGTAACAATTTAAGCGCATATAAAAACATAATGATTAATACAAATAAAAATCTAGAAAAATCTCTTACGTATTTTAAACAAAAAGTTAGTTAAAGATCACACTTGCTATGTAGATTATTTCAATCTAACTTAAAAATTGTGTGTATAAACTATGTTGAAGCCTTTTTTACCACAAACAATAACACATATAGCCTTGAGAATTTATTAATATAAAAGTCTCAATTCCATATCCTCATGGATAAATTATTTTTAAGGGCTACAGAGTTCTCTTATGAAGTTAGAAAACATAGAAGCATTTAAGAGATAGGTATTTTTAGGACAAACAAAAGACAAATATTGATCCGAAGATAAAAAAGTACAATATTTAGAATTCAAACTTTCTTACCGATAGTTAGCTTTTTGATTTCAATTAGTTTAAATAAGAACAAACACAAATTGAGCTTGATGAGAAAAATTGTTTTCTACAAACTAAAAATAAGAGAAAAACTTTTTATCTACAAGAATAATACGTTGAAAAGATTGAACATAATTCTATAGTATTTTCACAAATATTATTGTATTTATTAACTAATATCATCATTTAGCTTTTCAAACAAATTATTCTACAAACTAAGAAATAATATTTTAAACATCAATTGATCAATTCAAAAGATCAATAAAAGTTCATAAGCTGTATTTTTAATTCTTTCCACTCACTCACAAAAGACGTATGAGATCATAAAAATAAACACTTAAACACAAAAATTCTCTTGGCTACATACATCGAGCATCCATCTTACCACAAAGCTTAGTGATGTGAAAAATATATTTTTGAAGTTATTATTTAATAACCAAAATAGAAAAAGTGACTTAAACCAAACAATTGAAATCAATACCTAGACAAGAATGCAAACATTTCCATCTGAATATTTCAAACATGTAATGCAAACTTATTTACAAAAACTTACTATGGTCAGTAATAATTTTTTTTCAAAAGTTTGACCTTTTCCTACTTTGCTAAGAGAAGAGATAGGTGGTAGAAAGTAATCCCTTCCAACTAGTCAACTCATGGAGACATTAAAACAATTTATATTGAAAGTGTGCATAAAAATTATGCATAATAGCATCCTCAATGTCTCAAAAATAGAAATGAAATAAAAGAGCAAATGATAAAGGACATCTGAGTAATGAAATTTTGAATGATCTTTGCCTCCAAATGTGTTAACTAGAGATGAGAAACATAAAAAGTAACAAAAGAAAGAAAATAAAACAAATAAACCAGAAGCAAATAAAAGATAAGGGAGAGAAATAAAAATAGTTTACAAAAAAATAAAACCTCACTAACATTGGTAGATAGGAGACACAAACAAATCTCTTTGAAACACATAGATTTATATACCTTATATATATAATGTTTACACCATTATTCATTTAATTTGAATTTCTTTTCATCGATTGGATCCTCAAAACGTGCTTGCTAATATATTAGTTGCTTATCCTGCTTGTTATCATAAACAAATGAAATATTCGATGTATCATGAAAAATCAATGGTTCAAATTTAGAATTAAGGAGGAGATATTCCAAGGATTTAGAATGATCATGCATGTGTACTTCCTCTTGAATAAGCATATCTATCATGTAGTTCTGATAGCAATCATCCTCATTCTATGGATGCTTCCTAACATGAAAAATAATCACCTTTAGAGTCATGTTCCCAAAAGATAGATTCATCAGTTCATTCTTATAGGTGAAAAGGACATTTGTTGCAACAAGGAAATGTCTTCCTAGGATGAGGGGGATATTTGACTCCATGTCAACCACTAATTGAGTAACCAAAACTAGAAAATCAATAGAAAAATTGATGCGTTTAGAGGAATAGTTAATTTAAACCTTGACTTAAATTGCTTAAGATGTTATTTAGTATATAACAAGCAAGAGACTTTTTAGTAGAGAATTTTGAAAACTAACTCTTATTTATTAAATGGGGGTTTTGATTTTCTAAAATGAATATTAAATCTATCAACTAAAAATTAATAAAGATAAAAATAAAATATAAATATTACGATAAAGATTCAAATAAAAGAATGATTACAAGATTATTTTCTACCACTAGCATATATTGTTAATCAACAAAAACATATCCTAATATCCTATTCTTTGATTATACCAACTTAGAGAAATCTACAAACATGAAATTCTCTATCTCTTCTTACCTATTTGTTGAATTAAATAAGCTCTTAATCTAAATTATTTTTAATAGAAAACCTAGAATAAGTTCTCTAAATTTAATATATTAAAAGCATTCAATTTTAAGAAGAAAATTGGATCAAGATCCAACACATAAGCTTGATTTAATTATCTTGGGTATTATTTCTCATTACAAGTAATTTATCACTAATTATTTAAATTGATCAAGCAATTACATACCCAATCAATTAAATTGATTAACGATGAATTAATCCGATTATTCAATTGTACACTTGAATAATCAAGAAAATTCATAAAAAGATTAAAATAGAATTTATAAATAATCAAGAATAATAGATTGATTGAACATTGCAAATCTTATTAAATGTTGTAATCTATGTTTAGGATTTTGAAATCACTTACAATTAAATATAAAATTAGTTACTCATTAAAAATAATAAATTTGTAACATTAATCATATAAGAATAAAAGAAATGAGAAGAAATCTTAGGATTTTTATATTTAATTTTTCACGATTCACGCTGTGCAAAGGAAGGAGGCATGAAGCTAATGTAAAAGGTTAACACTTGGTGGCACATGGATACGAAAAAGATGGCGTTAATTCACTTATCTCACACGTGGCTCCTAAGTGACGCAAAGGGTGTTGGATTTGGCTTGTTAAGTAAAAAATCTACTTTTATGAATACATCTGTCAAATGAAACATAAAAAGTTTATAAAAATCTCAGAAAAATTTCAAAAAAATTAAAAAGATCAGTATTGTTTGTACAAAATAAATAATTTTAGATTGTTATAAAATAAATTATATATAAATATAAAAAAATTAATATTTAAAAAAATTTATAAATTAACACTAATCAAACTCTCTCACACTTACTATATGTTAGTTCTCAAACAAAATCAACACCTATAATTAATAGAATAGTTTTTTAAAAATTATATCTTAGAAGCTTAAAAATATTACGATTTTAAATTATAATAATATCAGATATTAAATTTAATCATACATTTACGAAAACTACTCTTTTTCAAATTATATAACATAAATAATTTTAAACATTGTTTCCTTCCGTAAAACATCACTACTCTTTTTCAAGTTGAAGTGGATTCTATAGGTTTTTCCTTGTAATTGTATCTCCACTCACCAAAAGTATTTCTTAAAATCAAATTGTTTTTCATTTGGTTGTAATATTGTTATGTTTGTTGGTCCAATCAAATGAAAGAAACAAAAGTTTATGAGTTTATGGAGTAAGATAAAAAGATCTATAAGTAATATTATCATAAAACCAATTATGTCTATAAAATAATGTCAAATTTCATTATTTTGGACCTAAACATCATTATTGTCTTATTTTCTTTTATTTTTTCACTTTTTTTAACACATGACCTTTTTTATAATTATTTTCAACTTCTCCCCTATATTATATGTGTGTGTGTGTTTATATGTGGGGTAATATTGTAGCAGAGGTTGTTTTCTATATATTGGACATTTAATCAATTATAGCACTATAGGGTATGACTAGTGTGTTCGGTTGAAAAGGTAAGGAGTGGTTATAAAAAATTGACTCATGTAGGCTTAAATTAGTTCTCTAAAATGGTTATTCTTAAAAGAATAACAACATTTAGGGGTATGAAAATTTAGCCAAAGAAGTTAATCCTATTACCTTAATCATGTTGCAATAAATACATTTAGCATTCTCTTTGATACTTAAAGAAAAGTTCCGGCAATCTATTCTTATTCACTAAAAGTGTTGCAAAGTTGAAATGGAATTACAACATTCTTCACAAGTTTGTGCATATAAATTTGTATATCACCAATTTAGTTATTATGCATGCAAGTTTTGAGCAAATTATGCACTACCTTGAGCATACTAATCCTAAAACACGCTAAACTAATAAAGCATAGAAAAATACAGATACTAATGTGTTAACACTCTCCCACACCTAATTCTTAAATTGTCCTCAATGTAAGCATATGCATCTATCTAATGTAAAAATAAGTAAAAATGGAATAGAAAAATAATATGGTGGGTTGCCCCGTATAACGTGTTTGGTTTAACGTCCTTAACCTAACTTTGCCTCATATGTTTCTTTAATCATCAAAATTTATTGGTTCATGTAGATTCATCTCCTCTATATTGATTTGTGAAAAATGTTTGTACTAAAGCTTTTTCAGTACTATGTCATTGTATTTCAACTGCATCTTGAGATAAAACATTAGTAATAATAAATAGATAGACCTAACAAGAACATAACTTATCTGGAGACAGTTTAAAGCATGAATGGAATAAGAAGACTTTATCACCAATGGTGAACTTTTTCCTCGATATCATGATGTCATGAAACATCTTTGTTTTGTCTTTGTAAACTTTTGAGTTCTCATAGGCATCATTTCTAATTTCCTCTAGCTCATTCATTTTCAATTTTTGGTGTCCTCGGGCTTCGTCTAAGTTCATTTTACATTGTTTCACTTCCCAAAATTCTCGGTGTCCTAACTCAAGTGGTAGATGATAGGGTTTACCATACACCAAGTGGAATGAGAACATCCCAATTGGCCATAATGCATATATGCACAATAATGCATCATCCAATTTCAAGCATCAACCAAAATGCATATATGCAGTTCTATATACCCACAATGCATCATCTAGTTTCAAGTATCAATCCTTTTTATTAAGTTTAATTATCTTTTTAAGGATGAATTTGATCTCTCTATTGGACACTTTAGCTTATGCACTTGTCTGTGGATGATAATGGGTAGAACTTTTGTGGTTGACATTGTACATTTTGACTAAAGCCCAAAAATTCCTATTGCAAAAATGTAGTCCATCATTGTTGATGATAGCTCTTGGTGTTCCAAACCTAGTAAAGATGTTAGACTTCACAAAATCCAAAACAACTTTAGAGTCATTAATTTTGATGACTTTGGCTTTCACCCATTTAAACACATAATCCACAATAAATAATATATATATATATATATAAGTATAAGAAGATGGAAAAGGTCCTATGAAATTAATACCCCAAACATCACAGATTTCAACAATAAAAATTAGAGTTTGTAGCATTTGATTATTAAAGCCTAACTTACTATTTGTTGACAAGGGTCACATGTTTGGTAAAAGGTGAAGGCATCCTTGAAAAGTGGCGTGCAATAAAATCCACTCTCTAAGACTTTAAGAGTGGTTCATTTTACTCCAAACTTTCCCCAAATGCATAAGAATGACAAAAAGTTAGAACATAAGTAAATTCAATTTCATATACGCATCTTCTTATCAATTGATATGGATAATGTTTCCAAATGAATGGGTCATCCCCCATATATTATTTATCAACCTTCTTGAGTTTGAATTTTCTAGCTTGTGATAGGTCTTGTGGGAACATTTTTGGGACCAAGTAGTTCACTATATCTTCATACCAAGGGGTAAACAATGTGGTCTCAAGTAGTTGCTAATCTGGAAAGTCCTCTAATATTATAAGTGATTCTTCTTTTTGAATTAATCTACCGAGGTGATCTGCTACTATTTTTTCACTTCCTTTTTTGTCTTTAATTTTAAGGTCAAATTATTGTAAAAGAAGAATCGACCTTATTAGCCTTAACTTGGCATCTATGTTTTTGAGCAAGTACCTAAGAGTTACATGATCAAAGAAAACAATTACTTTAGTTCCAATTAGATATTATCAAAAAAATTCTAAAGAAAAAATCACAGATAAAAGCTCTTTCTCCATTGTGGAGTAATTAAGTTAGGTATCATTTAGAGTCTGTAATACATAATATATGGCATTTGGTAGCTTTCCAACCCTTTATCCTAAAACATCTTCAATTGTATAGTCACTTGCATCACATATCAACTCAAATGGTAAACTCCAAATATGTAGTTTAATGATAGGTGTTGTGGTTAAGAGTTCTTTCAATCTGTTAAATGCTTTGAGGCACTGTTCATTGAAAACAAATACCATCCCTTTTTAGAGAAACATGCATATATGCCTTGTCATTTTTGAGAAATCCTATATAAATATTCGATAGAATCTTGTATGACTAAGAAAATAATGAACCACCCTCACACAAGTGGGAGGCGTTAAGGAACAAATAAGATCAATCTTAGATTTATCAAACTCTATTCCCTTATATGATTTCACGTGCCCTAAAACAATACCTTGATCTACCATAAAATGACATTTTTTTCTAATTAAGTACAAGGTTAGTTTCTATACATCTCTCTAGAATTAAAGTAAGGTTATAGAGGCAATTTGAAGTTGGGTCACCACTGTAATTCTTGATTTCTTTGGAACCACTTGGACTGGGCTAATACACTTACTATCTAAAAGTGGAAAAATTACACCAGCTTTCAATAGCTTGATAACTTCTTTTTTAATCACTTCCATCATTGGTTGATTCAATCACATTTATGGCTCTCTCATTGGTTTTTCCTCATCTTTAAGTAATATCTAGTGTATGCATACTGAAGCAATAACTCTCTTAATATTGGCAATTGTTCACTCAATCACTAATTTGTACTTTCTCGAAACATATATTAAACTCTCATCCCAAATAACTAAACGTTTAGATGCTATATCATGAAAAGTGTGTCTTTATCTCCTAAGTATACATATTTGATATGTTCTATGAGTGGTTTGAGCTCCAAGGTTGGTACCTGCATAATAGAAGGTAAACGTTTCTCATTAGACACAAGAAGATAAATATAGGAAAGATTGTACCATAGGTGTATCTTTGGAAAAGAGTCAAGAAAGGTGAAAATATTCTTCAATTCCTCTACTCTGTCAATATCCCCTTCTTCATAACTATAATATTCATTTATCATATTGTCTCTTATGAAAACCTCCAATAGGTCTATACTTTCTACATCAATCATATTATGTGCTAACGAGTCAAGTACATCAACATAAAAACAATAATTATAATCACTAGAGTACTTTATCCCTTCAAAGATATTGAAGCAAATAACCTCTTCGTTAAACTCCATTGTTATAGTTCTAGTATACACATCTATCTTTATTTGAGCGGTTCTCATAAAAGGTTTACCTAAAAGCAAGGGTGTGGACTTAGTAGTGGAGTCATATCTCATATCAAGCACATAAAAATTGACCGGGAATATAAGCTTATTAACCTACACTAAAACATCTTCCAAAACTCCCTTTGGGTACATATAGATTAATTGATGAGTTTGATAACTACACTGATTTCTTTAAGGAGATCAAGATTTAAAGTGACATAAATTAAGGCATAACATTGATTGAAGCTCCTAGATCTAACATAGCCCTTTCAAATTTAGTGTTACCTATAATGCAAGGTATGGTGAAACTACATGGATCCTTGCATTTTATAGAAGTTTCCTTTATAATATTTCTGACACATTCTCTCCCATGTTCACCACTTCATTTTCTTTGAGCTTCCTATTATTGGTGCACAATTCCTTAAGAAACTTAGCATAGCATGGCACTCGCTTGATGTAATCCAACAATGGAATGTTAATCTATACTTTTGGAAACATTTTCAAGAATTTTTGGCTGTGTACCTCTTTCTTGGATTTTGAAAACCAACTAGGAAAAGGAATAGGTGGTTCGTAAATAGAAATTGGAACTTTAGAATGTATCTTAGGTGGTTTTTTTCTTCATTGTTATCAATATTCTTGTTTTTCACTTTGTCATAATTGGTTGTTTGCTCTTGAATTAGCCCATCCCTAGTATCATTTTCCTTGGTTTTTACCTTTTGAGCTTCTTCAAGATGCTAACAGCTTCTCAATAATATAGCATTGGAATTTTCTCAAGGAGTGACCTTTCATTGAGAGGGAAATTTACCATATACTTGTGCTTCTTATCTTCCAACAATAGTATTTAATTGATTGAATCCATTTTCAAGGTTCTTGATAGTAGATTTTGTGTCTTGTTGAAATTTTATTGAGTCTAGATGGAACTTGATAGTATCTTGTTGGAACTAAGTACTATTGGATGCTATCAAAATTATCAAATACAATAAATATTTACCTTGAGGTGGAGGAGGATTTTGTGGTCTCACTTGATAAGGTTTTTGGCCTCTTGGAAATGGAAAACTAGATGGATTGCTAGGAGTAATTGCTTAATTATCTCTAGAATAGCTAAAGTTAGGATGATCCCTCCAACCAGGATTGTAAGTGTTAAAGAAGGGATCATATATTTGCCTTTGTTGTCCCTGGAATCCCCTTATGCCATTTGCTTTTTCAACATTAGAATCTTGAATAATAGGACATATATTTCTTGGGTGTTCAATGTTAGTGCAAATTTCACAAGCTTTAACTTGTCTGATCACTAATTATTGCAAAATTGAAGTGAGGGTGCTTAGTGTTTTTTTCAATATTACTAGGAAGTCCCACTTCATTGACCTTTTGTGGTGGGTTGGATCGGGTACCAAAATTTTGAACATTAGTAGCCATAACGGCAATCAAATTACTTGTAGTTTAAAGAGTCTTATTAACTAAAGCTTCACCACTTTTTGCATTTATCATGCTTCTATCCATGGGTATCAATCCCTCATAGAATTATTGATTAAGAGTTGCTCACTTATTTGATGATAAGGGAAACTTGCACAAAGTTTCTTGAACCGTTCCCAATACTCATATGAATTTTTTCCATTATACTGTTGAATACCATAAATTTCTTTTTTTATTAGAGTGGCTCTAAAAGTTGGAAAATATTTCTCCAAGAAGAGTTGTTTCATCTCATTCCAAATATTTATAGTCCCAAATGGTAAGTAGTATAACCACTCTTTATTGATATTCACTAAAGAGAATGGGAATGCTCTAAGTTTTATCTATTTTTCAAAAATCCTATTAGATTTTATGCTAGAACAAACCACATGAAATTCTTTTAAATGATAGTTTGGATCTTTACCAACTAGACCTCAAAAAGTGGGCAAGAGTTTAATCATGCCAAAATTCAATTCAAGAGCATCACTAATGTCATTGTATTGAATGTATAATAGTTATTTATCTAAAGCTGATATTTCCATCTCCCTAAGAGTTTGATTAGGATTATTCATAGCCATTTCTACTTGGATAGAATGATCTGAATTGCTTGCTCAAGCAAAAGTGAAATATGTGACTTTAATATATTATTGTAGCATGAGTTTATTCATTGTGAATCTAAAGCAAACAAAGACTAAAAACAATTAAGTAAAAATAAAACAAAAACAAATGTAAATAAATAAAAATAAAAATAAAGAAAATATATTTTTAGATTTTAATTTTTAAATTTAAAATACTTAAAAATAAATGAAAGTAAACAAGAGTTAATTTAATGAAAATCTCCTATGATACGACACCAAAATTTGATGCATTTAGATACCTAGTCAATTTAAACCTTTTTTTAAATTTTCTGTAGAGAATTTTGAAAACTAACTCTTATTTATTAAAATTAAGATTTTGGATTTGTAAACTAAATAATAAATCTATCAACTAAAAATTAATAAAGACAAAAAACAAAATATAAAGCTAGGATAAAGATTCAAATAAAAGCACGATTACAGGATCATTCCCATGACTAGCATGTATTACAAATCAATAAAGCATATCTTAATATTCTACTCTTTGATCATACCAACTTATAAAAATTTATAAGCGTGAAAGTCTCCACCTCTTCTTACTTATTCGTTGAATAAACAAACTCTTATTCTAAATTATTTTTAATAGACAACTTATAATAAGCTTTCTAAATTTAATCTATCAAAAACATTCAATTTTAAGAAGAAACTTGGATCAATTTCAAATACATAAGCTCGGTTTGATTATCTTGAGTATTATTTCTTATTGCAAGCAATTTATAACTAATTATATAAATTGATTAAGTGATTGCATACTCGATCAACTAAATTGATTAATGATGAATTAATCTGATTATTGAATTATACATGTTAGGTTTATGTGAGTGTTGGTGATATTCATGAACAAAACATACAAATGTAATTTTAGTTTCTACTTGTGAAGGAAAGAGGAGTGAAGCTAATGTAAAAAGGTTTACACTTGGTGACGCTTGAGATAGGAAAGAGATTGTGATAATTCACTTATTTGACACGTGGCTCCTATGTAACACAATGGATGTTGGATTTAGCTTCTTAAGTAAATTCAATTATTATTTTTAATACATTTACGTGTCAAATAAAAATCATAAAAAATTCATTAAAATATGGAAAAAAATTAAAAATCTAGAAGATCAATATTTTTCTAATAAATACAAAATAAATAATTTTAGTATATTATAATAATAAAATATATGTAAATGTAAAGTAATTGATATTTAAAAATATGTATAAAATAGCACTTATTAGAAGTAGAATTTTCCAATTTGGATCAAAACATCTTCAACTATCCCTCTTGATCTTCGGATAGAGCGGTCAGCCAATTGCAATACCACAGATGTGATTTTATCTCTTCATGTCCTAATTGTAAGTATATAGAAAAGGGAATTAAATTGACACTTGCTCCTAGATCTAGAAGAACTTGATTGAATTCATACATCCTAAGTTGGAAAGAAATTGTGGGACAATTTGGATCTTTGTAGTTCGATGGTATCTTCTGCGTTATCACTGTATTGACTTTCTCTGTCAAGAATGAAATCTTTTTGACCCAGTGCCTTCTATTCATGGTTCATAGATCCTTGATTACTTTATCATAAGTGAGTAATTTCTTGATCATATGTAACAAGGGAAGATTAATCTTAACTTGTTTCAATTATTCTAGGATCTTACCTTAATTAACTAGATTTTCCTCCAGATGTCAAGGCTTAAGAAAAGGATACTTCAGTTGGAATATTCTCCTCTTCTTCTTTTGAAGAGACATCTTTAGCATTACTTGTCATGGTTTTAGTGCTTGTGTTGGTTGGTGGACTGGGTATAGTTGGTCCATCTAAAATTTTACACTACGAGCTAAAATGGCATTGGGCTCTTTGACATTTTGTGTATCGATGGTAGTGGTTTGCACTATATATTGGCCTTTTGGATTGGAATGAGGTTGAGAGAGGAACTTTCCTAGCTCTTGTATAGTGAAAGCATTGGTCAGCTTGGTGATATGTCTTTTGATCTCTTTATTCTCCTCAAACTTTTGGTTAGTTTTAACTTATGCCTCCAAAAATAATTGTAATAATTCCTCTAAAGGATTCCTATTTGGTTGTGCATTATATTTAGTTCTTGAGTACCTTCTTGGTGGTTGTACATCAATTTTTCAATAGTCATTGGGCATTCACTACTACAAAATGTGGTATTTAAGTTGATATGTAAACTCGGTTTTTGGAGAAAATTGACTTATAATCACTTTAAAGTCGGTTAGGTGAAAAATCGATGCTACGTATAGTGTCAATTAATTTGTTGAACCAACTCTACGTATAGCATCGGTTAACATAACGTCGGTTCAACATATCAACTGATGCTATCTATGTGGATTTTTCCTTTTCTCTTCTTTCTTCTCCATCAAACACAACATTTTTAATTTACAACACCCAAAAAACTCAAAATCGAGCTTCACCTACTCCACTCTTTCGCATTTTCTGGCCACCTATGACCACTATTTCCAACGTCGTTTAGTGGGTTTTCTTCCCTTTCAAATTATCTTCCAGATCCCTTATTTTTTGAGCAAAATACTCAAAACTTTTATACCCATTTTCTCACTTACGAAACACCCTTTTTTTCTTCATTTCTTTCATTTTGTCACTTCATTTACTCTTGTAAGTATTTCTATTAATCATGCACACTTATTATTCACTTTGCATTATTTTTTGTATAAATATTTGTATTATGTATGTTTTGCATTATGCATGTTATTATTTATTTAGCTGATTTTCTAGGTAGGTCAAGGGAAATAATATCTAGATTTTGTGGGTTTGAGTGACTAAAATATTTACCGTACGTGGATGAATTTATTTATATATAAATAATTATATTTTATTTAGTAAAAGTAATACAATTTTAAAATGAATAAAATGATAAATTTTTGTATTATGTATGTTTTGGTATATATTCTAATAATTAGGGAATTCATATCTAATAATACCTTAAATATATTGATTGGATATATATTTAATATGCTTAATATCATTAATAGAAAATGGACAAATATTGGATGTCAAAGTGTAGAATTGAACAGGACTATATTTCTAGAGTTGAAAGTTTCTTGAAATTTGCTTGTAGAAATAGTAATAATGAAATTAGTATGATTCGATGTCCATGTGTTAAATGTAAAAATGAGCGATTTCATAAAGTTAACGAGGTTAAGTATCACCTTATCCATAGTGGTATTCTTTTGAGTTATAAATGTTGGTATTATCATGGAGAAAATATTGATAATACTCATGGGAAAGAGATAAGTAAGAATATGAGTGGATTAAATACATCTTATCATAATGTACAGACAAAAAATATGTTTCATGGTGTTGAAGATGAACTACATGAGGATAATCCCGAAACCTTTAAAAACTTCTAGAAGATGCCAAAAAACTATTTTATCCAAAATGCAAGAAATACACTAAAATGTCAGGATTGGTTCATTTGTACAATGTGAAGGCAAAACATGATTTTTCTGACAAAGGATTCACAAAATTACTAAATCTACTAGTTGATATGTTTCCTGAGGGTATTGAATTAAAATCTTCAATGTATGAAGTGAAGAAACCTCTTAGTCGATTTGGCACGGAATATCATAAGATTCATATTTGTCCAAATGATTGCATTCTTTATAGAAAAGAATATGAGACATTAGATGATTGTCCGATGTGTAAAGAATCAAGATGGAAGGATGCTACAAATGAGACAACACCTAAGAAAGGTGTTCCCGCAAAGGTTCTTTGGTACTTTCCTCCAATTCCTCACTTTCAAAGGTTGTTCAAAAGTAAAGAGACATCAAAGATGTTGACTTGGCATTCAGATAATCGATCTGATGATGGGGTGCTATGTCATCCTTGTGATTCTCCAAATTGGAAAATATTAGATAATTTATCTTCTCAATTTGCATCTGATATGTGTAATCTTTGTCTTGCCATTGCAACTGATGGAATTAATCCATATAGTTCCCTTAGTAGTAGATATAGTTATTGGTCAGTAATTTTGGTAACATATAATCTTCCTCCCTGGTTGTGTATGAAAAGAAAATTCATGATGTTAACATTATTGATATGAGGACCGAAACAACTCGGTGTTGATATTGATGTATATTTGTAGCCTCTGATAGATGATTTAAAGACATTGTGGAATGATGGTGTAAATTTTTATGATGCATATAAATCAGAACGCTTTAACTTGAAGGGGGGTCCTTTTATGGACAATTAATGATTTTCCTGCCTATGAGAACTTATCAAGACATGCAACAAAGGTTACAAGGGATTCCCTATATGTAGTGATGGCACATCTACAACTTATCTTTTTCATAGACGAAAGATGTCTTACAGAAGACATAAATTTTTTTTACTATCTGGACACAAGTTTAGATACCAAAAAAAACCGTTCGATGGTGAAGAAGATCATGATCATGCACTAAAACCTTTGTGAGGTGTTGAGATATTAAGGCAATTGAATGGTATGACATTCAAACGATATGGAAAGATGAAAAAAAGAATACTCACTAAGGTAGGGAAACGAAAGAGGTCAACTAATAAAAGGGTGAAAATGAAAATGTTACATAATTAGTAGACCATGGTTGTTGGAATAAAAAATCAATATTTTGGGAATTACCTTATTGGAAAGACCTACACATTCGTCACATCTTATATGTCATGCACATTGAGAAAAATGTATGTGAAAGCTTGATTACATTACTTAATATACTTGGAAAAATGAAGGATGGAATTAAAGCAAGACTGGATTTAGAGAAACTGGCACCAAGGGTGGAAAATGATAAGATTCGAACATACTTGCCACCAACATCATATATAATGTCAACAAAAGAGAAGGATGTGTTTTGTAAATGTTTGGTGGGTGTGAAAGTTCATGATGGTTACTCGTCCAACTTAAGAAATTTTGTGTCTATCACCGATAAGAAATTTTATGGATTGAAATAACATAAATGTCATATCTTAATGCAACAATTATTACCAGTTGCTATTAGATCAATTCTTCCAAAACATGTTCGATTATCAATAATTTATATTTTTTCATTCTTCAATACAATATGCAAGAAATCTATAACAATTAGTGAGTTAAACTCTTTACAAAAATATGTTGTAGATACTTTGTGTCTAATTGAAAAATATTTTCCTCCTTCTTTCTTCAATATAATGATTCACTTGTGTGTTCATTTAGTTCGAGAGGTTCAATTGTGTGGTCCTACTTACTTAAGATAGATGTATCCTGTTGAGAGATATATGCAAGTCCTTAAAGGATATGTAAGTAATAGAAATCGACTTGAAGGATGCATGGTGGAACGTTACACTATTGAAGAGCCCATTGATTTTTGTTCTGAATACTTTAATGGTTGCACTGAAATTAGGAATCCTATGCACAAGTTGTTCTTAGAACATCACACGATCCAAGTAGGTAACCCTATGCTTGGTGGAAGTATGAAATTGTTTATTGATCGCACTCGATGGGAAAAAGCACACCGAATCATTTTGGTAAATAATAATGAGGCACAACCGTACATAGAGTAAGTGATGTTTAACCTTTCCACTAAAGAAAAAATTATTTTTTATTTAACTATTAATGATTATATCTACTTGATATATCTTTAATAACATTACAAAATGCATTTAAACTTACTAAAGATCGATCCTCATTATAAAAAAGAGGAGAAAAATGGTTGTATAATGAACATAAGCGAGAGCTTATTAATTGGCTTCTTAACCATGTAAGTGTCACATAAAAGAATTCATTAGTACTTCTATGCAATGTTTTAAAACATTGCTTTAAACACATTTCATGGTTTTGTATGCATAGATTCGAGTTGAACTCAACAACCCAATCATAAAATAACAGAAAGTTTAGAATGGCTTACACATGGTCCAAAATTTGATGTCAAATCATTTTCTAGTTTCACAATTAATGGATCGAGGTTTACAACTCAAGCATGGGACAAAGTCCAAGTAAATCAGAATAGTGGTGTGAAGTTGGTTGCACAAACTATGCAATTTTCCAGTTCAAAATATGGTAATCCTGTACTTTCTGATAGAACATATTATGGTATAATTCAAGAGATTTGGGAACTCGATTATGAGGTCTTCCATGAAATAGTATTCTTGTGTGGTTGGGTCAAATATGTTATCAATGTTGGATATAAAATACATGATTTTGGATTTACCCTTGTAAATTTATCCAAGATAAGTCACACTGATGATCCTTTCACATTAGCACTTCATGAAAAACAAGTATTTTACGTGAACGATCAAATTGACATAAGATGATGACCCTATGCTTGATACATTATCCAATATTAGTCATTTCTCAAGCAAATTACCTAATGTATGTGATTATCTAGTTGATGATGATGATTCTTCATCGTGGACTCGAAGTAATTGTGAAGGAATATATGTATACGATCAATAACCTAATTAAACATAATGTATATTCTATATTGTTCTAATAACTCTTGGATGTTTATATATATGTATGGACTTAAAATTGTCAATTAATTTATATTTCATCATTGTTTGCAGATATTTCATGGATCCTAGGGTACTAGAGCTTGTAGATCCAAATGATCCATTGGGGCATTTGAAAAGAAGGGGTTAGGTGAATATACTTGATGCTCCACTTAACCCAGATGATAAAGTACCAGTTATATTTGATGCTACTGGTAATCCAATAGGGGAAAATGGCCAACAATTGAAATCCTCTATTGGTAGACTTGTGAAGTCAAGTATAGAAATCAATACAAATGATTGGACTTATGTTGACGAAGCTGAAAAGTACAAAATATGGAAAAACATTTGTATAAGTCTATTATATTATATAACTAATTACATATATTATATCTTTTTTGTATTATATCTAATATTTTGTAGTGTTTTTTTACAGAATAGTTATAAAGTCGATGAAACTTGGAAGTGCAAGTGTTATAAGATTTCAAATAAGGCGTGGAAGAAATACAAAACTTCCAGATTGGCCAAAAATTATGTGTTTTTATATTTGGAACCACTTGATGAAGTAGAGCTCTACAAAATCCCTGAAGGACACCCTTGGATTACACCTCAAGTTTGGAAAGACTTCGTCGATTATAGACATATGGATGAATTTCAAATTATTAGGTAAGAACATCAAAATATTCAATTGCATAATATTCTTCCTAACCGTACTATGAGATCTTCAAATCCTAAAGTTAGATATAGAATGGTATTATTAATTTGTGTTAATTTATAAATATTTTTATATTTATTTTCCTCAAATTTAAGTTGATGTCATGGTTAATAAATTTATTTAATTTATGTAGGAAGCTAAATTGAGTAGACCGGTTACCCAATCTGAATTGTACATAGAAGCAAAGACTCCCAAAATGAAGAAGTCAAGACTAATGACTGAGCGAGGAGAAGAAGAACTAAATAAGTTGGTTAGTAATTTAACTTGACACAAAGTCCTTATGATTTTTAATAATTGATGTAATAATGTATGGTATGTTTGTTTGCTTTATTATTTGTATAGAGTTATTCAAGAACAAATATCCAAGGGTGAAATAATCAAACAGTCAAGGAGAGATGCTATATATCATGCATTTGGACTCCAACATCCTGGTCATGTTAGGAGAGGTAGCCAATATGAGATGGTTATATGAAGTATTTTAACATTCCAAAACAAAAGCCTCAAATGGTCAGTAAAGAGAAGTACAGTAAAATTGAAAAAGAACTCAACTCTTTTAAGGCCTCAATGTTAAGTGAGATTTCCACTTTAAAATAATATCAATCGTAACACATGTCAGGCATGACATCATACTACAATCAAGGCATGCCATATTGGCCAGACATGCAACTATCCATGCCAGGCATACCACCCACGCAATCTCATAGTGCCCAACCTATATCTAGTATGGGATATAATCATCCTATTGGTCCTCCCTTTATGTCAGGAATGCAGATGCAATCAGGCAGTGGTTTATTTTCTCTAATGCAATCTGTGCATTCTTACCATCAATCACATCACGATGAACGTTTTGATGAGAATGTACTTTCAATAGCTACCCCACATAGGAGTCCTCCTCTATTTGATGAATCATTTGTGATAAGATTTTAAGTTTATGTAGATAATCTATTATTTTATATTTTATATTATATATTTTATTTATTATAAATAACGCTTAAATTTTTTACATAATATGAAATATTTTTTGAAACATCCTTCATCAACGGACTTTGTTGCTATTGGAATGGTACAAAAATTGAGCGATGTTTGGATGATTCATAATCAATATTTGCCAAATCATTGGCCATCAATTCAAGTTGTAATAAATTTTGACGTGGTACTATTTTTTTACTTTAAAGATAACACTTTTTTACTACTATTATTTTATTATTCTCTTATTGTTACTAACATACATAATACTTCTTCTTTAGTCTATTATACCAAAACTAGTAAATATAGCACATTTAAGAGATACAAAGCAAGTATCTCGTGGTAAATCTATGTCTAGTGGCCAATCATCACGCACTAAGTCATTCAAGAAGAAGCCTTGGAAAAAGTATAGTTATGATTATGTTTTAAACTTTAGCAAAAATCTTGGCGCTTTGATGATTATTGTTGTGAGGGCATCTAGCATAAATGATGGATGGATTGTGCCACTTTCTATAGAAATTTTTGGTGTAGATATCGGCCAAACATATATATCGATCGAATGCATATTGCAGCTATTTGAATATCAAATGATCGATTTAAGTATAATTCAAGTGTAGGCATGGTGAGTCCTTAATCAGTAAATAACTTTCATTTATATAGATCATATATAATTATATTTATATTATCTAATTATTTATATATATTTCTTTTATATAGGGCATGTTATTATCGACTTCAACATAATCACTCATCACATTTAGCAATGTTCTATGATTTTTCATTTGTCAATCAATATCAAGAGAAGGATGTTAGCATCAGAGCTAAACAATTATGTGATAGGGCATTAATGCTTAATAGAAATCAGAAGTTGATAATCCCTTGAGCACTAAGGTTTGAAGAAGGCCAAGATAATTGGATGTTGATAATCCTTGATTTGTTTAATAATCATGTTTGGTACTGTGACTCAGCTTCCATAAAACTGAGTAAAGATACAAAAGTAGTTGTTGAAATGTAAGAGTCATAGCTAGCTATTGTTTCTTCTATTTTTATTTGTAATATTTAATAAAAAAACTAACTGTTTTAAACCTTGATAGGGCATGGAAGCTGTGGCACAATTTTAGGGGCATTGCCCTTAAAAAATCTCATAAGCTTATATGACACAAAGTTATGGTTGTACAAGCGAATATTAATAATTTTATTAATTTTACTATTGATTAATAAAGATGTTCGAATATGGAAAATCATGTACACTTGTTTTTTGTAGGTTCCACAACAATATGATAGTCATGTGTGGTTATTATGTCATGAAGTTTATGAGTGAAATCATCACAAATATCAAAATTCTAATTGAAGATGTGGTAATCTCTTTTACCAATATACATTTTTAACATATATGAGTTATTTTTTGTGAATTCATGAAATTACATTCTTATTTTGAATTTAAATACATGTAGTTTTTTTGGTGATTTATGAGAGGAATGGGCAGAACACATGGTTCAAATTATATCATCACAAAAAGAATCAGGAGAAGATTCTGATGATGTTGAATAGCATATGACAACATAATGGTAATTTTTATAATGCTTTAATTTCTCTATTCTTGTGTCTGAAGTCCCTTGTTTGATGGAAGTTTTGTTTGATGGATGTTTATGTGTTCATGTATTTAGGGGAATGAATTGTTTTATGGACCTGTTTTTTACCCAAACTTCATCTCATCTATCTCGCCTAGTTCCCTTATGACAACATCATGATAGTCACTGGCCAGCCAAGTACAAGAAAGCCACCAAGAATCATCATTCTAGTGTAATATCACGAATTCATACAAAATAACTTATATATGTTAAAAGATTAGTAAAAGAGATTACCACATTGAGACTTGAGTGATATAATAATAACTTTATCCCTTCGAAATCATATTAGCATTGTATTAATCTTTTTGTCTATAAATATGAAGCTATCTGGAATCAAGCTGATATTTTTAATGCTATAATGAGCTCTAAATATGAAGTCAAATGTAACTTCGATTTGTTACTTGGGTTGATTGAGTTTTTGTGTCCATAAACTTATGGAACAACTGTTTTTTGCCCAACCAACCCAAGTAACAAATTAGAGTTACACTTGACTTCATATTTAGAGCTCATTATAACATTAAAAATACTAGCTTAATTCCAAATAGCTTCATATTTATAGATAAAAAGATTAATATAGTGCTAATATGATTTCGAAGGGATAAGGTTATTATTATATCACTTGGGTGTCGATGTGGTAATCTCTTTTACTAATCTTTTAACATACATAAATTATTTTTTGTGAATTCATGTAATTACATTCTTATTTTGAATTTAATTACGTATATTTCTTTGGTTGGAACAAGTGGGGCTATGATATGCATATTTTTGATGATTTACAAGAAGAATGGACAGAACAATTTGTTCAAATTATAACATCAGGAGAAGAATATGATGATATTCAATAACATAGAACAACACCATAGTAATATTTATAATGCTTTAATTTCTCCATTCATATGTCTCTAAAGTTTAGACTACTTCTTTGATGTATGTTTGCATGCTCATGTATTTAGGAGAATGAATTGTTATATAGACCAGTTGTTTTTTGCCTAGTTTCCTTGTCACTATGTTGGTGATTCTAAGTCAACCAAGCTTGCTCTTCTTGAAATAAAGTGGAAATATCACAGAATCCATGATACTTTGATGATATCATTTTATTTGTAATTTAAGTTAAATATATATGTATTGTATATAAATTGTTTTTTTGTAATAAATTTAATTATCAAGTAATTAATTATATTTAATTTTTCAATTATTTGTATTATTATTGAAACTTTGTTAAACATATTT
This sequence comes from Hippophae gyantsensis, assembly GCA_030763125.1. NCBI lineage: Eukaryota > Viridiplantae > Streptophyta > Magnoliopsida > Rosales > Elaeagnaceae > Hippophae > Hippophae gyantsensis. The sequence goes on along the minus strand of CM061033.1, from coordinate 2,910,576 downwards.
TGGTTTTTTCTGTTATATGTGATCGAATACAAGTTATTAGTTGAGTAGAAAATGAGTAAAATATGTAAATATATATATATTTTAAAGTTGGTTCACCCATTGAACCGAATTTACATTTAAAGTTGGTTCAACGAACCGAATTTAAATTGATTTAAAGTTGGTTTTTAACCGACTTTAAAGCCCGATTTCTTAGGAGTGTTTATGGTTGGTCAAACTTCTAATTGAAATTTTGATGGTTTCTCCGGCCAAGATTGTATGTCTCTGAGTAAGATGAGTAAGGTTTTCCAAACATTCATACATTATTACATTTTTCTTTGAAAACCGTTCTCATCTCACTATAGGTTAGGTAATTTTAAGCTATGTGTTCTACTACCCCATAAATAAACCATGTACCCTAAGTTTCTATCCTTACAACTATATTAGTATATCTCTTATCTTTTATTTTTAAGGTCTCTAATTACCTAGTCAAAACTTTTAATTGAGCTTTAAGGTTGTCTTTTTCTCTTATATGGTAGATTCTAATTGGTTATGACCTATTGTTGCAATCAGTAGCACTAGGTCTAGTCCATGTATAGGCTTTCCCATCTAACTTATTTAAATAGTTTATGGCTTCATTAGGGTTCTTTTAGAGAAAATCTTTGTTGCACATCATTTCTATAAATAGGTGCTTCCTAATTGTTAGTCCTTCATAAAAATAGCTAGCTAAGCACCAATTTTCATATTTATGGTATAAGCACATATTTAGTAACTCTTTGAACCTTTCCCAAGGTTGGTTCAATGTTTCACTATCCTTTTAGAAAAGTTTGAGAACTGTCTTTTAATGTTATTGGTCTTATAGTGGGTAAAGTATTTATTAAAGAATTATTGGGTCATTTTTTCCCCTATATCTATGGATCTCAATCTCAAAAGAGTATAGCCAACTCTTTTATTTATTATTTTAAGGAGAAAGAAAACAATTTCAACATAACATAGTTTATAGCATTTGGTTTGCTATGAAATGTGGCCACTACCTCTTCAAATTCCCTAACATGTAGATATGGATTGTCACTATCCAAGTTATGAAAAGTGAGTAAGAGTTATATCATTCTTGTTTTGAAATCCATTTGTGGTGTGTTAGGGGAAATATTATGCAAGATGATGTGGTTATATGGTAGTGTGGAGGTAATTTTTAAGAGTTCTAACGTGTTTATCCTCATAGTCACTCATTTCTTTAGAGCTAGAAGGCGAGTTAGAAGAAAAAGATAACACGAATTGTACTATTTAATAAGATCAACAATATTTTATTGAAATATTTTTTTGATTATGTATTAATTATCGGTTTTAATCTTTGAATGAATTTTCTTGATTATTTAAGTTTACAATTAAATAACTAAATTAATTTATTGTTAATCAATTTAGTTGATTGGGTACATAATCTCTAATAAATTTAAATAATTAGTGATAAATTACTTGAAATGAGAATAGTACTCCAGTTAATTAAACCGAGCTTATATATTTAACCTTGATCTAATTTGCTTCTTGAATTGAATGATTTTGATAGATTAAATTTATAGAGCTTATTCTAGGTTGTCTATTAAAAGAGTTTGGAATAAAAGTTTATTTAGTTCAACAAGTAGGTAAGAAGATGTAGAGGTGTTTACGCTCGTGAATTTCTCTAAGTTTGTATAATCAAAGAATGTGAGATTATGATATGTTTATGTTGATTTGCATTACATGCTAGTGGTAGAGAATGATCCTGTAATCATTTTTATTATTATTTTTATTATAATCTTTAGATTTTATTTGACATATTTAATTTTTAGTTTACAAAATCAAATCCACCATTTTTACTAATTTTAATTAAATTACTAACTAGTTAGTAATTAGAAGTAGATATTGCTACTAATTTTTGTGGTTACAACAATCATTATTCTTAAAATTACTTATCACTTGTATATTATCACGTATATTTACGTGTTTTCAATCGTATCATTATTTTTTTTTTTTTGGAAAAATTAATGAATAAAAGAAGTTAGAAAAAAAAAGACAGGTTAATAATTTTATAAAAAAAAGTCAAAAATATAAAAGGAAAAAACATAATAAAATATAAAATAGAAGCAAGTAAATACTAAAAATGATTTTTTTTAATATTTTCTCACCATGAATTAAAACAATTTTTTTTATTGTGACGCTTACCTAGCAATAGCACAAAATTTTAATGAAGCTCAAAATTATTACCTTTACCTAAACAATTATTGTAATAGCTTTAGGTGTTGATTTCACATATAAACAAAATAAATTAACAAAAATGTTATCAAAGAGTAGTAAAAATGATAATTAAAAAAATAAAGAAAATAAAATAATTAAGTATATCAATTTTAAAAGAAAAGAAAATCATTATAAAAATAACAAGTATTTGAGATTCACTTAATTGTATAGTTTTTTTTTCCTTCTTTTATTCTTATAAGTTATTTATAGTTTACAATTTTATTTTAAGAAATTATTTTGTTCATATTTTACTATATTTAATATATTATATTCATATAAATTCAGTATTTATATGCAACTTTTAGCTCATAATTATTGTATTTATTGTATAGGTTGATCTTTTAATGTAATAGTATCGATCTTAAATCACTTATAACAATAAATCTTGCTTGTTCAATGTGAAAGACGTTCAAGCATAACTGTTGGCACCTAAAACGTGTTTACTAACCCTGTAGATCATTTGGAGTCCTTCAGAGAGTAGTTGAACTTGTACGCCCATAGTGATTACGGCAACTGTCAGGATTTTCCCTTGACATTGGCAAGAAATCCCCAAATTGGATAGAGAACATTAAAGTTGGGAACTATTGGAAGCTTTTCATAATTTGCCAAGTAGTTCCTCATTCACTTTTCGGCCAAATGAATATTGTCAAAGACCTCTACACACTGATGGGATTGGCCTAAAAGGATAACAAATCTCTCAAGGATTTCTTCCATCGCTTTAACAATGAAAACATCTAGATTTAGGATTGCTCTAACTCCTTAGTTGTCAATGCCTTCTTACAGACCATTCATATGGGTGTTAGAAGAATCACAATAACAATTCAAACTTAATCAAGTTCTAAATAGTAGAATTAAACATATTCTCCTTCTTTGTGTTAATCTTTTAGGAAACAAATAAATAGAGCTCAAAATGAAACATGCACAAAATCAACACAATCAATTTGCATGGAAAAACCTTCCCGATGTAGGAAGAAAACAACCACGACAATCCTCTCCAAAGCTTCCATTATCAAGAAAAAATGTACAAAATTTCTCACTAGATAAAACCAGACGCAAACAATCAAAAACATCATCAAGAATACAACTTCTTGGAAACTAACAATTATTTCAAAAAAATGGAGAGATCTAACCCAATTTTGTATTCACTGTTCACGGCTCATATTTTCCGAAACCGGTTAGACAAATCCAAATCCCACCATACAAATTAAAGAGTCTTGAGTCATGAACCTGCCTGGAAACTTTCAACTCAATTGGACCACAAACGACCTTCCAACAGAGCACTTGATAAAGGCTTGCTGGAGAAGGAGAAATTGAAAAACTGCTCTCAGTTTTTCTACTATAGCTGCTGCCTTTTCTGTTCTCGTTTTTCTCTCTGCTGAAAAATTCTCTCAACAAACCCTAAATGGGTTTATTAATGAAGCATTTAAATGACATAATTTCCCCTTCTTACTCCATGGGCTTTTAAGCCGCATGGGCTTTACTTGGGCTCCTCCAAATAAGAGGGAAACCCAACAAATCTCCCCATTTCCCAATTAGATGGATGGATCCTCCATCCTGGTAATTTAACAACAAACTTCAAGTTTTTCTCTTGATACTTCTTTTTCAAGTATGTCAAATCCATTCTCATCAGTATGGATTTTCTCAAGTTCAAGCAACTTATTGTTAAAAGTATCCCTTATCCAATGATACCTCATATCAATACGCTTTGATCTTGAGTGAAACGTCGAGTTCTTCGCTAGGTGAATAGAACTCTGATTATCACAAAACAACACATATTTCTACTGCTTGAAACCAAGTTCTCTCAAGAAATGTTTCATCCATAACAACTCCTTACAGGCTTCCATTGCTACAATAAACTCTGTCTCTTCTGTAGAAAGTGCAACAATGTTTTGCAATCTTGACTGCCAAGAAACTACTCCAATAGAGAAAGTAATTAGATAACTTGAAGTAGACTTACGAGAATCTTCATATCTTGCCAAATCTGAATCAGTGTATCCAACTAACACTGGTTTTCCACTTCCAAAGCTAAGTGTTAACTTGGAAGTACCTCAAAGATATCTCATAATCCACTTTACTACATTTCAATGCTCTCTTTCTGGATTCGAAAGAAAACAACTAATAACTCCAACTGCATGTGCTATGTCTGGCCTCGTACACACCATTTCATACATTAAGCTTCCTATTACTGAAACATATGAAACATTTTCCATATCTTCCTTCTCTTTATCTATTGAAAGGCCTTGACTCGACCTCAACTTAAAGTGGTTAGATAAAGGAGAAGAAACCACTTTAGCTTTATCCATATGAAACCTTTCAAGTACCTTGTTAATGTACCATTCCTGTGACATGTACAACTTCTTTCCTTTCTTGTCTCGACAAATTTGAATACCAATAATTTGTTTTGTTGGCCCTAAGTCCTTTATGGCAAAGGACTTACTTAACTGCTTCTTCAAATTATTAATCCTTAAAGAATTTCTGCCAACAATTAACATGTCATCAACATAAAGCAATAAAATGATAAAATCATCATATGAGAATTTCTACACAAAAACATAATGATCAAAAGTAGTCTTCTTGTAACCATGCTCCCCACAACTGACTCAAACTTCTTATACCATTGTCTAAGTACTTGCTTCAACCCGTAAAGGCTTTTCTTTAACTGACATACATAATCCACTTCCTTCAAATCATCATGAAGAAAGACATTTTTCACATCCATTTTCTCAATTTCTAAATCCAAGCTTGCTGCTAAACCTAGAACAATATGTATGGAAGACATCTTCACAACAGGAGAGAAAATATCATCAAAATCAATAACCTTTTCTCTAAATGAATCCCTTGACGACCAGTCTAGCTTTGTATTATGGTTGTAAACTGTGTTCTTCTTTCTTCACCCTATAGACCCACTTGTTCTTCAAATATTTCTTACCCTTAGGCAACTTTACCAGCTCAAACATGTGATTTCCATATAGTAATTGCATCTCATCTTCTATAGCACTAACCCAGTGTGCCATGTTTCCATCTTCCATCGCTTCTGCATAACATTGAGGTTCTCTCTCATCTATCAATAACATATATTCGTCTGTAACATATCGTGTGGAAGGATGTCCGTCTCTAGTAGACCTCCTGGGTGGAATTTCTGGTTCTGGCAACTGATCAGTAGTCCAGTGATTTGTTTCAGCTTGCATATCTACATCATCTAAACCCTATTGGTCATCTTGAACATTTTGTTCCATCTATACTGATAAAGGAACCGGATCTAGGTCAATCAAATCATCGCTATAATAATGGACTCTTTTTTTCTATCTTCTCAACATCTTGTATAGTTTGATCTTCTATAAACACAACATCACTACTTCTTACCAGTTTCTTCTCAACTGGATCATAAAATTTGTATCCAAATTCATCCAGACCATAACCAACAAAGATACATTGTCGTGTCTTCACATCGAGCTTAGATCTCTCATATTTTGGTATATGCACAAATGCCTTGCAACCAAAAACATAGAAATGATCATAAGAAACATCATTGCCAGTTCAAACTCTGTTTGGTACATCAAACTAAAGTATGGTGTGAGATTAAGAACATGTACAACTATATTCAAAACCTCACTCCAGAAAGATCTTGACAACTGAGCCTATAAAAAAAGACATCTTACTCTTTCAACCAATGTCATGTTCATTATCTGAGCCAACCCATTTAACTGAGGAGTCTTGGGAGGTGTCTTTTGATGTCGAATGCCCTAATACTTAATACTCATCAAAAGAACTTGAATACTCTCCCCTATTATCTGTTCTAATGCATCACAATTTCTTCCCAATATATCCCTTAACTAAGGCTTGAAACTATTTAAACACATCTAATACTTGATCTTTGCTCTTCAAAGTGTACACCTATAACTTTCTTGAACAATCATCTATAAAGGTCACAAAATAATTGGCACCACCCAAATTTTTTGTCTTCATAGGATCACATATATCTGAATGTACCAAATCAAGTATGTATTGTTTTCTTGAAGGAGGGGAACTCTTGAAAGAAATTCTATTTTACTTCCCTGCCAAACAATGAGTACATCTTCTTAAACAAACATCATTCATTCCAGAAAGAAGATTCTTTTTAGTCAATACTACCAAGCCTTTCTCACTCATGTGAGCAGGTCTCTTATGCCACAATTATGTTGTAAGCTCATCTGTCACATCATTAATAACGCATTTGAAGAGTCTTTCCTGCAGTATATACAAACTAGAATGCTTGTTCCCACGAGCAACAACCATATCACCTTTAGTAAGTTTCCATTGACAGTTACTAAAGGTATTGAAATATCCTTCATAATTAAGTTTACCTATAGATATCAAGTTCAAATGAATTTCAGGAATATGCTTCACCCTTTTAAGAAGTAGCCTCGTGCCATTATTCATCTCCAATACCAATGGCTTTAACCAAGCTATCATTACCCAGCTTCACTGTCCCAAAGTCACCTGTTGTATAGGATGTAAAGAAGTCCTCTCGAGACTTAGCATGAATGGAGGCTCCACTATCAACAACCCAACTTATCTCGTGACATGCAACATTGATAACATCTTCATCATAAACAACAAGAAAGTATTCTGAGCTAGCAGTGGCAACTCGACCATTTTCCTTGCCAGCATCACCCTCTTGTTTCCCGGTGTAGGAAGGAAACAACCACGACACTCCTCTCCAAAAGTTCCACTATCAAGAAACAATTGTACAAAGGTTCTCTCTAGATAAAACTAGAGGCAAACAATCAAAAACATCATCAAAAATACAATTTCTTGGAAACTAACAATTATTTCAAGAAAATGAAGAGATCTAACTATATTTCGTAGTCACTGTTCACGGCCCATATTTTCCCAAACCGGTAAGACAAATCCAAATCCTACCATACAGATTAAAGAGTCGTGAGTCATGAACCTGCCTGAAAACTTTCAACTCAATCGGATCACAAACGACCTTCCATCAGAGCACTTGATGAATGCTTACTGGAATAAAAGAAACTGAAAAACTACTGTTAGTTTTTCTGCTACAGCCGTTGCCTTTTCTGCTCTCGTTTTTCTCTCTGTTGAAAAATCCTCTCAATAAATCCTAAATGAGTTTATTAATGAAGCATTGAAATGACATAATTGTCCATTTTTACTCATATGCTTTACTTAAGTTCCTTCAAGTAAGAGAGAAACCCAACAATGAGTCCTTTATAGAATAAGTTGGAAAAAAGCTTCATGTGTTGACATACAAGGAAATGATTAAGATGGTATCCTAAAATAATGTTTTCTATGCATCCATAGTACAATTTTTATGACACCTGATGGTATAGCATTTTTTATAATTTTTTTAACCAATATACTTGAAAATAGCTTTTGGATGCATTCTTAGTACAATTTGGTATATGGGCACTGTGAGACCCCGGTCTCAATCAATATTTTAAGAAAATAAGTTGAGATTTATTTATTTTATTTAGTTTTATTTTAATTTATAGAAGTGTTAAATTGTATTTTTCTATAATGAGAAAAAGCTAAATATTTTAGTTCTACAAATTTGATTTGCAGATAATTTATAATGGTTTAAAACAATATCATTAATCGTATATTTTTGGGAATTTTTGGGTAATTGAGTAAAAATTACCAAAATGTCCCTATTTTTTAAATGCTATTCCAGTTATGTATCAAGAGCATTTTAGTCTTTTAATTAAAATAATAATAATTAAGAACCTATTAGATTAGGCCTCGTGTACTTTTCCATCTTGAGCTAAGTAGCATTTGCTCCCCACTTCTTCACCTCTCCTTAGTTCTTCCACCAGATTGTGCATGAAGAATCGAGAGTAACTACCAAGAAATAAGAGGAATCTTCCTTGACTCTTAATTCAGCAACTTTTGGCTCATAGTGGTATCATTCAAGTCTTCTACTTTTGTAGCTTTAACTGTTCTTTTAATTTGTTTTGGGATGTATTGTTGTGTTTTTCAGCCACACCACGTATGTGAGTTGAGATGTTAATTGTGTTTGTGGCATTTTTGTTTATAGTTCATATTTTAAATGCTTTTATCTTGGTGGAATGGTATTATTTTGGGCCATAACTTTCATGCCTAAAAACTTTGCTTAGACTTCTAAAATTTGTTTTCAGAAAGTTGGATGAAAACCGGAAATTATCCACGAATAATTATGGTTCTAGCCATATCTTGGTAGAAATATATAGATGTCTAGTTTATGATACATTTTATGATTTTTCATTTAAAATTTTGTACAAAAAAGTTATACCTATTTTACTAAAACATGTTCTAAGGAAATTTGCTGGAAACTCTATTACAATATGAAATGTATTTTATGATTTTGGAAGATTTTATGAGTTCATCAAGATTTTAAAGATGTCCAATAATCAAGATTCCTTGTCTCAAATAAAGGCTTGCATACATAATACTTGCACAAAACACCATTGTCAAGATTTTTTCCAATTTCTAATATTAGAGTGGGCGATTTTTAGACTAATGTTTCAATAAATTTTTCGTCAATCGTTCTTAAATTAACTACAAAATGATTAGCACAAAAATATAAATATCCGTGTGTGTTCTAGAATGGATTTGATGATGAATAATCCTAATTAGATTATTCAAAATATATGTCACTTAAATCAAATCAATTAGTAAATGTTAGAGCGAAAAGATCAAACACAAGTTCAATAAAAATAGCTTCTTTAAAGATTAACAATCAAATCAAATAATTATGATATGACAAACATAATTATTTAATCTAACAATTTAAGAACAAAAATAAAGAAGAAGCTATAAGAACATATGATCAAAGTATCATAAACTAATTAGGTTTATTAATCAATCAAACATAACTATCAATATTTGATAGATTAACTAAATAAAAAAGCTTAAAAATTATGATATTATATTTGCAAAATAATAGAGAGAAATTACAAAGAAGAGAATAATGTTCTTGTATGATTGATTGAAATAATGAGCAATGAGTTTTATTTATAAGAGAAATCAAAACCCTTCTATATAATTGATAAATATCTTTTCTATTATAAATAGGATTAATAATACTCACTAATTAAGAAGATTCCTATGTAATTGATAAATATATTTTCTATTACAAATAAGATTAGTAATACTCATTAATTAAGAATACTTCTATATAAAAAATAGTTCTTTTAAGGTACACTCGTTAATCATGAAGATTCCTATTTAAAAAAGAGTTGTTTTAAAGTATATTTTATACTATCTTTTAGGCTAAGATTTAAGATATAATTTAGAGTAAATCTTATCTAATATTTTAACATATATCTTATTCTATATTTTAGCAATAAAAATAATTTTAGATTTATAAATATGTACTATTAAATATGTGAGTATAATCTTATGTCTTATAATTATAACATATATACAAGTACGACTATCTGAAATTCTGACGTTTCTTCAACTTTGCTTGATAGACTTGATAACGAGTTTAAAAATAAGTTTACATGTAAATATTTTATCTACAAAAATAACTAATACTTATAATTCTTACACAAATAAACACAAAATGCTGTCATTATAAGGGTGCTTTAAAATCAAACATTGAACATTTTCAAATATGTAAATATATGCATTAGTTTCTTGCATTGATGAAACACTTTAAATTGTTATTGAAAACATATATACTTTGAAAATATAGATCAAAAACCATTAAGCAAACAATAATCAGAAGTAAACATCAATGGTAAAATATAATGAAGATTAAACACATAATATTATCATTCTTTTTAAAAAAATTAAATCTTTTATCAAAAATGATATTTACATGAAAAATATATATATACAACCAATAAAATATATCAACCAGCAATCAAAACAAATCTCTTAAATCAAAAGGATAATATTGCCATCAAAATATTTTTCACTCATATTTCTTTTGAAAAATATCATGTGTATCTTTTTATTAATTAGTCAAATATGACTATTAACATGAGTAAATCTGTAGTTTAACAAACATCAAAAAAATATCAACTATCATAAATAAATGAAAATTTGTTCAATTTTGTCCAATGAAATATGAGTCTTAATAAAAAAAAAAGTAATCTTCTTTATTGAGGAAAAAAATGACTTCAAACTTTATTGTCATAAAGTGGAGATTCACTTGGTGTTTATAAATTACAGTGAAAAATAGACAAGCATAAAATAAGCTCGTCATTGTAGTCTAAAACCTTGAAACATAATCTTCAGAAATAATTTATCTCAACTTATAAGCTTTTGCCCAACTGAGCTTAACTCGGTACTGTAAATAATAGCATTTTTAAAATTTCACTTCATTTCAAATCACCCGACCTCAGGAATAATATACTGTATACAAAAAATAATAAAAATAAAGTATTTAGTTGAGCAGTTATTGTAGTACATCTTGTCTATTTCAGAGAGAAGCAAAATTAATCAACGAAAAAGTTATAATAAAATAGTAAATAAAATGATTTAATAATTAAAAAAATATATAAAAAATGATAATAATTAAAAATAACAATTTTGAAAGAAAAATACAAAAATAACCATACTTTTAAGTTCATTTAATTATTTATTTTAATTTTTATATATATTTTTAATTGATGCCGTTAATTTTTATATACAAAAGTGAGAGGTGCTTGGGTATGTACTCTATATAGTCCAGATAATGCTTCTCGCCGTTGAACTTGAACTCCAATTTTTGGAGTTGAAACTCTATGTCCTTCATAGGGGGTGTTCAGTTGGTCATATCCTACCACTAGCACCTGCTAATGATTAACGATCGGGTCTGCAATATCCTAAGCAAAACTATCCTAATTAGAGAGGGCAAAGTGCCTGGGCCTCGAGGTGTTCCTGCGAGTCCTATTGTCTGGCATGCGAACGCTCCTAGCCAAGATGCTACTCACCATTCTAGACAATGGTTGCTGGAAATGTCGGTGGCTAGGAATCGTCGTTGATGCCGTTAATAGCCCTTGATGTTCTGGGAGCTCTGGAACTCTAGGTCCTAATCTGTCGTGGACTTGATCTCCGTTACGGGAAAAATTATGCCTATTGCTAAGAGCTAGATGCCAGTCTTCCAAGAATCCCCGCTCAATTTGATTTGGAGCACGGGGGATGTCAATAAAGTCCAGTTACTTCAGCATGTTTTTCATTCATCCAACCTCTACCATGATGGGCTTTCTGTGCTTCCTACCCTTCTTTGCCTTTCTAGCTTTCTTAGGAGATGAAGACTAACTCTCTTGGGAGTTACCTTGCTCATTCTAAAGTGGAGGGGTAGGTTATTCTTCAAAACTTTATTACGAACTCATTGTGGAAGCTTCATGGATCATCTTTGGGAGAAAAAAAGTGATCAAAACAATGAACAGAAAGAAAACAAAAATAACACTATAAGTATTCTTGATTTGTTCGTTAGTTCAAATCGATTAAAATATCAAATTTCTATCTCACAGATGATGGTGGATGTTGAAGTTGATTTCCGTGTTCATGATATTCACCACTTGTTTGTTGATCTAGATCCAAAAATAAATTAACAAACACTTAAAAGGAATAATAAGGAGGTGTCAAATATATTCTAACGCTTAAATTATTTGAAAGAATTTTAATTAAAATAATTGTAGGAATTAGAGATGGTACAGTAACTTTAAACTAAGGTTATTTATTATAGGGATTAAATTGATACATATGAGTTTTAGTGAGATATATTTAAATATTTTAATATTTAAAAATATTTAATTTATTTATTAAATAATTATGTTATAGGAAATATTTTCTATTCAAATTCAATTTTTTTTGAACTCTAGTCGTGCCTCCACTATACTCCTTTGATACCTCAAAGATGACGTTGATAAATACGAGGTGCCACATGTACCTGATGAAGTTTCCTTCAACATATAATAAAAAGAAAATGATAAAATATTATGTTTTTTTATAATTATCATGTATATTTTATATCATTTATGTTCTATTTTTGTACAAGAGTCTTAGTCTATGTATACAAGGAAAACGAACTAAAAACTAACCCTAGTTGCTGCACATCCATGTTTTACGGCTCTACTAATATTATTGTCTGTCATTTCTTACTCCACTAAACATTGGTGTCTGACACTGTTGCAGCATGCACCATAACACACACTAATACTCCCTCTCAAGTTGGTGCATATATATCTCTTATGTCCAACTTGTCAAGTGAGTTGTAGAAGTTCTTTGCAGACACAGATTTTGTGAGTATATCAGTCAATTGATTTTCTGATTTAACAAATGGAAGCTGAATAATCTTTTTTTCAAGATTTTTTTTTATGAAGTTCAGATCCACTTCAACGTGCTTCGTGCGATCATGTTGAACTGGATTGTGGGAGATGGCAATGGCTGCTTTGTTATCACAAAATAAGTTCATTTCAGAGTTAGAAGCAACACCAATCTCAATTAGAAGTTTTTCAACCAAAGGAGCTCACATATTCCCTTGACCATTCCTCGAAATTCAACTTAGCACTAAATAAGGCAACTACCTTTTGCTTCTTGCTCCTCCATGTAACAAGATTGCCCCCTACAAAAGTAAAGTACCTAGCAGTAGATTTCTTATCCTTCATATTCTCTGCCCAGTCTGAATCTGTATATCCAACGACTTCCAATTGACCATTCTTTGAAAACATAAGTCCTTTCCCAGGGGAGGATTTTAAATAATAGAGTATTCGCATGACGCCATCCATATGGTCTTCACTTGGGCAATGCATAAAATGACTCACGACACTCATAACATAAGAAATATCAGGTCGAGTATGAGATAAATATATGAGTTTACTTACTAACCGTTGATATCTCTATTTATATGCTGGTACTTGGTCCACATATTCTCCAAGTTTATGATTTTGGACCATCAGAATATCAACAGGTTTACAATCTAGTAATCCTGCCTCTGCCAGTAGGTCTAGAGTATATTTCCTTTGGGAAAGACATATACCTTGTTTTGATCTTGTTACCTCAATGCCTAGGAAGTATTTGAGCCCTCCCAAGTCCTTCATTTCAAACTCATTTGACAGTTGTTCTTGAAGCCTAGAGATTTCTTCTTTATCATCCCCTATAATGATCATGTCGTCTACATAGACTATAAAGACTATTATTTTCCCAATCGATGTTTTAGGAAAAGAGTGTGGTCAGAGTTGCTTTGTTGAAACCCATATTTCCTCATTGTTGAACTCAATCTACCAAACCATGCTCGAGGTGATTGTTTTAGTCCATACAATACTCGTTGTAATCTACATGCAGTTTCTTTTCCTGATGTAACAATATATCCTGGTGGAACAATATATCCTGGTGGGATATCCATGTAAATCTCTTCTTCAAGGTCACCATGAAGGAAGGCATTCTTCACGTCAAGTTGGTGCAATGGTCAATCTAAATTTGCTGCAAGAGATAACAAGACTCTAACAGTTTTTAGTTTAGCCACTGGTGAGAAGGTTTCCTGATAGTCTATACCATGTTTCTGTGTATACCCTTTTGCTACTAGTCTCGCCTTGTATCGATCAACTGACACATCTGCTCTATACTTAATGGAGAAGATCCACTTGCATCCTACCATCTTCCTCCCTTGAGGTAGCTCGCTTAACACCCGTGTGTTATTCTTCTACAATGCTTCAAATTCTTCTTTTATAGCTTGAGCCCAGTTTGGATCATATAGGGCTTCTTCAACGCTACTTGGAATTTGACTTGAGGAGAGTGTTTGTGCAAATTCCCTTATAGGTTCTGGTAACCCTTGAGTAGATACGTAATTGGCTATTGGATACTTGGATTGTCGTTCTTCTCTATCTGGAAAGTATCGATTCAGAGGTTTTCCTCGATTGTGTTTGAAAGGTAGAACATAACCAACAGGTGTATCTATAGCATTAGTTTGTAAAGGTGTGATAGGATAACTTACCTCATGAGTATTCTCAACAGGAGGATCATTGGGTACTAGAGAGTGGAGGGGTGCATCAACCACTACATCTTCTAGAGATTCAGTCACTAGTTCAGATTCAGTTCTTAGAAGTTCAAGTTCGGGTCTAGGTACTGGCTCATCCATATTGTTGGCATTATCTGAGTATGTTGGATTGTTACTAATGTCTAATACTTCAACATCAAGCCAATTCCATTCTTCACCATAACTCTCCCCCTAAAGAGGGTAATTGGATATTGATGATGGAAAAAACCATTCAGATTCTAGGAAAGTGACATCCATGGTAATGTAGGTTCTTTTAGTAATAGGATCGTAGCATCAGTATTCCTTTTTTTGTACGCCATATCCCAAGAATACACATCTTTTTATTATCGAAAATTCATAATAGTTTCACCATCCAAGTCTTTATGTTGAATGTTCTATTAGGTGGCTTGTTATACTCACCAACACATACCACCTTTCCCTTTGCTACAACAAGACTGAATACATGAATTATGATGATTTTTGTGTATTGTTTTTACTTTGGCCTCATTAAGTGTATTAAGATATTTCAACTAGATTGGCACTACCTTAACACCATTTTTATTTAACTCATCAACTATAAATATATTAAATATACAAAAAAAAAGATACAAAGGAAATCTCAACAAAACATATAATTGGATTTTTTTTAGCATCCGAATGTGTAAAAGACTTGCAAATGATGTGACATTCGATCACCAAGTCTTTGATCAAATAATCGAGGCCCAAAAAGTTATACTATCAGTTACAATATTACTCTCTCTATAAATATGAGAGCAACGAAACTCCCTGCGAGCAACTTTCTCTAAGTAATTAGCCCAAGCAACATACCATCTTCATAGCTCCAAAAGTGACCCAGTTTAAAAGAGAGTAATCACATAAACCAAGTTTGACTCTAGCCTAACTTTCCTCCACCCAAAGTTAGCATACTTCAATGCATGAATAGTTATTGCAAGTTTTGTCTCAAAAGTATATAAAACCCTAAACAATATGCAAAAATATTCCTTAACAAATAATCTTGATGTCCAAAAAATACGTACACACAAGACAAACCTAACAACCTAGATTTTGAGTTTTTATTTAAAGTTCGATTTATCATTGAACATTAAATCAAGATTTTGATACCTATTGATAGTTGAGTCTATCGAAAATGAAATTATTTTTTGGTTTAATTGTATGACATAACCACCTTCATATAGAATATATATTTTTTAACGTCGTAAAGAAATAAACATATAGCTTTTTACTAAGAAGTTAAAAATAAAATTAGTTGAATAATTAAGTTATTTATACATCGAAAGAAATTACTTTAGAGTTTTGGGATGTATTGTATTAGAGTGAGTGCCAATTTGAATCACTTATTTTAAAAAATATATAATTTACTTTCTATATTTTAAAAATTTAAAAATTTATTCCTTCGCTTCTACTCGAGGATTGATTTAGTTTTGACCAAATTTTTGGGAACAAAATTGGAATTTCACATGAATATTTTTATAAAAAGTTGAGTAAATAAACTTTTATATCAATAAATTTTGGAGGGTGTTACAAAAATATCATAGAGTTTTTTTGTTACTTAACATACCAATAAATTTTGAAATTGTTACAAAAATACTATCAACATTTTTTTATTACTTTAATATCATTAAACTTTAAATAATATTACAAAAATATTATCAACGTCAATTAATTAACGGAGTTAATGGCAAGTTAAATATATGTAAATATTATTTTTGTTACATTTATAAAGTTTAATGATACAGAAGTAAAAAAATTTGATGATATTTTTATAATATTTATGAAGTTTAATGATATGAAAGTAATAAATCAAAATTTGATTGTAATTTTATAACAAATCCTAAAACTCCGTCGGTATAAAAATATATTTCCTCAAAATTTTAGATCTTTTTTAAGCTAAAACAAGAAAATAAATAAATAAATTCAAACAGAAACACAAAGAATTTTATATCATATATATATATATATATATATATATATATATATGGAGACTAGTTTGAAACGTCCATTGGAAAGAACTTGATAGTGTCAGCTATGCATCATAGTCTAATGATGGTGGTAGAACAGAAGAGCTATTGCTAATTTGCTATTGCTGTTCGACCGTTTGTCTCTAAAGATTTAGCCATGTAGTTTTTGAGACAATGACTCTACCAACAGCACACACCATAGCTGGTTTCGCTCTCTGGCTAGAGGAAATTATGGAGCACCAATTGGGTCTTCGAATTCCTGGGACTGAGGAGAAATATTGATTTTAAAATTTGATAATTGATATTTTATAAGTATTTTTAGATATCAATTTTTTTTATATTTATATATTTTTTATTATAATAATAAATTTAAAATATATATATTTTATTATTATAATAAATTAAAAATATTTATTTTATATTTATTGAGAATTTTTTTTAGATTTTTATGTAATTTTTATTGATTTTTATAATTTTTATTTTATAAATATATGTACTTGAAAATATATATGTATACAGAAGAAAAATCCAAAACATTTTCAACCCAGTGAACAGTGCATTCTAAACTTCTAATCTTAAGTGATGACATGTGGTATCACATATTTCATCATGGGCAAAATTAACGCGCCGGGTATCGTTACGCGTATAAACCGTATATATCAATTCTATAATTACTTAAAAAGATTATTTTTTCTCAATATAAATATAAATAACATCTTATAAAATAAAGATAACATCAAAATTAAAATTAAGAAAAAATTCAAAAATTATGAAAATAAATTGAAGTAACAATTGAGAAGAAAAAGATTGAAAAAATAATTAAAAAAGTTAAAGATCAATATTAAAGACAAAATTCTTAAAAAAAACTTCCTATATTATTTTCATGAATAATTTTTAAATTTTTTATTTACTATAAATAATTAATTTTATAATTAATTGTGAATAATTTTAAAATCTTATATATATTACAATATTTAATAAGATCTTTAATATTCTATTCAATTATTTTTTTTAATTATGAATGCATGGTAAAAACGAGCAAGAAATTCGTTACAAATCCTAGGTGTAGAAACACCTAATTATTTATTTTAATTATTATATAAATTTATTTTCTTATTTAAATTTACAATTAAATAACTAAATTAATTGATCGAATGCTTAATAATTAAATTGTTTAATTATGTATACAGAGAAAAAAAAAAGTTAATATTTTTTATAGAAAAAAATCTCCAAAAAATAAAAAACATTTTTCCTTAATTATACGCAATTGGCAGCAGCCTTTTTAGTAGCAGTTATTTTTACCTTAAACAATTCCTAGTTTACAAGCCAGCCATATCCTGCCAAAATAAAATACTCCATTGGAGAAGTTATTGGACCACAAGCTGGGTCGTACGTCAGATCACATGAAATAATAAATAATCATCCAATTTGAAAAATCATGAGAAGTGTCAAAGAAAGTGGTCTTTTATCCTAAATAATCTTGCATGAATCGAGTGCTAATGATACAACAGTACCTATACAAGTTGTACTCGACTTTTAAAGTTGTATATACAAGTAGTACAAACACTTTCATACATGCTTGTGAAAGATCTACACAGGTCCTTGTCGAACTGCCCTTGCAGAAGCTGTGTCGGGAAAGGTCCACCAAAACTGCATGGTTCAGTTAGCACATGCATCACTTGAGTCCGTCCCATTTTGGATACTCAAGCCAAAACAAACAACATAAACACACATCTGCAAATAAGCAAGTTCTTCAATTTGGAACATATATATTTTCAAAGACAAAAACTTCTCAAACTCATAGTTCGCCACCATCTCAATTTATATTCCAGCTTATATCCAATAAGAGCAAAACACTAGCACAGCAATGAGATTTACATGACTTAACAGTGATGGTATCAGATTAGCTTCAGATTATTTTCAAGCTATGCATTTGCTTAACTAGATAAGTTAAAAAATAAGAAGGAAAAAGGCTTCAGGTGAACAATATGTATAAGAACCATTGGATTGGCTTTGAAGCCCCAAAATAGCACATATATATAATAAATAATCAAATTAATCACAAAATAACATGTTAGATTATAAATCTAGTTTATGTACATATGTACACGTTAGGTATAACTGATATATTATTTTGAAACTAGTTCACTTATATGCAATCTATACATGCTATTTAAGATCCAGACTCAAGAAAATTTACTAAATATATGAAGCAACCAAGCATACAGGTAGGTAAAATGAAGTTAGATCATGTCTTAATTCTATTCACAAAAATAATCTTCCAGAAAACAGAAGTTGTGACTTCAACATGGTAATGCAGGATGAAGAATTAGCACCAACAAATATCCACAATACCAGAAAACTTCAATGCATAAGGAAGGCAAAAATCAACCAGAACTATCTAAAGCAAACTCATCTTTCTTACCATTTAAGAATAATTATAGCTTGAAAAGCTAAAGTTGCTTATTTTAACTAAAGAACTTGTTACCAAAGATTACAAAGGAAAGAAGAAACGGTTGACCTCAAATAAAGGCATCAGGTCCAAGTGCAAGCACAAATATGAAAGCAGGTCTCAGAGGATACAAGAAGCGTGAATTCATCAAGGACTTCTGCTTTTAGGTCAAGCAGATCAGATGTTGACATATATGCAGAACACAACTAAAAGAAACAGAAGGAAACAACAATATATCTTAGATATAAAATTTCCAGCATTAGTAATTTTCTTCAAGATGGCATGCTCTATGGGAACTAAGTAATTTCTGGAAGGTTCCCCTACACTGTCAAATCTAGCACCTTATATGGATGCTAACTAAGCTAAAGGTACAAAAATTACTGTCACATAGAACGCACAATGTTGGATTATCTATACCAGCTTTGACCAATTAAAACCATGTTTGATAACAATTATGATTTATGATTTCTAATGAAATAATTGATTTTGTGATTATTGGTTCTTTTAAAAACTAATCATTAATGTATTTGACAACAATTCTACTCGATAATTTTAAGAAAAAAATCAAAAATCACCTACAAGTTTTTTGGTAAAGATCTTTTTTTTTTTTGCCCCAAAACTAAAAGAATTAAGAAAAGTTTTGGTTATTATTTAAAAAAAATTATGTTTTTATTCTTTTTTTCCAATATTTATATACATACAAAAGTCATAAGACTTTATTTTATTAGAAAAATATTTTGCAAAATTGGAAAAAAATCATAAATCTTATTAAAAAAATCTTTTTTTTAAAGATATATGAAATATCCTATATTTTGGTAGTGATTATTTAAAATATGAAAATCAAAATTAGAAATTGTTATCAAACATATCTGATTGTAAAATCATTTGAAAAAACAAATAAAAAATCAATAATCAAAATTGTTATCAAACACACTCTAAGACAACTAAAAAATTGAAGCACTGCTATAGACTATCATATGAACTATGCTCAAGCACACATCAGATATCACCGCCAGTCAAATCAGATGAAAATTTGATATTACCGTGCTAAAAAACAGATAAAGTAGACTTAATCCTTAATGTATTTAAGATATGGGTATCAAAATAAATAATGATGAGGATTAACATTTTTTTTTTGTGTTTTCTAAAGATAAAATCAAAAGACACATATTTTGGTAAGTGTTTTACATCCAGAAAGAAACAGTTGGCGTGAAATGTTATATATATTATATATATTTTAGTTATCTATTAGTTTGAGTATAATTAGGATTACTTATCCTAGTTTAATACTTATCTAATTTGAATAGAACTCCTTCATTATGTGTATATATATACCCAATTGGGATAATGAGTAAAGTTAGTTCTTTTAAAATTAACTAAAACAAATTATTCGATAATTAATTAAAGGCTTAGCTAATTTATAAGCCTCAAACTTTGAGCAACTTCACACGTAGGTTCTTAAATTCTCAAATTTTTAAAATATCACACATAACTAAACTAATTATTGTTATTCTTAAATCTGAGAAGGTAGGTAGGTTTGCTCAAAGTAAACCTACATCCTTTTACCTTTAGCCTATGTTTTTCTCTCTATTCTCTAAATCAAGCAAAATAGGGAAATCTCAAGTATCCTATTTCTCATTAGTCTGAAAAGTCATTTCTAGATAAGTTGAAACATAAAAATGAGAAGTGATACTATTCATCACCATTTACCTTCACCAATGTGTCACAAACATGTAAAGTTATCATTGGATAACATAAGTTGGTTTCTTTCAACCGAGAGAGAAAGATACTTTAACCATCAAATCCAAGCCTTTCAAACAAAGTGCCTTTATCAGATATGGTCCTTCTCAATTCAAAGAACCGTCTTGAAAATCAAACATAACTGGAACAGACTGATGTAATAAGAGATTACTAGACCGTTTAAGAAAATGTTGATAAGATTAGGAAAGCTGAAAATGATGTTGAAGGGTGAAGGGTGCTTTAAATAAAATATGAAAATTGATAGCAAAGTTATAAAACTCTCAACTGAAATTGGGTAGTTGGCATCGTTACAGGAGTATTGTGAAGATACTTCAACAAATATTTTGAATGAAAGCAGAAAAATCTAATTCAACTAAAAGCGCAGCTACCAATCTTAGTTCTCTATCAATCAGAAAATAAGTCCCAACAATATGAATGAAAGAAGGGACAAGGGATTGTGCTTCAATTGTAATAAAAAGTTTGGAACAAGACGATGCAATAAACCATTTCTGACTGAAATATTTTTGAGGAAGATTCTAGTAACAGGGGAAAACAACAGCTGAAGATAAACATTGAATAAATTAATCTAGAACCTAGTAATAAAAATAAAAAAATAAAAAATTAGAAAATAGTAAGTATCTATATTATCCAAACTAAAGAGTCAAACAGAATTTTCATGCAACCACTCATTGAGCAAACAAAAATTCTTCTGTTTGTCATATGAAACTTTATGACAAACATACCAGAGCATAAGTCTAATGAAAAAGCCAAAAGGCCCCATCTACTGAAAATTTTAGGACTCCATGATGACAAGACAAATGGCTGCAAAAAGGGATACAAGAACCACAAAAACAAATAAGTAGGTGGTACAGTTTATATTGAAGTATAGCAAACTACAACATAAGAACATGAAAACCTACATAAATTCAAGGTATAAAGTCCTAGAAAGCACATGCGGCTAATACTAGGAAACTTGATTTTTTACCTTGGTAATAAAGTCTTCAAGACTCCATGCTTTCAAAATTAATCAGTTGCATATATAAAGCTTTCCAGTACATTCATCAGCAACCTGGCCCACCCCATAGTCAAGGCTGAGCTCTCTCAGGGGAGGGATGTTCTCCAATGCAAACAGCATAAGATGAGGAAACATCAAATTATTGTGATCATACAACAAAAACTGCACGAAAACATTAGGAGTCGTACTGTGGCTCATATAACAAGCAACATTCCTCATTCTTGATACGTCTATTGCAAAATCCAATGGGGGAATAGACGGATAAGTTGGACGTACATAATGAGGGAATATTTGAGACAAATCACCCCACTCTGCCCATCTATCAGGAAACCGATTAGGATAAACCAAGCTATCACCATTCATTGAGAGAATTTGGGCCTGTTCTTGCGTGAGAACAACCCCTGTATATTCACATATAAAAGAACCAGCATGTATCAAGTCCAAGGACCTGACTCCCCAACCCGTTTCCATAGACCTAAATACCTCCAATCTATTTTTCAACCCTCTCTGGGTAACACGATTACGACACTCTGGGGGACATTGGCAGAAGGGACCACATTCAAAAACTAAAGGCTTCCCTTTTAATAAAAACCCATTTAGATCATATACAAATTCACCACCATTTTTCATAGCACAAAGGCAACTAGTTGTACAACCAGATGTGCAGTCACAGCCAGTACCATTCTGATTAAAAACATGTGGTGGGAAAACAGTTCTTGCAACATAATCATAGTGCAAGGGATCATCAGCTGAATCAATATCATTGAAGAGCAAGACTGGGACATTCTCCTTCTGTGCTGAAATATCAAGACTAATATATCCTTTTGGTCTCGCAGACAAAAGCCTAGTCCTAAGTGCTGCCGAAAATCTTAGTGCAGAACTACCCATTTCAGGTTGCCCATCAATCCTTACAAGCTTATACTTATATACCCCGAAACCAGACTTACCCACATCAAACCAACAATCCATAATTCTATATAAACCATCATAAACATAAACCTTTGAAGAAACAATTCCCGCATGTTTAATACCTCTGATAACTCTCACTTCAACTCCATAATGCATACTCCTCTCCATTGCAAGATTCCCACCTTCCAACTTCTGGTGAGCACATTGTCTCGATAAGTTGTCCTGCCCACCATGTCCTGTGTAGATTATAACGTCCCCCTGATCCTCATCGTCCTCATAGCCACCTGAAACAATGATACTAGTGGCAATTGGTTCACCATTGGAGCTCTGGCTCCCTGGAAGATAGTCAATACCAGCTTGGGTAAGACCATGTAACCCAACTACACACAATTCCATCCGGAAAAAGAAAAAATCACCAACATAAATACCAGGAATCGAACCCACAATTCTTTTATCTCGATTGAGCCATAGCCCACGTTCTCTAATCAAAGTAGCAGCTCTTAGGTCCCCTCTGGCTCGCCTACCAAGCCTCTCACCAACATTGTTCTCCACCTCCACAATTGACAAAATTCGAAGTGAGTCATACATCATCCTAGTTCGCCTAACCAAGTTTCGAAAGTACCCTTCATCTTCAGGAGAAAGATTGGTGACTCGAACAAGCTCAGATGAACGCTGAAACTGTTTCCGAGAAAAAACCACCTCGGAAATTTGATTTTCTTGAGGAGCAGGAACAATTGCTCTAGCATCCGGGTCCGACTTTGGGTCCAACACATCAACATCGCCATATCTCTTTAGTCTCTTGGCAAAAGCGGCCCTGAAAAGCTCCGAAATGCGGTTAAACTCGGAGAAGACATTCTCTCCTTCGGAATTATTGCCTGAAACTTGAGATAACGGTGTATCGCTTCCCTCTGAGAAATGGGTAGCTTGTGAATTAGAGAGCGCATTAGCGCCAAGACTGGGAAAGAATTGATCTTGGGGTTGTTGTTGTTCTCGTTGTGGCTGAGGCTGTGGTTGATGGGTCTCGTAAAATTCGTCGAGCGGTTCGGATTTGGGTTCGATTTTAGGGGTTTTCAAGGTGATGGTGGCTGGCGTTGTACCGTCGTTACTGGTAGATGTGTCTGGAATGAGATTGAGATCCTGAAAGGGAATGAGAGAGCCCATCCGTTACAGAACGAAATGGGTCGTAGAGATATGAAATGTGGAGAGATTCGGACATGGAAGATTAAGGCGGGTTTTGTTAGGGCATTGCAAAGTTATGTGTTTCAACGGTGGATTTGGAAAGTGAAACAGAAAAAATTTGGGAAATAAACTCAAAAGTAAATATCACAAACCTCACAAAATTTGTTTAAATATCTAGTTGATCCTAATATTTAAAATTTATATCAATTACATATCGATATTTAGTTTTAGGATGCGAAAACTATATGTCCTATAATTATATAAAAAGCTGTTTATTTTTTAAAAAATTTGAGTTGCATCTGAAGCCATATAAATTATAATAAAATGTAAAATTAGTTATATTTTTAAAATTTTGTTAAAAACTAACAGTAAATATCAATGATAAACATGTTTTTCAACAATTTTTTCATATATTTTTATATAATTAAACTCTAATAATTGAATTAAATTATGTTGACTTTTTAATACAATTTTATTATAAATTTTATATTTTTAATTTTTGAAAAATCATATATTATGAATATATTATTGAAATCAAAACAGTTTGTTACAATTGAATAGGAAAAAAATTATAAGAAATTTTAGATAGGGAGGAAAAATATGATTCACTATATATTGTATTTTCTTTTTATTTTTAGTATTTTTAATCTATTTTTGATATATTTAATTTTTCAACTAGTTAGGGGTATAAAAAATTTTAAGTGAGAAAATTTTACTCATGTACCTTAGTTTTATCATATCTTTATACGTGTACTTGATTTTTATAAAAATATCTTTAATATTCTTTATATTTATACTTATTATCAAGGATATCCTTTATTAGTTAACATTATTAAACTTACATCCATTGATATGTTTTATTTCCTATGACTATATTATACCAAGTAAATTTAGGCTTAGAACTATAAACAAATAACTATTAATTAAATTTCTAGTTTTAAGATTTTGAACAAATAAATATTATACTTAAATAAACGTAGTTCAGAGTTGTGTCTAATCTTAACTTGTTTTAATGAATATGGATTCACCTCTACTTTTCTGCTACTTCGTGTTTGATCTTTAGTTATCTTATTAGAAGCCTTACTTTTTGAACCAGGAACAATGGACGCCTTCAATCGATAAAAAGATTCGTATTTTTATTTAAGATATAAGATAGATACTAAATTTTGATAAAAAGTGAACATTTATTCATTAATGAATTCAAATCATTACAATCCTAATTTTCTTTTAATTTACTCTATAGGAATTTGTTTATACATAATTCTTCTAAGAAGAAAAGGGTCTTTGAGTTCTCTAGTTAGAACTTGACATGCCCTCCTTCCTAATTTAATTGTCCTTTTTATAGACATAAGAGTAATTATTTTCTATACCTAACATAAAGACACATGAAAAGATAAGGATTGCATCTTATTTTATATCTTCCTTCCCTTTAAAAATAAAGACATATGGAAGGATAAGAATTACATCTTATCTTATCTTATCTATTCCTTCCTTTAAAAATTGTTGTCGACATCTCTTTATTCACCAAATTTGGTTGTCGGCATGTTTCCTTTCAAATCAGGAAATGTGGATCTATATCCTTTATACAATACAAGCACTTGTGATCCTTAATTTTCTTTTTTTCCAGTTGGCAAAATTTTTGTTTTGGTACCTTCAGTTATGTCTAATTCATTGTAGTTGAATGGTACTTCATAAGTGACAATTTTCTCAATTTCTTCTTGAATTATATTCAAGTTACTGTATGAGATCATTATGACCTTGCTTGTAAAATAATTTACCTTGATTTTGGATAATGTTCTTATTTTTCTAATTTTATGATATATTTGGCTTAGCATTATAACTCTTTCTTGGTTTTCATCAAACTCTTATTTTGATAGAACCTTGGGATGGTATATTGTTCTTACTGAATATGTCATTCTAATTTTAATAAAATGATAAAAATTGATAGGTCATTACTACAAAATGGACTACTAAAGTTGGTTAAAAATCGACTTTAAACCAATTTAAAGTCGGTTCAACACTTAAACCGATGCTACGCATAAAGTTGGTTCAACGCGTGAACCGACGTTATGCATAAATTCGGTTCACTCGTTGAACCAAACTTACGTGTATTGATTTTTTTTTTATTCTCATTTTTCACTCTACTAATATGTATTCAATATAGCATAAAAAACCAAAATATAAATAATAATACAATTAATTGAAAAATTAAATATAATTAATTACTTGATCATTAAATTTATAACAAAAACAAATAAAGTATATACAATACATATATATATATAGTTAACTTAAATTACAAATAAAATAATGTGGTCAAAGTGTACTTGGATTATGCAAGCAAGTTTGGTTGGCTTAGAATCACCAGCATAGTGATAAGGAAACTGGGCAAAAAGCAATTGGTCCATATAACAATTCATCCCCGTACATACATGAGCACGTAAACATCCATCAAACAAACAGTCTAAACTTAAGAGACATACGAATGGAGAAATTAAATCGTTATAAATATTACCATGGTGTTGTGTCCATTCTTCTTGTAAATCATCAAAAAGATATTACCACAATGACATCACTACTACAAAAAGGAGTATTTAAGTCGCTGTGTAAAGTCAATTTTTGGAAAAAAACCGACTTATAATGAATTTAAAGTCGGTTCGGTGTAGAACTGACGCTATCCATGTTGGACGTAGCGTCGGTTGATGTGGTGAACCAACGCTATCCACGTGGATAGCATCGGTTCTCCACGTCAACCGACGCTATCCACCTAATATATCCAAATTCGGGTCATTTTTTACGCAGAACCCCATTTTCTTCTTCTCTCTCCTCCATTTTCTCCCAAAATCTACACCGCGTGCCACCTTCTTTCTAAGCTACATCTCATCTCTCTTTCCTACTTTCCTTACGAACTCATATTAGCACTTTATTAATCATTTGTTTATAAATATGAATTTATCTGAAATCTCTGCTAGTATTTTTAATGCTATAATGAGCTCTAAATGGACAAATCAAGTGTACGTAACTTCGATTTGTTTCTTGGTTTGTATGAGTTTTGGTGCCATGAACGTGTTCCATATGTTTAAGGGCACCAAAACTCACACAAGTCAAGTAAGAAATCAGAGTTACACTTGATTTCATATTTAGAGTTCATTATATATAGCATTAAAAAATACTAGTAGAGATTCCAGATAATTTCATATATATAGACAAATGATTAATAAAGTGCTAATATGAGTTCGTCGAATGTCGTTGTACGTGGTAATCTCTTTTTATGGTAATATTTATAATGATTTAATTTCTTCATTCGTATGTCTGAAGTTTAGACTATTTGTTTGATAGATGTTTTACGTGCTCATGTATGTAGGAGAATATGAATTGTCATAATGCTTGTGAAGGCCAATCAAGATTCTAAGCCAACCAAGCTTACTCGATTGCATAATTACACTTTGACGATATTATTTTATTTGTAATTTAAGTTAACTATATGTATTACATATCCATTATTTGTTTTCGTAATAAATTTAATTATCAAATAATTAAATATATTTAAATTTTTAATTATTTGTATTATTATTTATATTTTAGTTTTTTTATGCTATATATATATATTGAATAATACGAAAAATAAAAATAAAAATAAAAAAAATCATAAAATGTACGGGTAAAGTCAGTTCATGGCGTGAACCGACTTTACAGGTAAAATCGCTAAATTTAAAGTCAGTTCAGTAAACCGACTTTAATGCCTATTTCTATAGTAGTGCATCCGAGTGATATAATAATAACCTTATCCCTTCGAACTTATATTAGCATTTTATTAATCTTTTGTCTATAAATATGAAGCTATCTGGAACCAAGCTAGTATTTTTAATGCTATAATGAGCTCTAAATATGAAATTAAGTGTAAGTTCGATTTGTTACTTGGCTTGTATGAGTTTTGGTGCCCTTAAACATATGGAACAATTTTGTAATACGTTTATGGGCACCAAAACTCATACAAGACAAGTAAAAAAATAGGAGCTACACCTGACTTCCTATTTAGAGCTCATTATAGTATTAAAAATACCAGCAGAGATTCCAGATAGCTTCATATTTATAGACAAATAATTAATAAAGTGCTACCATGATTTTGTCATAAGGAAAGTAGGCAAGAGAGATGAGATGAAGTTTGGGAAAAAAATAGGTCCATAGAACAATGTATTCTCCTAAATACATGAGCACATATTCATCCATCAAACAAAACATCCATCAAACAAGGGACTTCAGACACAGGAATAGAGAAATTAAATCATTATAAAAATTACCGTTATATTGTCATATGCTATTCAAGATCATCATAATCTTCTCCTGATTCTTCTTGTGATGATATAATTTGAACCATGTGTTATGTCCATTCCTCTCGTAAATCATCAAAAATTTACTGGTCATAGCCTCTCTTATTCCAACCAAAGAACTACATGTATTTAAAATCAAAATAAGAATGTAATTTCATGGATTCACAAAAATAACTCATATATGTTAAAAACTTTTTTGTATATAAGTAAAAGATATTACCACATCATTAATTGGAATTTTGATATTTGTGATGATTTCGCTCATAAACTTCATGACATAATAACCACACATGACTCCATTATTTTGTTGTGGAACCTACAAAAAACAAGTATACATGATTTTCTATATTTAAAAATCTTTATTATTCAATAGTAAAGTTAATAAAATTATTAATATTCACTTGTACATACCATAACTTTTTCCATATAAGCTTAAGAGATTTTTTAAGGGCAATGCTCCTAAACTTGTTCCACAACTTTCATGCCCTATCAAGGTTTAAAACAGTTAGTTTTTTATTAAATATTACAAAAAATAATAGAAGAAACCAATAGCTAGCTACAACTCTTACATTTCAACAACTTTTTTTACATCTTTACTCAGTTCTATGAAAGTTGAGTCACAGTATCAAGCATGATTATTGAACAGATCAAGGATTACCAACATCTAATGATCTTGGCCTTGTTCAAACCTTAGTGGCCAAGAGATTATCAATTTTTGATTTCTGTTAAGCGTTAATGCCCTATAACATAATTGTTTAGCTTTGATGCTAACATCCTTCTTTTGATATTGATTGACATATGAATAATCATAGAACATTGCTAAATGTGATGAGTGATTATGTTGAAGTCGATAATAACACGTCCTATATAAAAAAAATATATAAGTAATTAGATAATATAAATATAATTATATATGTTCTATATAAATGAAAGAAAATGAACAGATTGAGGACTCACCTTGTCCACACTTGAATTATACTTAAATCGATCATTTGATATTCAAATAGTTATAATATGCACTCAATCGATATATAAGTTTGGCCGAGGTCTACACCAGATATTTCTATAGGAAGTGGCACAGTCCATCCATCATTTATGCTAGATGCCCTCACAACAATAGTCATCAAAGTGCCAAGATTTATGCTGAAGTTTAAAGTATAATCATAACTATACTTTTTCCAAGGCTTCTTCTTGAATGACTTAGTGCATGATGATTGGCCACTAGACATAGATTTAGCACGAGATACTTGCTTCGTATCTCTTAAATGTGCCACATTTAAGAGTTCTGGTATAATAGACTAAAGAAAAATTATTATGTATGTTAGTAACAATAAAAGATATAATAAAATAATAGTAATAAACAAGTGTTATCTTTTAAGTTAAAAAATAGTACCATATCAAAATTTAGAACAACTTGAATCGACAGCCAAGCCACATACTGTCCAATCGCCTCTTGGATTGTGGTAGCATTAGAAGGCACAGGTAGTGGACAATCATGGAGCAATGATTGATCAATTACTATTCGGCAATGATTAGGCAAATATTGATTATGAATCATCCGATCATCGCTCAATTTTTGTACCGTTCCAATAGCAACAAAGTCCATTGATGAAGGATGTTTCAACAAACATTTCATATTCTATAAAAAATTTAAGTGTTATATATAATAAATAAAACATATAATAAGAAATAAAAATAATAGATTATCTACACCAAAAATTAAAATCTTATCACATATGATTCATCAAATAGAGGAGGACTCCAATATAGGGTAGCTATTGGATGTACATTATCACCAAAAAGTTCATCATGATGTGATTGATGGTAAAAATGCGCAAATTGCATTGGAGAAAATGAACCACTACTTGATTGCATATGCATTCCTGGCATAAAGGGAGGACCAATAGGATGACTATATCCCATACTGGATATAGTTTGAGCGTCATGAGATTGTGTGGGTGGCATGCCTGGCATGGATGGTTGCATGCTTGGCCAATATGGCATGCCTTGATTGTAGAATGATACAATGCCTGACATGTGTTGTTCTTGATATTCTTTTATAATGGCAATCTCACTTAACATTGAGGCCTTAAAGGAGTTGAGTTCTTCTTCAATTTTAGTGTACGTCTCCTTACTGACCGTCTGAATCTTTTGTTTTCAAATGTTAAAATACTCCATATAACCATCGTATTGGCTACCTCTCCTAACACAACCAGGATGCTCACGTTCAAATGCATGATATATAGCATATCTCCCAAGCTCTTCGATTATTTCACCCCTGGATATTTTTTCTTGAACAACTCTCTACAAATAATAAAGCACACAAACATATCATGCATTATTACATCAATTATTAAAAATCATATGGACTTTGTGTCAACCGAAATTACTAACCAACTTATTTAGTTGTTCTTCTCCTCGCTTAGTCATCGGTCTTGACTTCTTCATTTTGGGAGTCTTTGTTTCTATGTACAATTCATATCGGGTAACCAATCTACCCAATTCAGCTTCCTACATAAATTATGAAAAATTTATTAACCATGACATGAAATTAAATTAAGGAAAATAAATATAAAAAATATTTATAAATTAATAATACCATTCTATATCTAACTTCAAGATTTGAAGACCTCATAGTACGGTTAGGAAGAATGTTATGCATTTGTATATTCTGATGTTCTTCCCTAATAATTTGAAATTCATCCGTACGTCTATAATTCACGAAGTCTTTCCAACATTGAGGTGTAATCCAGGGGTGTCCTTCAGGGATTTTGTAGAGCTCTACTTCATCAAGTGGTTCCAAATATGGAAACACATAATTTCTTGCCAATCTAGAAGTCTCGTATTTCTTCCACGCCTTATTTGCAATCTTATAACACTTGCTCTTCCAAGTATCATCGACTTTGGAATGATTCTGTAAAAACACACTACAAAAGATTAGGTATAATACAAAAAATATATAATATATGTAATTTATTATAAAATAGAAGAGACTTACACAAATGGTTTTCCATATTTTGAACTTTTCATCTTCGTCAACTTGAGTCCAATCATTTATATTGATTGGTATACTAGACTTCACAAGTCTACCAATAAAGAATTTCAATTGTTAGCCATTTTCCCCTATTGGATTACCAATAGCATCAAATAGAACGGGTACTCTATCATCTGGGTTAAGTGGAGCATTAGGTATATTGACCCAACCCCTTCTTTTCAAATGCCCCAATGGATCATTTGGATCTACAAGCTCTGTTACCCAAGGATCCATGAAATATCTACAAACAATGAAGAAATGTAAATTAATTGACAATTTTAGGAACATACATATATATAAATATCCAAGAGTTATTACAACAATATAGAACATACGTTATGTTTAATTAGGTTGTTGATCGTATATATATATATTCCTTCATAATCACTTCGAGCCCATGACGAAGAATCATCGTCATCAACTAGATCATCACATACATTATTTGAGAAATTACTAATATTGGTTAATGTATCAAGCATAGGGCAATGATAAAACTCTTTTTGTGGAGGCGTTAACACAACATACCATCTTGTGTCAATTTGATCGCTCAAGTAAAATACTTATTTTGCATGAAGTGCTAACGTGAAAGGATCATCAGTGTGACTTATCTTGGATAAATTTACAAGGGTAAATCCAAAATCATCTATTTTATATCCAAAATTGATAACATCTTCAACCCAATCACACAAGAAATTGTTTCATGGAAGACCTCATAATCCAATTCCCAAATCTCTTGAATTATACCATAATATGCTATGTCAGAAAGTACAGGATTACCATCTTTTGAACTAGAAATTGCATAGTTTGTGCAACCATCTTCACACCACTATTCTGATGTACTCAGACTTTGTCCCTAGCTTGATTCGTAAACCAAGATCCATTTATTGTGAAACCAGAAAATGATTTGACATCGAATTTTGGACCATGTGTAAGCCATTCTAAACTTTTTGTTATTTTATGATTGGGTTTCTTGAGTTCATCTCTAATCTATGAATACAAAAACATAAAATGTGTTTAAAGCAAAGTTTTAAAACATTGCATAGATCTAAGTACTAATGAATTTTTGTATGTGACACTTACATGGTTTCGAAACCAATTAATAAGCTCTCGCTTATGTTCATCATACAACCATTTTTCTCTTCTTCTTTTTTATAATGAGGATCGATCTTTAATAAGTTTAAATGCATCCTATAATGTTATTAAAGATATGTGAAGTAGATATCATCATTAATAGTTAAATAAAAAATAATGGTTGCATAAATAGAAAGGTTAAACATCACTTACTCTATGTATGGTTGTGCATCATAATTATTTACCAAAATGATTCGTTGTGCCTTTTCCCATCGAGTGTGATCAATAAATAATTTCTTACTTCCACCAAGCATAGGGTTATCTACTTGGATCATGTGACGCTCTAAGAACAACTTGTGCATAGGATTCCCAATTTCAGTGCAACCACTAAAGTATTCAGAACAAAACTCAATGGTCTCTTCAGTAATGTAGCATTCCACCATGTATCATTCAGGTTGATTTCTATTATTTACATATCTTTTAAGGACTTGCATATATCTCTCAAAAGGATACACCCACCTTAAGTAAGTAGGACCACACAATTGAACCTCTTGAACTAAATGAACACACAAGTAAATCATTATATTGAAGAAAGAAGGAGAAACTATTTTTCAATTAGACACAAAGTCTCTACAACATCTTTCTGTAAAGAGTTTAACTCACCAATTGATATAGATTTCTTGCATATTGTATTGAAGAATGAATAAAGATGAATTATTGATAATCAAACATGTTTTGTAAGAATTGATCAAATAGCAACTGGTAATAACTGTTGCATTAAGATATGACAGCCATGTGATTTCAATCCATAAAGTTTCTTATCGATGATAGACACAAAATTTCTTAAGTTGGATGAGTAACCATCAGGAACTTTCACACCCTTCAAACATTTACAAAATACATCCTTCTCTATTGTTGACATTGTAAATGATGTTTGTGGCAAGTATGTTCTATTCTTATCATTTTCCACCCTTGGTGCCAATTCAGGTTGTATGCCTAGTTTCTTTAGATATAGTCTTGCTTTAATTCCATCCTTTGTTTTTCCAGGTATATTAAGTAAAGTACCAATCAAGCTCTCACATACATTTTTCTCAATGTGTATGACATCTAAGATGTGATGAATGTGTAGGTCTTTCCAATAAGGTAATTCCCAAAATATTGATTTTTTATTCCAACAACCATGGTCTACTGATTCTCCTCCTTTTTCATTTTCACCCATTTCATTAGTTGACCTCTTTCATTTCCCTACCTTAGTGAGTATTATTTTTTTCATCTTTCCATATTGTTTGAATGTCATACCATTCAATTGCCTCAATATCTCAACACCTCGCAAAGGTTGGGGTGCATGATCATGATCTTCTTCACCATCGAACGGTTTCTTTTGGTACCTAAACTTGTGTTCAAGTGGAAAAGTATTCTATGTCTTCTATAAGGCATCCTTCATCCATGAACAAGATAAGTTACAGAAGTTCCATCACTACATATAGGGCATCCCTTGTAACCTTTTGTTGCATGTCCTGATAAGTTTCCATAGGTAGGAAAATCATTAATTGTCTATAAAAGGACCCCTTCAAGTTAAAGTGTTCTTCTTTATGTGCATCGTAAACATTTACACCATCATTCCACAATGTCTTTAAATCATCTATCAGAGGCTACAAATATACATCAATATCAACACCAGGTTATTTTGGTCCTGAGATCAATAATGTTAACATCATGAATTTTCTTTTCATACATAACCAGGGAGGAAGGTTGTATGTTACCATAATTACTGGCCAACAGCTATATCTACTACTAAGGGAACTATGTGGATTAATTCCATCAGCAGCAATGGCAAGACAAAGATTTCACAAATCAGATGCAAATTGAGGAGATAAATTATCTACTACTTTCCAATTTGGAGAATCACAAGGATAACATAGCACCCCATCATCAAATTGATTATCTGAATGCCAAGTCAACATCTTTTATGTCTCTTTACTTTTGAACGACCTTTTAAAGCGAGAAATCAGAGGAAAGTGCCAAAGAACCTTTACGGGCACGCCTTTCTTATATGTTGTCTCATTTGTACCATGCTTCCATCTCGATTCTTTACACATCGGAAAATCATCTAATGTCTCATATTATTTTCTATAAAGAATGCAATCATTTAGACAAGCATGAATCTTATGAAATTCCATGTCAAATCGACTAAGAGATTTCTTCACTTCATACATTGAAGATGGCAATTCAATACCCTCAAGAAACATATCGACTAGTAGATTTAGTAATTATATGAATCCCTTGTCAGAAAAACCATGTTTTGCCTTCACATTATACAAATGAACCAATCTTGACATTTTAGTGTATTTCTTGCATTTTGGATACAACAATTTTTCGGCATCTTCTAGAAGTTTTTTAAAGGTTTTGAGATCATCCTCACGTAGTTCATCTTCAACACCATGAAACATAGTTTATATATGTACATTATAATAAGATGTATGTAATCCACTCACATTCTTATTTATTTCTTCCCCATGAGTATTATCAATATTTTTTCCATGATAATACCAACATTTATAGCTCAAAAGAATACCACTATAGATAAGGTGATACTTAACCTCATTACCTTCATAAAATCGCTCATTTTTACATTTAACATATGGGCATCGAATCATACTAATTCCATTATTACTATTTATACAAGAAAATTTCATGAAACTTTCAACTCTAGAAATATAGTCCTGCTCAATTCTACACTTTGACATTCAAGATTTATCCATTTTTTATTAATGACATTAATTAAGCATATTAATTATGTATCCAATCAATATATTTCAAGTATTATTATATATAAATTTCCTAATTATTAGAATATATACCAAAACATACATAATACAGAAATTTATCATTTTAATCATTTTACAATTGTATTACTTTTACTTAATAAAATATAATTATTTATATGTAAATAAATTTATCCACGTACGGTAATATATTATAGTCCCTTAAACCCACAACATTCAGATATTATTTTCATAGAAAATAAGTCAAACATATAATAACAAGCATAATACAAAACATACATAAATCAAAAATTTATACAAAAAATAAAGCAAACTGAATAATAAGTGCGTAGGATTAATAGAAATACTTACAAGAGTAAATGAAGTAACTAAATGAAGAAAATGAAGAAAAAATGGGTGTTTTGTAAGTGAGAATAAGTGAGAAAATGGTTATAAATAATTTTAGTATTTCGCTCAAAAAAATAGGGACCAGAAAGATAATAAAGAGAGAAATATAACCCACAAAACGGCATTAAAAATGGTGGTCAGAGGTGGTCGAAAAATGAGAAAGATTGGAGAAGATGAGCTCGATTTTGAAGTTTATTGTTGCTGCACAAATTGAAAAAGACGTTCTGATGAAGAAGAGAGAAGAGAAATGGATTAATACGTGTGGATAGCATCAATTCACACGTCAACCGATGCTACGTCTTATGTATATTTTTTTATTTAAAAAATTGAAATTTTTTTTTATCAATTATTATTTTATTGGAGCTCTTCAAAATTTAATTTGGATATATATATATATAGTATAATTTTTTCTTTTCTTTTTAGACAATTGGTTTTTAAAATTATATAATTTTGTGTATTTGTTTGGATACTTAAATTTATGTACGTACGTACATGTTTATAGTTAAAATCAAATAAAATAACAATTGACCCAAAAACAAAATATTGTAGTATATAATTTCAGTTTTAAACTGCATTTTTAAATAAAAATACACATAGGACGTATCATCAGTTGATGTGTTGAATCGACGTTATCCACGTGTACAACGTCGGTTCACCACGTCAACCGATGCTATGTCCTACATGTATTATTTTATTTAAAAAATACAGTTTAAAATTGAAATTATATACTATGGTGTTTTTTAGGTCAATTGTTATTTTATTTGATTTTAACTATAAACATGTACGTACGTACATAAAATTAAGTATCCAAACAAATACACAAAATTATATAATTTTAAAATCAATTATCTAAAAAACAATAGAAAAATTATACTATATTTATATATATATCCAAATTAAATTTTAAGGAGTTCAAATAAAATAATAATTGACCAAAAAAGAAAATTGTACTATATAATTTTAATTTTAAACTGCATTTTTTAAATAAAGAAATACATGTAGGACGTAGCGTCGGTTCACCCCATCAACCGACGCTACATCTACCCGATGCTACGTCCACGTGTAGCGTCAGTTCTACACCAAACTAACTTTAAATTCATTATAAGTCGGGTTTTTTCAAAAACTGACTTTACATATCGACTTAAATATCTCTTTTTGTAGTAGTAGGTTTTCTTTTATGCCAATTCATTATAGAACTAAAAAAAACCTCAAAAATATTGGACGGTCATTTATTTTTACTCTTTTTCTTAAATTTTAATGACTTTTTTAAAATTTTCAAGAAAATAAACTAATTTTATTAAATTATTGCTTCGATAAATATTTTTAATCAACCTACAGTAAAATAATTGGTAGACAAGTTTTGGATCTGCTCTCTCAATAATGTTGAATTTATTGCACGTGATTGGTTTTCTTCTTAATGCACAAATTTTTTCTCTTGTGAAAAATTTCATAATTTGAAGTTGATTTTTCCCCAATTTTCTTACTAAATTATAAAGATTTAGTTATTGATTTGGGTTTATGTTTTTTTTACTTTCCTTTTCTTTCTCAGGGATAAGAAATGTATAATTTGTTTCCCTAAAAATTTTTGGTCTTGGTATCTTTCATAGTATAGCTATCTTTCCTTTTGCAATTGCTTGGTTTCTGAATGTTTATGCATAGTTGCCTGCTAAGTTGGCTACTACATCACTAGGTCTAAAAAGTTTAGGAGTTTTGTAATTGGAAAAACTTTATTTTACTTTAATTCTATTAGTGAATGCCTTGTATATTATACTAGAGAATTGAGTTATTTTCCTATTTTCTTCTAACCATGTCTTATATATATTGTTAGAAGTTATCTATTGTAATATCAATAAACCATGCCTTATGTGTTATGTTGGAAAATCCAATTATTTCCTTATTTGTTTCCAACCATGTCTAATATATTGCTAGAGGTAGTGATGAGTGCTTAAAAAGCACTAAAATTACCATGATTTTATGCACTTTAATTGATTAAAAATATATATATTTATATGATTTTATCATATTTTTATATAAATTTATCTATTTGGAATCACGGGTATTTTTATTGTTTTCAGGTATTTTCGCTTAAAAAAAAGTAACTTAAAGACTCAAAGAAAAATACTAGAGGCAATACATCACAAATATATTGATAAAATAAATAAGAAAAAGTCAACAAAGATGGAAAAATTGGATAAAATGGATCAAAAGGGTAAAAAATGTCAAAAAGGATGAAATCGCGCACACAATTGCCCAATAGCCCAGACCAATGCACGCGGCCGCCTACCAGGGCTAAGCAGCGCATAACACAATGCCCAGCCGTGCCGAGAAACAAGTGCAGCACGTCACAACATCGCCCAAACCACGCCAAAGTCGTGCACTCATCTACGCGCCTCTACCCATTTCACGCGCACCCCTACCCATCTACACCCAGTCCGCATGCGCCTCTGCTCCATTCTGCGTGCGCTGTTGCCCTCACCAACCAATAACGTCAGATGACTTCATCATTCACCTAACACACGTTTTCTCCATTTTTTTATCATTTTCTTCCCCACTTTTTCTTCCTCTCCTCACCTATAAATATCTTTATTCTCTCCACAACAAAACACACCTCAAAAACATCTTCTTCTCTCTTTATTTCTTTCCATTTCTTAGTTTTTAGTTTTTTTACTTAGTTTTTCTTAGTTTTAGAGTTCTTCTCTTTTTGAGAAAAACTAATTATGTTTTTGTAATTTATTAGCTTTTTGATTTAATAAATGGAAATACAATTCCGTTTGGAGATTTTCCAGCAACAGAAATAGCATCAAACTAATTATGTTTTTGTAATTTATTAGCTTTTTGATTCAATAAATGGAAATACCCGTTTGGAGGTTTTCCAGCAACAAAAATAGCATCAAAGTATTGTAAGGATTTTATTTTCTTTATAGTTATTTTTTATGTTTTATTCTAATATGTTATATTTAATTTATCTATGATTAAATTTAACATTGGTGACTGTTTGTAAATATGATATAATAATAACGTTGTTATGTTTGTGAAATATTAAATAGGTAAAAATCTCTAAAATGAATTGATTTTGTTTTTATTCAAGAATTTATATTAAAAATGTTAGAGATAAATATATTATTTTTCATTACAAACTTAAATCTGAAAATTAGATTTTAAGGTTTAGTATCCGGTCTGATTTCGAGTAGTGCTCTTTTATTTGTTGGTACAATCACCCGGTAGTTAGAGTAAAGCTCTATTTCAAAAGTTTTTATAAGAATTATTATCTGAAAATGTATTGACAACATATTTTTCAATAGTGATTTTAAAACTTGAAAGTTAGTACTCAGATAATTAAATTATTAGGTTTAATTTGGACACCTTGAATAAAGTTTAAACTATCTAACTACACCAAATGTGACATTTAAATGGTTCATTTTCAATCTCTTAGAAAAAAAGAATTAATTTAATTAACCAAATTAGTTATCGACCCTATCTATAGGTGTTAATTGATTTGTTTAGTTAACAAAGAATATCTAACCCCACCAAAGGTGGTATTCATATAAAAAAGAGAGAATCAATAAATATCAATTTATATCTTTGATAACCTAAATAATATGAGCAAACAAAATTAACTTAGTTATTATATCCATAAATACTCCACTATTATAAATGATAAAATTTGCATAAATTTTTATTGAATCTGTATCTATGTTTATTTTTATGTTATTAGATTAGAAACACAAAATCCAAACTATCGTGACAGGATGTTTAGAATTAAATTTTGTTTTTAAAAGTTTGAATAATAAATTAAAAACCACATATATTCCTTCCTTAGATCGACCTTGGGAGTATATTTATCATTTTCTATGAAATGATTCGTACACTTGCTAGAGTTTTATAAATATAAAACTAAAGTATTGACAGGATCGGCGATGCCAATTTTGCTCATCAAGTTCCTTACAGTACTTTGTGTTATTTCTGTTGTTGGAAAACCTCCAAACGGAATTGCATTTCCATTTATTGAATTAAAAAGCTAATAAATTACAAAAACATAATTAGTTCTTCTCAAAAAGAGAAGAATTCTAAAATTATGAAAAACTAACTAAGAAAAACTAAAAACTAAGGAATGGAGAGAAAGAAAGAGAGAAGAAGATGTTTTTGAGATGTGTTTTGTTATGGAGATAATGAAGATATTTATAGGTGGAGAGAGGAAGAAAAAGTGGGGAAAGAAAGAAAAAGTGGGGAAGAAAATGATAAAAAATAGAGAAAACGTGTGTTAGGTGAATGATGATGTCATCTGACATCATTGGTAGGTGGGGAACAGTGGCTCGCATGGAATGTAGTAGAGGCACGCGCAGACTGGGTGTAGATGGGTGCGGGTACGTGAGGAATGCAGTAGAGGTGCGTAGATAGGCACGCGACTTCGACGTGGTTTGAGAGATGCTAAGGCACGCTGTGTGCATTTCTTGACGCAGCTGGGCATTGTAGCATGTGCTACTCGGCACTGGTAGGCAGCTGCGCGCATTGGCCAATGCTACTAGGCAGCTACGTGCGCGATTTCATCATTTTTGAAATTTTTGACCCTTTTGATCCATTTTATCCAATATTTTCATCTTTGTTGACTTTTTCTCATTTATTTTATCAATATATTTGTTATGTATTATCTCCAGTATTTTCCAAGAACTAATCTCCTTGACAGAACTCCTTAATAAAAAAATACGTTAATTAAGTTAAGGAAAATCTAATTTAATTAAGTTAGTAAATTAAGTTAAATAAAAATTAAGATAAAAAGAAGTGTTAAAGAAAATATTAATTAATTAAAAGTTAAACAAAAATAAAAATAAAAATAAAAATTGAAAACAA
Organism: Hippophae gyantsensis; assembly: GCA_030763125.1. Taxonomy (NCBI): domain Eukaryota; kingdom Viridiplantae; phylum Streptophyta; class Magnoliopsida; order Rosales; family Elaeagnaceae; genus Hippophae; species Hippophae gyantsensis. The sequence goes on along the minus strand of CM061033.1, from coordinate 2,870,648 downwards.
AATAAAAAGCATTTTGAAAAAAAATTTAAAATATTTTTTATTCATTTATTTTTTTTATTTTAAAAAAAATTAAATTTAAGATTTAGAAAAATTATTTTAAAAAATAAATTTAAAAAGTAAAAAAAATAAAAAAAAAATAGAAACTAAAAATATTAAAATTAAAACTTAATAATCAAAAAAAATTTACAATTTTTTTATAATTTTTAATATTTATTTCTTTAATTATTCTAAAAATAAAGTTTAACAGGTTTTTATTTTTTTAATTGTTTTTATGTTTTTTTTAAATAAAATAAAATAATAAAATTATATTATTTTTTTTAATTTTTTTATTTATTTAAAATTTATGAAATTGTTTTTAACTTCAAATTTCAAATTTCAAAATTATTTTACTATTCACGATGTACAACTTTTATTTATTTATTTATTTATTAAATTTGAATTTGTTTTTTTACGAAATTTGAAATTTGAATTTTTTTGTTTTACTATTCATGAACGGTAAGTTTTTTTAAAAAAAAATATTTATGTTAACTTTTATTTAAATTTTGTTTACTATTCATAAACAACAATTGTTTATTTATTTATTTAAGTATTATTATTTTTTAAAATTAAAATTAAAATAATCACAATTATTTATAGCAAAAAAGGTTTTTAAAATTTTGATAAATAATTTAAAAACGTTATTACTTCCTCGACAATGGCGCCAAAAACTTGATGAGAAAAATTGGCATCACCGATCCTGCCATTACTTTGATTTTATATTTATAAAACTTTCGCAAGTACACGAATCATTTCATAGAAAATGATAAGTATACTTTCAAGATTGATCTAAGAAATGAATATATGTGGTTTTTAATTTATTATTCAAACTTTTAAAAACGAAATTAAATCTTAAACATCATGTCATGATAGTTTGGGTTTTGTGTTTGAAATCTAATAACATACAAATAAACATAGATACGGATTCAATAAACATTTATACAAATTTTATCATTTATAATAGTTGAGTATTTATGGATATAATAACTAAGTTAATTATACTTGCTCATATTATTTAGGTTATTAAAGATATAAGTTGATATTTATTGATTCTTTTTTTATATGAATACCACCTTTGGTGGGGTTAGATATTTTTTGTTAACTAAACAAATCAATTAACACCTATGGATGGGGTCGATAACTAATTTGGTTAATTAAATTAATTTTTTTTTCTAAGAGATTGAAAATGAACTATTTAAATGCCACCTTTGGTGTCGTTAGACAGTTTAAACTCTATTCAAAGTGTCCAAATTAAACCTAAGAATTTAATTATCTGAGTACTAATTTTCAAGTTTTAAAACTACTACTAAAAATATGTTGTCAATACATTTTTAGATAATAATTCTTATAAAAACTTTTGGAATAGAGTTTTACTCTAACTATTGGGCAATTGTACAAACAAATAAAATAACACTACTTTAAATTAGATAGGATAACTAAACCTTAAAATCTAATTTTCAGATTTAAGTTTGTAATGAAAAATAATATATTTCTCTCTAACATTCTTAATATAAAATCTTGAATAAAAACAAAATCAATTCAATTTAGAGATTTTTACCTATTTAATATTTTGCAAGCATAACAACGTTATTATTATATTATGTTTACAAATAGCCAACAATGTTAAATTTAATCACAAACAATTTAAATATAACATATAAGAATTAAACATAAAAAATAATTGTAAAGAAAATAAAATCGTTACAATACTTGATGTTATTTCTGTTGTTGGAAAACCTCTAAACGAAATTGCATTTCCATTTATTGAATCAAAAAGCTAATAAATTATAAAATCATAATTAGTTCTTCTCAAAAAGATAAGAACTCTAAAACTAAGAAAAACTAAAAATTAAGAAATGGAGAGAAAGAAAGAGAGAAGAAGATGTTTTTGAGGTGTGTTTTGTTGTGGAGAGAATGAAGGTATTTATAGGTGAGGAGAGGAAGAAAAAGTGGGAAAGAAAATGATAAAAAATGGAGAAAATACGTGTTAGGTGAATGATGATGTCATCTGATGTCATTGGTAAGTGGGGGTAGCGGCGCACACAAAATGGAGCAGAGGCGCTCACGGACTGGGCACAGATGGGTACGGGCACACACGGAATGGGGTAGAGGTGAGTAGATAGGCGTGTGGCTTCGGCGTGGTTTGGGCGATATTGTGGCGCAATGCACGCGTTTCTCGGCATGGCTGGGCATTGTGGTGCGCATTGCTCGGCACAGGTAGTTGGTTGCACGCGTTGGTCGGCGCTACCCGGCAGCTGCGTGCACGATTTCATCATTTTGACATTTTTGACCCTTTTGATCTATTTTATCCAATTTTTCCATCTTTGTTGACTTTTTCTCATTTATTTTATCAATATATTTGATGTATTGCCTCCAGTATTTTTCTTTGAGTCTTTAAGTTACTTTTTTAAGCAAAAATTCCTAAAAATAATAAAAATACCCGTGATTTTGAAAAGACAAATTTATATAAAAATATGATGAAATCATATAATTATATATATTTTTAATCAATTAATGTGCATAAAATCATGGTAATTATAAGTACTTTTTAAGCACTTATCAGATAGTCTATTATAATATTAATAAACTTATATTAAAGATATTGTAGACAACATAATAAGTTGGTTTTTCTTCTTGATTCTTTTCATTAAGCTATTCCCCATCTGCAATTTCAAACCATAAATTTTTGAGGAGCTAGCCTTTTCTTTTATAGGTAGTTCTAAGGTTTTATCCTCTTCTTTCAAGAATTTAATTGCTTCCTTTGTTGGAGAACTAGATTCTTCCTGTTTGCCACATATGGTGACTTTTTGAGGTATAAAATCTCTAATTGATCTCTTATAACTCTTAATTCTTTTTTATTTTATCATGATTCTATATCCATCTTTCTTGCAATTGTAAAAATTGTTAGTTGGGATAATTCCCTAGTTAAAGCATCTACTAAACTATTATTTTTCTTGATAAATGTTCAGTATCAAATTTGTAATAGTTGAACCACTGCTGCCATTTGATTAATTTTTCTTATTTGTAATATTCTACAATATTAAATTTTAAGAAATATCCAAAATTTTATTGTCTATTATAACAATATATCTTAAAGATATTACACATATTTCTAATTTCTTTATTTCCTTTTTTTGGCTAAATAGTTTTTCATTACTATGATAGTTTAGTTTAGCTCCTTAGAAAGCTCTTGAAGTAAACCTATACAAATATTCATCATTGTCATATATTCTTGTTTTTAATATAACTCTCCAGTATTCATGTTAAGCATCTATTTCTGTTATCATTTGTTATCTTGTCCTGAATGATAAAGTGTTGTTAAATGTTTTACCTATGCTTTTACCTTTTTTATATACTGAGTATTTTGATCAGTTCATTTTCAGAGATAATCTTTCTTAAGTTTTTCTTATAAATACTTTCTCATTTATGCTAATATCTTAATATATGCTTATGTACAAATCAAACATATAAATATTTTTTTGTCAAAATCCACTTTTGCAATCAAAATTATAAAAATATATTTTTTCCTTTGATCAAGGCTAATAAATTTTGTTTTTTAAGGATAAAATATCCATTATCTATTGTTTCTTTATTTAGCGATTTAAAATTTGTCACCATTCTTTTCTTTCCTAGTCTTTTCTCAACTTCTTTTTCCAATAAAAGTGCTATACTTGAGTGTGGGCTCATGCTTGACTCAATTACTCCTAGTTTCAAAATTTATTGAATTTGTTTACTAAACTTTTCTCGGTTTTTGGAATATAGACCATAGGTTTCACTCTTATAACCTTATTAGGGTCTTTTAGCTTTATACGTATTCAAGCTTATTAATGTTTAAATCTAAAGGATTTTTGAGCTTATTGTTTTAAATAATTTTCTAATTTCTATTAGCCCTTTTATATTCATTTATTTCTTTTAAGAAAGGATTTTTCTTATTATTAAATTATAGATCATCATCATCTAATAATTTTTATTTCTGTGTTATATTTTCTAAATGTGGTTTTTCTTTTTGGTATATCTCACCATATTTTTACTTTTTATGTTTTCAATAAAAAATTTTGATAACACAATTTTAGCATTTTTAACTTTTGAAATATATATTGTTTATCCTTCTAATATTGTTAAACTTATCATATCTAAATATTTAGTAAATGCTTGATATAAGTTTAAGAAATTATTTCATATAAGAAATCTACTCCCATTTCTTATTGATATATAGTATGAATAAGAAACTTCTCTTCTCCTATTATAATATCAATATCATTTACAGTCTTGTTAAGGTAAATTTTTTATTATTTGCTATTCTTACTATCAAGTCCTTTGGGGTTGTAGTCCAAAATTCTTGTAAAAATACATATTTGCTCTTTATACATACTGGTTCCAATATCTATGTAGGCATGTAAATGATATATTATATCTCTTGCATGTACATCCTATTTTTATATAAGTACTATTAATATTAGTTATGTTATATAGTTCATTCATGCTCAGATGTTTCCTCTGAATCTATTTCTTCTTCTTTATTTTCACTCATTAAGTATATTAATTATATTTTATCAATATCTTATTCTTCTATGGATTCTAATGCCATCTTATAGGTTTGTTTTAGTATCTTTAAATATATTTCATTTTATAAGTTAATCTATTACGACAATCATTAACATAATGACATTTTCTTATTACATATGCCACATCTATAAGTTTTCTTACACAATAGACAATAATTTTCTTTTCTATGAAGCTTTCTCTTCTAAAATATTTTTTATATGGTTCTTGGTTATATATTTTCTTATATTTAGAAAAAATTTAATTTCTAAATTTATATTTCTTGAATCTTTTTTATTTTTATTTGTAAGATTTTGTATTAAATCTATACATTCCAGGCATTTGAAAATCCTTGTTTCCATAACATATTTTAGAATTTCTTTTAGCATAATTATATTCATTTCTTCTTTGACATTAGAGAATTTTCTAAGCTTTCAGTTCTTTTTTTTCCTTCCTAAAGTATCAAGTACTGCTACATTATTTCTATTACTTTGATTTTCTTCAAGGGTTTTATATAGAGTTCTTGGTAACTTTTGATAAAACATTTCCTTAAATTATTGTTATTGTGTTTTAGGTATCTTGTGGTAGTACATTTCATATTCATATATTAAAGAATTTATATAACACATATCACATATTTTCATATTTGCTAAATTTTATTAAGTCTCATTTATTTTTAATTCATGGTAATATGGTTTCCTTTATCTTCTCCTATGAACTCTTTATATATTAATTTATTATTTTATCTAAATATTGTCTTTTTATTACAGTCTCCTTGCCTTCTAGGATGTATTATATCTGATAGATTACTAAACTATACTTTAACATTTTCAATCATTTTATGGTTTAATAATACTCTACAAATTGATGGGTTTGTACTGGTAGTTTCAGATGTTTGGATTTGTACGCTCATTGAACTTACCCATTCATCTAATATCTTTTTTTTTGTATCTCTAATACAATATAGATCTAGAAATTCAGTTTTATTATTATTTTTGTTAAGTTTGAATTATGATGATATATATCTTCTAGTAACTTAGTGTAATTCTTCTTCCATTTTTGGTTGTTGTCTTATTCTATTTGGAGGATTAGATTCGTATGGTGTTTGCCTATTCCTTTCATTTTTATAAGGATCAAAAGTTTTTCCATGGATTGTAGGGGGCATTATTGTGTTTCTTTTCATAGTAATTATGAAATTTTTTGGTTCAAAATCTATTCCAGTGATTATTATCATATCATATTTTTCTCTATTAGAGCAAATTTTATCTTCATAATATTTTCTTAAATCATCCTAACCTTAATGTTAACAGATTTACTAATGTCCTATATCCTTATTTTTAAGATTCTTGAATTATTATTTTAATTTTTTTCTATATTCCATTAAGTTGGAATTATATATTTTTCTTTGTTTTTTTTTTGTTTTTCATTTTTAGGGATCATTTCATTAAATTTTCTTAGTATTTCTTCTTTCAATCCTTCTAATGTATCTCATTGTAGAATATCTTGTTGTAATATCTTATCACATCTATTTTTTTCTTATTTATTTATTTTGTAAATATTCTATTATTTATGTTGAAAGAATTAAAACTTTCATTATAACTTTCTGTTTATTTGATATACTTATTAGAGTACAACCATTTTCTAATTCTATTTTTTATAATCTATCTTTTGACATTCTAAAGAGATTTTTGCTCAATAGCTTATGAAATTTCTTGTTACTATCTTATTACTCCATGAATAATATTTTTAACTTCTTTAATTTTTGTTTTAATTCTTTTATTTCTTCTTCTTGTTCCCATTCTTGTTTACTAATTTTTGCTTACTCATTTGTAAATTTGATTCATGATACATTACTCTTTTTGTTTATATAAGAGGCTTTTCTTTGATGTCTAGATTCCACTTTTCTAGTATATCAAAGTCTATTAGTATTTTCGGTTTTATTATCTATCATATTTCTTGAAATGTCTAACCATTTCAATGAATTTATTCTATTCATATATTAACCTATTATGATTGTTTGTTAGTTAATATCTTATTATGTAGTGTACTAAAAATGGATGGTTTTTATCTTTCATTAAATTTTCTCTTTCAAATTCATATGTTATACTTAATGATTGGTTTATGTTTTTATTATTAATATTAATATAAAACCTAAGATATGATGTAAATTTTAAATTTTGATATCTTAAACTTTCATTGATTATTCCTAACAAGGCATCTTTTCGATTTATTGTTTTGTTGTGTAATAAACTAATTTTATAGGTGTGTCAATTCATTATCTACATATGATTTTATTAATATTTGAATTCATTTTAAATGAATATATCCAATCTTTTTGTCTTTTTGAGAAATTTTAGATAATTTTTTCATAATAGTTTTTTCGTCGATTAATTATATGTTATACCTTCCTTTTGTATTTATTATTGTAATATTCATTTCCATATTAACTACTCCACGATAATTTATATATTTTCTTGAAAATATTTTTCTTATCATTGATAAATATGATTTTTTTGAAATATATTGTGTTTCTATTTCCATTGTATCTTAGTTTTCTATTATTTTTGTCATTTTTAAATATATATAAAAGATTAATACTAACGTTCATTAAAGTTGAGGGATATTTATGATATTTCTAAAACTTAAGGGTATCAGTAACATAACTTCAAACTTTAAGAGTATTGTTGATATTATTTCAAAATTAATGGTTAACAACTTTATTGATCCGTAACCTTTACCTTAAAATACATCCTTAAATTTTTTTCATACATTTTAGTTCAAATATTTTTAATTTTAATAATTTTAATCAAATTTAACAGTTTTACAAAAGAGTTAAAAGGACCAAATTTTATTTTCATGGAAAACATAGGGATCAAATTACGTTAAATTAGATTAAAATTATTAAATATTAGGAGGTTCAAAACTAAAATTTATGAGAAAAATGTTAGTGATCAAAGTGTGTTTTAAGGTAAAAGTTAGGTACCAACGAAGTTGTTAACCCAAAAATTAATATTAAGATAAAAAAAACATAAAAGTCTTGTGGTTATCTTATACTTTAATCATCAATGAATCATTGTTATAATTAACGAAATAAGTTAACATCATTAACCTCTTAAAATTAATTTATTCTATTAAAAAAAATAATATGATTTATAGTCCAAAGACAACAATTTTATAATTCAAGTACATTTTCAAACATAATTTCAAAACTAGTCCATCACTTATTTATATATATATATATATATACTTTATATAAAAATTTTAATCACATCTAAATAAATTTTGAACAAAAAACAAGAGTACTTTTAAATAATGACATATCTTTGACTTTATATCTTATTTAAAATTTTAATTTTTTTTTATAATATTAAATTTTTTTTTTAAAAGGTATCTTATTCAGTTATTCCTTTTTTATTTTTAAAACTTACTAAAAATATGTATGTACTAGTTAAAAATTTCAATGTGTCAAAACTTATCATATCTATTTTCGATATATATATATATATATATATATATATATATATATAAGTATGCTTTAGTTAAGGTGTTTTTATAATAATAAATTTCAATAAATTAAAAAAATTATTTATGATTAATTTTTTAATATTTATTTAATTTTCATTAGATCAAATAAGTTTTAAATATATTATAAAAATTAAATAAAGAGAAAAAAATTACAAAGAATGTTTTAGCTAGTTTTATTTAAGTAGTTCACGTATTAGCTAAGCATAATAAATATTAAATAATGAAATAATAACTGAAATACTAAAATCTGGTAAATAAGTTAAAATAGCCCCTTTCACTAATTTTATTTTAATATAGATGCCCAACTAATATTTCTTATATTTATGAAGTCACCTTAAAATAAAAATACTAAAAAGGGTTATATGACCTTATTTTTCTTACAAGTTTAAAAAGATAAAAAAATTGGTGAAATATAAATTAGTTGTCCATGCTCTGCCATTTAGTTTATGTATATGTAAAATCACTATAAACTCGAACTGTTTCTCTAAAAGAAAATAATGAGCATTGGAATTAGTGAAATAACTCTATCGTAAAACTTTTGTCCTTTTGCGTCGAGCAAGGCTCGTCACCAACCACGTCCGTATCATGCATATTAAAGAATCCAATTTTTGGACTAATATTGAAGCCACGCCACATTAAAAATCAAGTAAGAAACAAAACAAAAGCTACTTTGATCGCAATATTCAAAACACAATAAAGATGTTTGGACGCATAGACTGCCTAGAGCTTGATCCAAGAGACATATCGAGCTAATGTTTGTATCTTTGGTGTCGATCACCGGTCTAAGCCGTGGGTTGGTCAACTTCGGTTTATGAATATGCTTATTTTATACTCTTTATGTCCTTGATACACTTACACGTGTTTACCCTATGTAATCGATATCTATCTATATAAAATTCTATAAATATATGTACTCTATAAGAGATCCATACATTCAAGCAATTATTCTACCTTTTTTCTGATTTTTCTTTCTATAAATCAGATTAATTCTAACATTTTGGCACCTATCATAGGGTTAGATTTTGAGGTCGAGCTTTAGCTTATGACCCCACATTTTCCAGGATTTATCCCAAATTTTGAGAGATTTAAGAGATCAAATATGTTCCATTCACTAGTTACAACTACAATCACTTGTTCTATATCACTATGGTAAGAACGCATGTTGAAGAACAATTAAGGTTGGCAAATGAGGAAGCAGCATCAAAATTGGGCTACACCTCGCCCACCTATAATGAGGCCAGAACGGAGGCCAACCTTCATCAAGAATTAGCTCGTCAACTCCTCAAGTTAAAAAGAGAGCTCGAGTAGACCGGGCAAGAAAACAGGTCACTACGCTCCCAGACAGGTGGGGGAGCCTTTGATGATCGAGTTGCCAATTAGATTGATAGGAATAGACCAAAGCACGTCCTACCAGAGCTTAATTAGGGTGAGAAGGAAGTTGATGGGAACCCCTTTTCTAGCTTTGCGAGACCTAGAGATGAACAATGGATACAAGAAAGGAAAAATTGGGAGGTACGACTTCAGGCATTGGAAGAGCCCAATAAAAAGCAAGACCAAGCCATGAACACGACTAATGAAAAGCATGAGAAAGGCAAAGCCCTCTATGATATGGATAGGGACTGTGAGTAGTTATGTGTCTTTACATTCTCTGATGAGATAGAGAATGATGAATCACCAGTTGAGTTCAATGATTCTAAATGCCGCGATTATTTTGGAACTAAGGACCTTGTAACAAATGTACAACACTTCAAGACCGTCATGGCCCCTATGAGCCTCACATAGGGAAAGCGAGATGCCATGATGTGTAAGTTGTTCGCTGCTATTCAGCACCAATTACCCTTGAAACAAGCCTTTGAGGAAAGGATCGCATCACCTTTTCTCAATTATCCAAGAAAAGGATGAGCATATTGAGGAGTATATGAAACGATTCAGCGAGAAAAAGTTGAAAATATCTTATTGTCCTAGCTCTATTGCTATAGGGGCCTTCAAGTGTGGTCTCTTAAAGAGCTCCAACTTGTTCATAGAACTAACCAAAACAGTTCCTCGTACTTTGGAGGAAGCATACGAGGAGGCGAGGAAATTATTCAATCTTGAAAAAGAGTTAGGCCTGGTTAAAGGCCATCGAACCAATATAGAGATCGTGCTGGAGAAAGAAAAAAGAAGGATAAGCCTAGATAGGGCAAATAAGAACAATTGGATCAACAGAAACAAACATTTCATGCCAAGCAACAAGGAAAGTGGAAAATGGTCAAGGAATGGAGGACCATGAGGGAGGTCACTCTCTCCATTTAGAGGACCTCCCTTGAGAATGCCCAAGCTGTATTAAGGATAGAGGAGGAGCCAAATGTCAGATGGCCCTCATAGATGAAATCTTCGATCAAAGATACATCTAAATGGTGTGCCTTCCATAAATATGTGGGTCATTATACAAGAGACTTCAGACACCTCAAAAAGGAAATAGAGAAGTTGTTAGCCATAGGATGTTTGAAGGACCTCATAGGAGGAAACAGGGAAAAATGAGTCTATCAGAATAAGGTAGAGGAGCCAAAGCCGACAACTCTGTTGAACGATGGAAGAGAGAACCATAAAGAACCCAATATCAGGACCATCCATACCATACATAGAGGGCCTAAAATCAATGGGATCTCGAACAACTCACACAAAATGTTTGCTTGAGACCTACACAATACCCTTCATGTTTACACCTTGGAAAAAGTGAGGCTCATTATAGAGATCATTTTCATTGTGAAGGATAAGACCTCATCTCATCATAAAGACCCTTTGGTGATCACATTGAGAATAGGATCCTATGATGTTTGCCGGATAATTATTGACATAGAAAGCTTAATGGATCTTCTTTTTTTAACCACTACAAGAGCTCTAGGAGTGAAGGAGTTTGACATTGTTAAGCCGAAGCTTCCCCTAGTAGGATTCAATAGCAGTACCACCTATGTAGTTGGGGTAGCGATGTTGCCCATCATAGTAAAAGGAACGATAGTAATGACCAATTTTGTAATCATTGATGTCCCAACTCATTACAACACCATCTTGGGTATGCTATGTATACATAAAATGAAGGTGGTCCCATCCACCTTCAATCAGGTAATCAAATTCCCAACTAATGCGGACACGAAGGAGATAGGGGGAGACCAAGAGAAAGTAAGAAGCTGTTACAATGCCACCATGAAAGAGCTCACCCATAAGAAGAAATCTCTATAGGGTCTCCCTCAAAAGAGGTCAGGTAGCAAAAGTCTGGTGAGATCTGTCAATTTAAATGAGGTGCGAGATTTGTCAATATGAGTCAAGGGTGAGAACCATCAATTAAAAATCAATGTGGATCTGACCGTAGAGGTGGAGGAGAAACTCTTGCATTTCCTTAAGACAAAATTAGACATCATTACATGGACCTTATTAGACATGCTTGGGATTAACCCAAAATTCATAACACATAGACTAAATGGCAATCCAGAGGCTAGACCTATTCAACAAATTTTTTTTCCAAGGGATAAGAATGAGGTCATCAAACATCAAGTCACCGCCCTTAAAGAGGTAGGATTTATAAAAGATGTTAGCTATCCTCTGTGGTTGTCAAATGTGGTACTGGTAAAAAAGGCATGCAGAATACCCTATATGTGTAGCCTTTATAGACTTAAACGATAGGTGTCCCAAAGATTGCTTCCCCCTCCAAAGTATTGATCAACTGGTAGATGCTTCCGATGGCTTTGGTTTGATGAGTTTTATGGACGCATACTTTGGGTATCATCAGATTAGGATGCACCCTCAAGATGAAGAAACAAATCTTTCATCACAGAAGAAAGGACCTTTTGTTATACCAGGATGCTGTTCGGATTGAAAAATGTAGGTGCCACATATTAGCGTCTTGTCAAAAACATATTTGTACATAATTTGGGGAGAAACTTGGAAGCATATATGGATGACATAGTAGTAAAGTCAACCTAACCCCTGAACCACATCAGAGACCTAGAGGGGGTATTTTTGGTAATCCAATGGTATAGTATATGACTTAACCCCAAGAAGTGTATCTTTGGTGTTATTTTAGGAAATTTATTAGGGTATCTTCTGTTAGCCCGAGGGATTGAGGCCAACCCAGATAAGTTTTATGCTTTAGTGAACATGAAACCACCTACCAATCTGAAAGGGATCCAACAATTGAATAGAAGAATAGTGGCATTGAACAGATTCATCGCTAAATGCATGGATAAGTGTTTTCCATTCTTTAAGAAGCTGAAAAAAATAAGATTTTTGGGATAAGGACTATGACCAGGCCTTTGAAGAAATCAAGAAATACTTGAGCAACTCTTCTGTCATGGTCAGTGATGAGTGCCCAAAAAGCACTAAAATAACCATGATTTTATGAACATTAATTGATTAAAAATACATATATTTATATGTTTTATCATATATTTATATAAATTTGTCTTTTCTAATCACGGTGTATTTTTATTGTTTTTCAGGTATTTTGGCTTAAAAACGCAATTTAAAGACTCAAAGAAGAATACTTGAAGCAATACATCACAAATATATTAATAAATAAGTGGGAAAAGGTCAACAAACATGGAAAAATTGGACAAAATGGGTCGAAAAGGTCAAAAATGTCAAAAAGACTAAATCGCTACTCCGCGCGCACATCACATGTTTCCATCGCTGGGCACCGTTTCATCACGCGCCGGACTGCTAGCGCGACACCCCGCGCGCGCGGCCAGCCCCCTCCGCGCCTAACGCCTTTTCGCATTTTTCACGTGCAATTATTACGTCCATGGCGTCATTAATGACATCAAGAATTCCAATACGCGTTTTTACATTTTTTAATATTTTTTAACATTTTTTTACTCATTTTTTCTCTCCATCCTCACCTATAAATACCCCCTTCCCTTCACTTCAAAAAGACACCTTCAAAACACACTTCTCTCTTCTTTCTTCTCTTTTCTTAGATTTTTAGGTTTTTAGTTTTTCTTAGTTCTTAGTTAATTTCTCTTAGTTTTAGACTTCTTCCCTTTTTGTGAAGAACTAGTTATGTTTTTGTAATATATTAGTTTTTCATTCAATAAATGCGACTGCAAATTCCGTTTGGAGGTTTTTTTCAAGACGGGAATAAAGATCGAAGTTCTCAGAAGGATTTTATTTTCTTTACAGCTATTTTTTATGCTTTATTCTTACATGTTATATTTAATTTGTCCGTGATTAAATTTAACTCTGCTAGCTGTTTATAAACATGATGTAATAATAACGTTGTTATGCTTGCGAAATATTAAATAGGTAAAAATCTCTAAAATGAATTGATTTTATTTTTATTCAAGATTTTATATTAAGAATGTTAGAGAGAAATATATTATTTTTCATTACAAACTTAAACCTGAAAATTAGATTTTAAGGTTTAGTTATCCTATTCGATTTAGAGTAGTGCTCTTTTTATTTGTTAGTACAATCGCCTCTAGTTAGAGTGAAGTTCTATTTCAAAAGTTTTTATAAGAATTATTATCTCGAAAATGTATTGACAACATGTTTTCAAGAGTGGTTTTAAAACTTGAAAGTTAGTACTTGGATAACTAAATTCTTAGGTTTAATTTGGACACCTTGAATAAAGTTTAAATCGTTTCTAACCCCACCAAAGGTGGCATTTAAATGGTTCATTTTCAATCTCTTAGAAAAAGGAATTAATTTAATTAACCAAATTAGTTATCAATCCCACCCATAGGTGTTAATTGGTTTGTTTAGTTAACAAAGAATATCTAACCCACCAAAGGTGGTATTCATATAAAAAGAGAGAATCAATAAATATCAATTCATATCTTTAATAACCTAATTAATATGAGCAAGCATAATTAACTTAATTATTATATCTATAAATACTCCACCTGCTTTAACGGATAAAATTTGCATAAATGTTTATTGAATCTATGTTTATTTTTATGTAAGTAGATTAAAAACACAAAACCCCAAAATATCGTGACAGGATGTTTAGGATTTAATTTCGTTTTTAAAAGTTTGAATAATAAATTAAAAACCACATACATTCCTTCCTTAGATCGACCTTGGGAGTATACTTATCATTTTCTACGAAATGATTCGTGCACTCATGCGAGAGTTTTATAAATAAATAAAACCAAAGTAACGGGCAGGATCAGCGATCTCGGTTTCCGCCTGATCAAGTTTTTAGTAGCGGATTCTTTGAAGGAATAGCGTTTTTAAATTATTTATCAAAATTTTAAAAACCTTTAATGTTGTAAATAATTGTGATTTTTTTATTAAAAATTAAAAAAATTAAAAATTTTGTTGTTTGAGAAAAATAAAAAAAAAATTCAAATTTCAATTTCGTAATAAATAAAAAAAATATAGCATGAATAATAAAATAATTTTGCATTTTGAAATTTGAAGTAAAAAAAGTAAATAAATTTTTTAAATTAAATTAATAAATAAATAAGAATAAAAAAAATAAAAAATAAAAAATAAAAAATAAAAAATAATAAAAATAATAAAAATAATAAAAAATAATAAAAAAAAATAAAAAAATAAAAAATAAAAAAATAAAAAAAATAAAAAATAAAAAAATAAAAATAAAAAAAAAATCAAAAACTTTATTTTCAATTTTTTTATTTTATTTTTTTTTTTTTTCCTTTTTTTTTTTTTTTTTTTTACCTTTTTCAATTATTTTTTTTCAATTTATTTTATTTTATTATTATTATTTTTTTTTTTTGGCTTAATTTTTATTTTTTTTTCTCTTTTTCTCTTTTATTTTATTTTTTTTTCAAATTTTTTTTTAACTACTTTTTTTTTTAATTTTCGCTTTAAGTTAATTAACTTAGGTTTTTAGTAACTTAATTTACTAACTTATATTAATTTAATTTACTAACTTAATTAACTTAGATTTTCATTAACTTAATTAACCTACCTTTTATTAACTTAATTAACTTAAATTTTAACTTAACTTAACTTAATTAACTTAATTTTAATAGCATGAAAAGTAAAGATCTAAGGGAGTTCGCTTCAGAGACTAGTTCTTGGAAGCCTTTGTACATAGTCTTTCCGAACGCAGTTTCTGCACAGGAGGATGGTTTTTTAAGGAGCCTTTGCCCCACCATTCTTTCCTGGGAGCACTCTTGGTTAATACCGATTATGTTATTTTAACTTCAAAAAATTAAAAAAAAAATTAAAACTATCTCCAAAATTTTAAAGCTTTAATTACAATCTAAGGAGTTAGTTGTTTTGTTTGTTCTAGGTACAATTGTGTTTTGATGCCTTCATTATTTGATTTGCACCTAGATGTGGGTTATCTAAAACCCTCAAGCATGCCCCTAGTTTTAGTACGTAAAAAATTTGAAAATCAATAAAGGCATGTTTGAACAAAGATATAGGTAGACAACATTGTCTTACTTGAAGTTTGATTGACTCAATGATGAGGGGACATTGAGTTTACTTAAAAGGCAATCCTGCCACGCTTTGCCAAGACGTTAAACTAAGCTGGATGGGAGGCAACCCATCATTTTAGGTAATTTTTTTTGTTATTTGTTTTAATTTTATTGTTTATTTTGGTTTAATTATATGTGAATAATTCTTAAATTGTTAAAACTAAAAATATTTTTGAGTTGTTAGAAGTTCACAAAGAATCATTCGTATACACTTTAATGATGAATATGATGAATGCACTTGCATTTCTCCATTACTACTTACACATTCTCAAGAAATAGGTAATCTTTCTTCTCTTTTCTCTTTATCTTTAATTTACAGCTTGTTACATCGAGGACAAATGTAAGTTCTAGGTTTGGGGTGGTGAAAAGTTACCATGCTTAATTAGAAAAGAAAAAAAAGATTTAACAATTTAAAATTAAAAAAAAAAAAAATTATTAATTTTTTTCTTTTTTTATGTTCACATCTTCATTTTTTGTGTTTAGTTTTATTTTTGTTTTGTGTGATTTAGTAATTTTGGAATTAAAAAAAAAAAAAAAGTTCTCCCAAAAATTTATCATTTCTTTTAAATCAAATTTAAGTAAATAGTTAAGTCTTTTCAGTCTTGTTAGATTAATTTTGGAAAACATATCATGAAATATTATGTAATTATTTTTGATAATTAGTTAATTTTTGTCATAACTAGTATTTCTTGATAAGATGTAGAAATTATATTAAACCCAAAATCGGTATTTATGAATTTGTTTTAGTGGAGACTACCTTTGTGAGATATAATTTGAGCCTAATTTCCTTTATTCGAGTGAAATATATATTTTTTCTACTCCAAACACATTTCTTATTTCTTCAAATTCTTAGATGATCTCTATAGGCAT
Source organism: Hippophae gyantsensis (assembly GCA_030763125.1). Lineage (NCBI taxonomy): Eukaryota > Viridiplantae > Streptophyta > Magnoliopsida > Rosales > Elaeagnaceae > Hippophae > Hippophae gyantsensis. The sequence continues at coordinate 2,854,248 of CM061033.1, read as the reverse complement.
TAATATTGAATGTATGAATTTTTTTCTCATCTTAATAGAGGTCGATATTTTTTATTATTATTTTTGCTTAGATTAAATGAATTGAGTAGAAATTGATAAGTATATGCTTTTATCTCATTCGCATGAGCAAGTTACAAAAAAGAGACATATCTGGGGTTACCTAAACCAAGATCAAACAAAAAAAAGCCACAAAATTAACCATTCACCAAAATCCTAAAAAAAAAAAAATGTACAATCTATACATGGGTTGACTCTCTAAAAAAAATGATATATATTGAAAAATATCTTCAGAAAAAAATAGAGAGAGAAAGAATATATAGTATAATCTACATACTATGACCCACATTGCCTACAAAATTGTGAGTAAAGGCTAATTACAAAAGAAAGATATAGGAAGTAATTCCCTAAAAAGTCATTGCACTTTCTTCATTTGTAAAAGGCATATATCTTGAAATTTTTTCTTAATGAGTTTGATTTATGCATGAAAATAATTTTTATATATGATATCTTTATAATTTATACATTTGATTCCTTCCATGAGATCAATGTCAAAATAACACTTTGAGCCTTTCTTCTTTATACATATGCGAACATATTAGTTCATTTCTATACATCAACTCTTTCGCATATAAATTAGTATGAGTGTTTGAACCCATAGGATTCGGTGTTTGAGAGTATTGACTTGTGAGGAATAGAGTCGAATTTAAGTCGGATTTATGACACCGAAATTGGGTGAAATTAAATTGATACATTTTTGATATGAAATATGAAAATGATTTCCGACTAATTATTATAATAAATCATGATTGTTTAAAAAGATTAAAATAACTTATGCTTGAGATTTTAATTATGATCTTAAAGGAGATTAAAAAGTATGAGACATTTTTGTGATATGTTGTTTTGTTTTACTCTTAAACTTTAATTTTTGATTTTGTTGTAATTTTAGTTTTTAATTTGATTGTTGTTATTATTTCTTTTAATTTTTACATTTAGTTCAATGTTTGTGGGTATCATTACTGAAAACCCTCACGAGACTCAAACTCGTCCACTAGGGAAACCTAGGGGTTTAAAGGCTTGTTGCATAGGCTAAATGCAACCGTGTCAATCTACGGAAGTGATTTAGGATAGTTTAATTTTTAGTTTTTATCGCTTCTCTTGCTAAGGGACTAGCAAGAAGCTGGTTGGGGGTTGTGATGAGTGCCCAAAAAGCACTAAAATAACCATGATTTTATGAACATTAATTGATTAAAAATACATATATTTATATGTTTTATCATATATTTATATAAATTTGTCTTTTTCGGAATCACGGGTATTTTTATTGTTTTTCAGGTATTTTGGCTTAAAAACGCAATTTAAAGACTCAAAGAGGAATACTTGAAGCAATACATCACAAATATATTAATAAATAAGTGGGAAAAGGTCAACAAACATGGAAAAATTGGACAAAATGGGTCGAAAAGGTCAAAAATGTCAAAAAGACGGAAATCGCGCCCGCCCATCATCCGCCATCGCTACAGCATCGTTTCACGCGCGCCGACTGCGCGCGGCGCATGCGCGCGCGCGCCAAAGACCCCTCCGCGCGCCTAACGCTTTTTCGCCCCATTTTTCACGTCTGCCAATGACGTCATGCTGACGTCATTAATGACATCAGCAATTCCAATACGCGTTTTTACATTTTTTAATATTTTTTTAACATTTTTTTACTCATTTTTTCTCTCCATCCTCACCTATAAATACCCCCCTTCCCTTCACTTCAAAAGACACCTTCAAAACACACTTCTCTCTTCTTTCTTTCTCTCTTTTCTTAGATTTTTAGGTTTTTTTAGTTTTTCTTAGTTCTTAGTTAATTTCTCTTAGTTTTAGAGTTCTTCCCTTTTTGGGAAGAACTAGTTATGTTTTTGTAATATATTAGCTTTTGATTCAATAAATGGGAGTGCAAATTCCGCTTGGAGGTTTTTCAGCAACGGGAATAGCATCGAAGTTCTGTAAGGATTTTATTTTCTTTACAGTTATTTTTTATGCTTTATTCTTACATGTTATATTTAATTTGTCTGTGATTAAATTTAACTCTGCTGGCTGTTTATAAACATGATGTAATAATAACGTTGTTATGCTTGCGAAATATTAAATAGGTAAAAATCTCTAAAATGAATTGATTTTATTTTTATTCAAGATTTTATATTAAGAATGTTAGAGAGAAATATATTATTTTTCATTACAAACTTAAATCTCAAAATTAGATTTTAAGGTTTAGTTATCCCATTCGATTTAGAGTAGTGCTCTTTTATTTGTTGGTACAATCGCCCAGGTAGTTAGAGTGAAGTTCTATTTCAAAAGTTTTTATAAGAATTATTATAAAAATGTATTGACAACATGTTTTCAGGTAGTGGTTTTAAAACTTGAAAGTTAGTACTCGGATAACTAAATTCTTAGGTTTAATTTGGACACCTTGAATAAAGTTTAAACTGTCTAACCCCACCAAAGGTGGCATTTAAATGGTTCATTTTCAATCTCTTAGAAAAAGGAATTAATTTAATTAACCAAATTAGTTATCAACCCCACCCATAGGTGTTAATTGGTTTGTTTAGTTAACAAAGAATATCTAACCCCACCAAAGGTGGTATTCATATAAAAAAGAGAGAATCAATAAATATCAATTCATATCTTTAATAACCTAATTAATATGAGCAAGCATAATTAACTTAATTATTATATCTATAAATACTCCACTGTTTTAACAGATAAAATTTGCATAAATGTTTATTGAATCTATGTTTATTTTTATGTAAGTAGATTAAAAACACAAAACCCCAAAATATCGTGACAGGATGTTTAGGATTTAATTTCGTTTTTAAAAGTTTGAATAATAAATTAAAAACCACATACATTCCTTCCTTAGATCGACCTTGGGAGTATACTTATCATTTTCTACGAAATGATTCGTGCACTTGCGAGAGTTTTATAAATAAATAAAACCAAAGTAACGGGCAGGATCGGCGATGTCGGTTCTGCCCCGATCAGTCAGCCCTTTCCCTGGAGAGACATATTATTTTTATTTAGCTATGGCCCCCTAGACTTGCAGTACTATACTCTTAGCCAAAAGTGACAAGATTCAACACCCTATCTATTACTTCAGTCAAATCTTGAAAGATGCCCAAAGTAGATACCTAACCATTGACAAGTTAGCCTTTTCCTTTAAAGTCAATGCATGAAAGCTCAGGTATTTGTTGATGGAGCACACAACTTTAATGGTGTTGGGCTAGGGGTGGTCATAATTGATCACGACAAAAATTGTTTCGAATATGCGGTTAGACTTGATTTCTAAGAAACTAGCAATGTCGTAGAATATGAAGCGACTATATTCGGGCCATGACGTCTGAGAAACTCAGGGTGGATAAGATCACCTTCTATAGCTATTCTAGACTAGTGGTCAGCTAGTTCTTAGGGATATTTGAAGCTAGTGATGGAAAGATAAAGAGGTATTTGAAGAGATTAAAATGAGAGTGCTCAAAATTTTCCAAGTTTGAGATCAAGCAAATAACTCAAAATGAGAATGGTCATGCTGATGTTTTGGCCATACTAGTAGTGGTGCGATAGGTGAACTACATTCAAGTAGTTTTAGTTACGATCTTAATAGGAGAAATTTTGGAAGAGGTTGAAAGAATAATCAGCTATGTGGATGCTCGTACCAACCCATAGTTCACCTCGATCTATAACTTCTTGGAAAGCGAAGACCTACCCAAGGATCACAAATAAAAGAAATCAAGGCCAAGGAATGGCGATACATGATTGAAGCAGGTAGGCTATATAGAATAATTGCACATGGACCTATGCTTTTGTGCATAACTAAGGAGGGAGCTGAAAGATTTATGTTTGAAGTGCGTGAAGGAGAGTGTGGCTCTCATTTAGGTGGAAGGAGGCTATCCCAATGGATTATGAGGCAGGGGCTACTATTGGCCCACTATGCTGCTAATTGTACAAACTACACTCAAAAGTGCGATAAGTGCCAAAGGTTTTTCTCATTGTCACACACGCCTCCAAACACCATGACGAGGGTAGTAAGTCCTTGGCTCTTCTATAAGTGGAGGCTTGACATAGTAGGGCCCCTACCTCCAACAAAAGGTCAAAATAAGTTTCTACAAGTGGCCATGGATTACTTTTCTAAACGGATTGAAGTGGAACCTCTGGGAAGAATACAGGAGGAGGAGGTAATTAGATTAGACTATAATTTCATAATCTGTCAATTTAGTCAACCCAAGGATCTCGTTATTGATAATGGGAGATAATTTACAGGTTGAAACATCAGGGACTCTGCTACTAAATATAGCATAAAAATGTGTCACTCAAAGCCATATTATCCCTAAGCCAATGGTTAAGCAAAATCTTCCAACAAAGTAATTATAAACCTACTAAAGAAAAGGTTAGAGAGTGCAAAAGGAAGATGGATTTAGGAGCTACCTGGGGCATTATGGGCTGTTAGGACTAGCCGTCGAGGAAGCACTAATGAGATCACTTTTTTCCTAGTCTATAGCACTGAGGCAATAATACCAACTGAGGTTACGATACTCACTATCAGGTTGGCCCTAATAGGAAAACAGATTGAGGTAAGTAAGGCCATCGAACTGACCCTTATTGAGGAGAAAAGGGATGAAGCTTTGAGGAGGATAATTGAACAGAAAATAAAAGTACCAGATTATTACAACAAGGATGTGTATTTCAAAGTGTTCACCACGGATGATTGGGTTCTCAAATGAGTTTTCCCTAACAAGAAGGAATTGATGGTCGTTAAAATGGGTGAAAATTGGGAAAGACCTTATCAAATAAATAATACAACTCTAAGAGGGGCCTACTTATTGAAAAGCATTAAAAAAGTTAAGGATGGCACAAGTTGGAATGCTAGATAGTTATAGAATACTATTTTTGATGTATATTAATTTACCACTTTTATGTATCATTATTGTATGCATATCTATGAAGTGACTTCCTTCAACAAATGTTTCTCTCTTAAAAGTCTGCTACTATTATATGTCATGGGATGATCACCTCATTTAAAAACCAGGTAATGCCTTCGCACTTACAAATGTCATGAGTTGATCACCTCAATCAAAAACTAGGTTGGCACTCTCACTATGAAAAGAGAATCGAGCATCTCGATTGGGAACTAGGTAGAGCTCCCTCTCCTATGATTATATGTCATAGGTTGATCACCTTGGTTAAGAACCAGGTAGAGCACCTTGGAACTTGTAAATTTCATGAGTTTATCACCTTGGTTAGGAACCGAGTTGGCACTCTGACGATGAAAGGAGAGTCGAGCATCTCAGTCAGGAACTACATAGAGCTCTCTCTCCTACTATTGTATGTCATAGGCTGATCACCTTGGTTAAGAACTAGGTAAAGTGCCCTAACGCTTGCAAATGTCATGTCATGAGTTTATCACCTTGGTTATGAACTAGGTTGGCACTCTAATGATGAAGGGAAAGTCAAGCATATCTGTTAGGAATTAGGTAGAGCTCCCTCTCTCACTATTACACATCACAGGTTGAACACCTTGAGTAAGAACCAAGTAGCACCCCATAAAGTTCATTCCCTAATAAAGGAGAAGCATATACATGGAAAAATACAATGGTTGGGCAAGTCCATTCTATGAAGAATATTTTTATTATTTGAACTTACAATACTTTTAAGAAAAACTTATTAATATATAGCTCAGCCTCTCAGAAGATTAAAAATTCTTCAAATGCTTAGATGCGCTACCGGTGTCTAGATCATCGATTTCCTCCACCAGGGGCAATAGCTCAGCTTGAATCTTGATGATTTTATTTTGTATATTGGCCATCGTTTTGGGAGGTACATACCTCAACATGAGCACTTCTTGAGCTATAAAAATCAATGCTCCTCGTCTACACCCCCTGCATTTTTCGCCTCAGTTTCATCCTTATTCTCACTAAAGTCCAATCCCTTTTCCTCTCCTCCTTCTTTTGATTGTGTAGGCATATATTTGGGAGTGACCAGGATATTCAGAATATGATAATAGTACTCCCCTAGGTCCTTCTTCTTGGTCTCTATTTTAAAGGATTCCATTGCTAGCTCGTACCCAATCTCAATGCTCGAGGAGAGTTGCTTGGCTATAACATCAAGTTTAGCCTTTGCCTTCTAGGCCTCCTCAATTGTAGCCTTGTCTCTTTTCTATGCCTTCTTAGTCTTGCCCTTGGCTTTCATTTGATCCTTTTTTATCTCAACAAGGCACTTAGAGTATTCATTTAGATCGACGGTGGCCTTATTCAGTTTTTCCTCTTTATCTATGGCCTCATCCTCCTACTTGTTGGCCCTCTCCAACAACGCTGCATACCTGGACCCAGTATACACATGGTCCTATTTTTATTGTACCTATTCATGCTTTAAACACCCTACACTTTGAGCCTTATCAAAATCATGAAGTAGATGCACATGAATGAAAAAAAGAAAGGGTGCAAGATCAAACAAATATGTGATAAGGTCAAACTTATAAAACAATTATTACGAACATAGGAAGCGAGGTAGGGTTAACATACCTGATACAGGTGGCAACAGACTATAACCTCAGAGCCTATATCCTCATAGATGGCCTTGAGCTATTTCTCTTGAATTTTAGTATAAAGATGGGTCAGGTAATGATCAAGCTACTCTAGCACCAAGCCTCGATAGAGAGCCACCCCATCCATGTCGATGGTAAGATCCCTTCCCCTTCCTCGAATCATGTATGGGGTGGTCAGGTTCTTGAGGACTCGAGTTATGAGGTGGATAATTATATTGCCCCTACGATGTGGATAAAGGCTCAAAGACATTCAATGGTTTAGGGCTAAGCACGAACTCGTTGATGGTCACTTTTTCTTCTTTTTAGAGGGTATGGGATGGCCTTCATACTTAGAGGATTTACTCCTCTTCTTACCTTTAGAGAAGTCCTTCTAAAAAATGGAAGGTGTACCCTTTTGGGAGCTTACCCCTAAGGAAGTGACCTTACCCTTTTAATCGAGATGAGATCTAGGTGGTAGTGAACTCTATGGTATCTTGAAAACAAGACCGATGAGGTCACACCAAGTAAAACAAAAGGGAAAATTTGAAGTCTCAGGGCTAGTTCACCATTATCAGCAACCACCTAAAACATTCCCCCATAGACTTTGGGAGGTGTTTGGTGCTTAGGAGGAGTTTAGGGTTTACGAATAATCCTAAGAGGGCTCAACCGAACCATGCCTTATCAGCTCACACGTAACAAAACACAGGGTATTTAGCAAATGTCACCATGAGATTTTCTCAAAGAGATAGTTTTAGATATTAGCTAGCCGTTGTTTCATATCCAAACTCAAGGTTGTGATGAAGGATCCCATATTCCTTATCACAACCTTAGTGTCATTCTAGATTCTCCTTATTAGCCAAGTGTCACAAGTAGGGGATTCTTACCGGTATGAGACAGAAGAAATATTCCTTCCAATTCTTCTCATTCTCAAATAGCACATTTATACCTCGGTCCTACTTTATAGACATGTATACCCTCTAGAGTTTATTAGGTACTACCTCAGAACATAAGCAAACTCGAGCATCTCCAAATCCACCTCAAGCTCCTGGAATATCACGGCCAGGTAGAGCATATACCTCCAACCATTAAGCATTAGTTGACCTAGTGCGAGTTGAGTCATAACAAAAAAAATTCTTATGAGAGGGTACATGGGAAACCTCACCCTAACCACAGAGTTGAAAGACTATACACTGATTGGTGCAAAACTGTAAGTGCACAATATCGTAGTTTTATAATAAAGTGATAAATAGAGTATCGTCCTCAAGGATTGGTAACTTATTTTTGACAAATACCAAAATTATGTTAATCTCAATTTTATCTAGAAAATTTACTTAGGTTGTTGTAATTAAAATTTAAAATAAAATTAATTTAATGGATGATGTGCAACAGAAAGTAAAGATATTATTCAAAGTTCAAATTAATTGGAAGAAAACTTCTAGGAAATCGATTTCACCTAATCCCTTCCTATGTTATACTCATCTAGTTAATTGAATTTAATTCTCTCTGTTTGTTAGCAGTCTCCAAAAATATCTAAAAGCCTCTTTCAATAGTCAATTGGAAATATCTTGTTCATTAATTTACACAAGAATATGCAATTTAATAAAGTAAGAAATCATTAAAATCAATAATTTTTAAAACTACACAGGTTCATATAAGTCTTTCGATTTCTATATTTACCTATGCCGAAATACTCCAGATCTATCTTATAATTCTCTCTTTCGATAGTAAATCACAAGACTAAAATTATTTAATTAATGATCAGTTAATTAGAAGTATTAAACTCAAAATAAATGAGACAAATATGAAGATAAATAATTTAAATTAACATAACAAATCAAGCATAATTTGAAATTAAATTACATATTTTTCTTAAAATAAAGATAAATTAATTTATGCTAAAAATTAAATTAAATATAAATAAATTTACTATAATTTTTTGAGAAGATTAAAAAAAAAAATTGAATAACAAAAAGAATTTGATTTCGTATCCTCCCCGCGTTTTCCTTTTCTTTTTCTTTTCCGCCGCGTAAGTTTTTCTCTTTATTTATTTCTTCGCTGACGGCTTCCCCTTCTCTATTTGATTTTTTTTTTGTTCTCTCCCGTTAGTTATACTTTTTTTTCCCATCCCCCCTGTGCTCTTATATATATATATATATCAATCCAAAACCCTCTCGTTTATATTTGTTATCTCTCCAGCTCCTTTTTATATATATATATATATATATATATAATATATATCTCCAGCCAGCAGTTAATTTCTTTTCTTTTCATCTAATATATATATATTAATTTAAATATAATTTAAATAAATCTTAATTTAAATTTAAGATTGCTTAAATACTATGTTTCTAAAATTTTTGGATCTTCAATATTTTTAAATCTGAAATAAAATTTAAATAATAATAATGAAGTCTAAAATCAATAAATATAAATAAAATTAAACTAAAGTTTAAAGTTGAAAAGTGATAAATTATATCAAATTATGTAATTCATCAAACACCCCCAGAATTTTGTTTGTCCTCAAACAAAAAAGAAAATAAAATAAATGATAATTATAGACAGTGTCAACAAAACCCCGTAGAGAATTACCATCACTCACTAAGTTATGATTTAAATTTAGATTTTCTCACTAATAACTTACTCTTTTTACATAGAAGATAGCAAGAAAATCAATCAAAATTTAACAATTTTTCAAGTAAGAGTTAAGCATTTGCTTCAACCTAAAACTAAGTCCTTGAGTATGTGTGTGAAATAATCAATTTAACTCCAAACCACCAACAAATTTAGATAAAAGTAGAACAACAAAAATCAGAAGAATTCTTTCAAAACTTATACTCCATAAGTCCAATTTACAGAAATCCTCTCCACTAATGTAATCAAATACTAAAATTAGAGATCAAAAGGTCTTTAATTAAGGTTGTAATGATGGGCCATAGGGTGAGGGTTAAGAAAAAAATGGATATGGAAAATCAAAACAAACTGGGAAAATACTTGGTTGAAAGAAACAATAAAAATAATATCTACAGGATTCACACCATAGCTATTTCTTAACAATATACTCATATTGATGACAATATTTTTGTCATATTCAATAAGTAGTGTGCTTTTTTTTTTGAAGATGCGGTTGCCTTGATACTCATAGTCTTTACTAATTTCAACCATTTTAACCTTTTTTTTATTCTCTCCTTTCACTTTCTTTCTTTCTTTTTTTCACTCTTTTTTTATATTTGATTAAATAGAGCAAACATAATGTGGATTATTTAGTTTGAACTAATACAAATTTTCACCAAAGTATTTTCTCAAAATGTAAGGTAAGTTAATGGTTTTTTCAGGCTTAGAATGGAAATGGTTTATGTAGTTAAAAGAACAAATAAGACTTATATAAAATAAGGCTTAAGGGGGTTGACTAGGGGAATTCACAATTAAATGATGGCGTGATAATTAGGATAGTTGGGAAAGTTTTTTGGTTGTGAAAAAAATTGTCTAGATCATTTCTCTAATATTTGATATCAAATAGGATTTCACCTCAAGGATCCAGCAACAGATTCTAGAGCAAAGCAAGATTAAACTTTTCCAAACCCAGTTAATTCAACTTCTTCTCTTCGTAGGCAAAATGGAGTAGAGAAAAATTTACTACGTGCTCAATTATTTTCAAGGAAAAAGATTTAAATCAAACTACCCATAAAACTCTGACTAACATAATAGCAGATTTTGAAAATTTTTCTCAATCCTATCCTCAATCACAAATTTCATAGTCATAGCGAATTCAATCATACTCAAATACATGTTTGATAAGAGAATTTAACAACTCAAGACTATAGAATTTGACACCCCCAAACTTAAACTAAACAATGTCCTCATTGTAATTTAAGAGTGAGACAGATAGAATAAATGAAAGAAACTTCCCTAGTTTTATGGTGGATCTGCATTAGTTTATAATTTTCATCATTTTAATCCTGCAAAATAAACCAGCATCAAAATCCAAATTATTAGAATAGTAATAAAATAAAATAAAAGAACAAAAGAAAGTTTTATGGGCTGTCTCCCATAAGCGCTTGTTTTATAGTCTACAACTAGACTTTTCAATCTTCATCAATCAGGATTTCAAAAAGGAATAAATGCATAATTCATCTCCACTTGTTCTCCATAATAGTGCTTCAATCTATGACTGTTAACTCTAAATATATTTCCTATTTTTTCCTTCAAGTCTATTGCTCCAAAAGTGAAAACTTTGTCAATTGTATAAGAACCTGTCCATCTTGATCTTAACTTACTCGGGAAGAGTTTTAGTCATGAATTGAAAAGCAAAACTTGTTGTCTTGGAGAAAACTCAAGCCTAAGAATCTATTTGTCATGCCACTTTTTTGTGCATTCTTTGTAGATCTTTACATATTCATAAGCATCGTTTCGGAACTCATCCATCTCATTCAATTGAAGAAGTTGATTTTCCTCTTCTTTGGGTGTAAGTGATGCCGCAAAAATCACTAGGAAGGTGTAATCATCACCCAAGGATGCATAGCAAAAATGATAAGGCAATTGATTTAACTCTAGAGTTGTAGTTTGTTGCACTTTTTCTATAAAGATTACATAATCCATCTTTGCAACCATTGGCTCCAACCTCTCCACTACTGTGCTAAATGATGTACCTTGTTGCAATGATTGTTCTAGGAGATCAATTGGTATATCTTCTTGAAAGGCTTCTACTTCACATTGTTCAATGATATCTAATCAAAAGCACGTTCTTGGATCTTCTGGAAATCTCATGGCTTCATAGATGTTGAATGTAACCTTTTTCCTGTTCACTTTCAATGTTAACTCACCCTTTTGAACATCTATTAAAGCCCTTCCCGTAGCCAAGAATGGTTGGCCAAGAATTAATGGGACATCTTGGTCTTCATCCATATCTAACACCACAAAATCAGCAGGAAAAATGAATTTATCCACCTTTACCAATACATCTTCTATGATTCCTGGTGGATACTTAATGGATCGGTCTGCTAGTTGCAAAGAAATTGTTGTTTGTTTCATTTCTCCAAGTCCCAATTTCCTATGGACAGAAGGTGGCATAAGATTAATGCTAGCACCAAGATCACATAAAACTTTCTCAAAAAATGAATTTCCAATAGTGCAAGGCAAAGTGAAACTCTTTGGATCTTTTAATTTTTGAGGCAATTTCTTTTGAAGAATGGCACTACATTTTTCAAAAAGCTTCACTATTTTTAACTCCTCAAACCATTTCTTTTTGGAAATGATGTCCTTTAGGAATTTGGCAACTGTTCCAAAGCATCTACAAAAGGAATATTTATGTGAATTTTCTTAAAAATATCCAAAAACTTAAAAAATTGCTTATATAATTTTTATTTTTGAAAGCATTGAGGTTAAGGAAGTGGAGTAGAGAGAATAGGAGGATTGTCAGGAAATGAAATTGATGGAGGCATGTCAGCCTCTCTTAGTTTATCATCAACAATATCCTCTTCTTCTACTATATGATTGCTTTGGCCATTGTTTGGAGCTATAGGGTTGGACTCAGTTTCCTTTGATGGTGACCTATCAATTTCTCTTCCACTCCTAAGTGTAATGGCATTGCATTGTTCCTTTGGATTCAATTCTGTATTGCTAGGAAAATTTCCTCTTTATTGAGCATTGATGGTTGTGGCTAGTTGCCCAATTTGCACTTCAAGGTTTTTTAATGTTGCGCTCATATTGTTACATTAAGTCTCAATGTTATATAGCCATGAATCATTCTTTTTAAACATTGCTTTGGTTTCCTCAATAAAGGAAACCATGGCATCCTGAAGTGACATCTTCTATTTGCTTGGTTGACTATTAAACCCTAGAGGAGGTTGCAACACATTCTTTGTGTTTCCATAAGACAAATTTTCATGATTTTGAAGCCCTAGATGGTAGTAATTTGGCATAGGATCACCACGATAATTGTAGTTTCGATTGTTGATGTATTGAACCTACTCTTAATTCGATTCATTCATTGGAACTATCATACTTGAAGTTGCAAGGCAGAAATCTGATGAGATAGAGAAGTTACTTGAGCTGAAAGGGCAACAAACGACTCCAATTCATGAATCTCGGCAACTTTCTTAGCCATAGATCTTTCTATTGGCCATTGATAGTTGTTTAAGGCCATTTCTTCCAAAATAAAAGTAACACCTTTAGGTGTTTTTGACATCAAAATTCCACTAGAAGTAGCATCAATTATAGTTCTAGTTTTCCTATTTAACCCAATATAGAACATCTGAATTTGTAACCAATCTGGCAATCCATGTTTAGGGAAACACCGAATCATATCTTTATACCTTTCTTATGTTTCATAAAGTGTCTCAAAATCATTTTGTCTGAATTGACCAATCTCACTCGTGAGTTGGGCTATTTTTGCAAGTGGAAAGAATTTAGCAAGAAACTTTTCTGCCATGTCCTGTCAACTTGTGATGTTTCCCAGTTGTAAAGATTGTAACCACCCTCTAGCCTTGTCTCTTAATGAAAAAGGAAACAATCTTAGTCTAATGGTGTCTTTAGTAACACCATTCATCTTTATAGTGTCACAAATCTCCAAGAACATCACCAAGTGAATATTGGGGTCATCAAGTGGCAATCCACTAAATTGGGCTTGTTGCACCATGCTAATCAATGCCGGTTTGAGCTAAAAATGATTGGCATTAATGATTTGGCATCTTACACCCGAGTAGTTGTCATTCATAATTGGCCTTACATTATCCATCAAGGTGCATGGTTGTGCATTATGTTCTCCTTCAGCCATGGCTAGTATACTACTACAAAATGGACTATTAAAGTTGGTTAAAAACCGAATTTAAACCAATTTAAAGTCGATTCGCTGAACCAACTTCAAAATTGACTTGACTTAAAATTTAAAGTCGGTTCATGCGTAAAGTCGGTTCAACACGTGAATCGACGTTACATGTATTGATTTTTTTATTTTTATTCTCATTTTTTACTCTACTAACCTTTATTCAATATAGCATAAAAAAATCAAAATATAAATAATAATACAAATAATTGAAAATTTAAATATAATTAATTACTTGATAATTAAATTTATTACAAAACAAATAATGTATATATAATATATATAAGCTTATGAGATTTTTTAAGGGCAATGCCCCTAAACTTGTTCCACAGCTTCCATGCCCTATCAAGGTTTAAAACAGTTAGTTTTTTATTAAATATTACAAAAAATAATAGAAGAAACCAATAGCAAGTTATAACTCTTACATTTCAACAATTGATTTTGTATCTTTACTCAGTTCTATGGAAGCTGAGTCACAATACCAAGCATGTTTATTGAACAAAACAAGGATTTCCAACATCCAATGATCTTGGCCTTGTTCAAACCTTAGTGGCCAAGGGATTATCAAATTTTGATTTCTGTTAAGCGTTAATACCCTATCACATAATTTTTTAGCTTTGATGCTAACATCCTTCTCTTGATATTGATTAATATATGAAGAATCATAGAACATTGCTAAATGTGATGAGTGAGTATGTTGAAGTCGATAATAGCATGCCCTATATAAAAGAAATATATATAAGTAATTAGATAATATAAATATAATTATATATGTTCTACATAAATGAAAAGAAATTTAATGATTGAGGACTCACCTTGTCCATACTTTAATTATACTTAAATCGATCATTTGATATTCAAATAGCTACAATATGCACTCAATCGATATATAAGTTTGACCGAGGTCTACACTAGAAATTTCTATGGGAAGTGGCACAGTCCATCCATCATTTATGATGGATGCCCTCGCAACAATAGTCATCAAAGTGCCAATATTTTTGCTGAAGTTTAAAGCATAATCATAAGTATACTTTTTCCAAGGCTTCTTCTTGAATGACTTAGTGTGCGATGATTGGTCACTAAACATAGATTTAGCACGAGATACTTGCTTCGTATTTCTTAAATGTGCCACATTTAAGAGTTCTGGTATAATAGACTAAATAAAAAGTATTATGTATGTTAGTAACAATAAAAGATATAATAAAATAATAGTAGTAAACAAGTGTTATCTTTTAAGTTAAAAAATAGTACCATGTCAAAATGTAAAACAACTTGAATCGACGGCCAAGCCACATACTGTCCAACTTCTTGGACTATGATAGCATCAGAAGGCACATGCAGTGGACAATCATGGAGCAATGATTGATCAATTGCTATTCGGTAATGATTAGGCAAATATTGATTATGAATCATCCGATCATCGCTCAATTATTGTACCGTTCCAATAGCAACAAAGTCTCGTTGATGAAGGATGTTTCAACAAGCATTTCATATTCTGTAAAAACTTTAAGTGTTATATATAATAAATAAAACATATAATAAGAAATAAAAATAATAGATTATCTACACCAAAAATTTAAATCTTACCACATATGATTCATCAAATAGAGGAGGACTCCTATGTGGGGTAGCTATTGGATGTACATTCTCACCAAAACGTTCATCGTGATGTGATTAATGGTAAGAATGTGTAGATTGCATTGGAGAAAATGAACCACTACTTGATTGCATATGCATTCCTGGCATAAAGGAAGGACCAATAGGATGACTATATCTCATACTAGATATAGTTTGAGCGCCATGAGATTGTGTGGGTGGCATGCCTGGCATGGATGGTGGCATGCCTGGCATAGATGGTTGCATGCTTGGCCAATATGGCATGCCCTGATTGTAGAATGATGTCATGCCTGACATGTGTTATGCTTGATGTTCTATTATAATGGCAATCTAACTTAACATTGAGGCCTTAAAGGAGTTGAGTCCTTCTTCAATTTTAGTGTACTTCTCCTTCTTAGCCATCTGAGGCTTTTGTTTTAGTATGTTAAAATACTCCATATAACCATCATATTGGTTACCTCCCTTAACACAACTAGGATGCTCACGTCCGAATGCATGATATATAGCATCTCTCATAGGCTCTTCGATTATTTCACTCCATGAAATTTGTTCTTGAACAGCTCTCTACTAATAATAAAGCACATAAATATATCATGCATTATTACATCAATTATTAAAAATCATATGGACTTTGTGTCAACCAAAATTACTAACCAACTTATTTAGTTGTTCTTCTCCTCGCTTAGTCATCAGTCTTGACTTCTTCATTTTGGAAGTCTTTGTTTCTATGTACAATTCAGATCGGGTAACCGGTCTACCCAATTCAGCTTTGTACATAAATTATGAAAAATTTATTAACCATGACATGAAATTAAATTGAAGAAAATAAATATAAAAATATTTATAAATTAACACAAATTAATAATACCATTCTATATCTAACTTCATGATTTGAAGACCTCCCAATACGGTTAGGAAGAATGTTATGCATTTGTATATTTTGATATTCTTCCCTAATAATTTGAAATTCATCCGTATGTCTATAATCCATAAAGACTTTCCAAACTTAAGGTGTAATCCAAGGGTGTCTTTCAGGGATTTTGTAGAGATTTACTTCATCAAGTGGTTCCAAATATGAAAACACATAATTTCTTGCCTATCTGGAAGTCTTGTATTCCTTCCACGCCTTATTTGCAATCTTATAACACTTGCTCTTCCAAGTGTCATCGACTTTGTAATGATTTTGTAAAAACACACTACAAAAGATTAGATATAATACAAAAAAGATATAATTTATGTAATTGGTTATAAAATATAAGAGACTTACATAAATGGTTTTCCATATTTTGAACTTTTCATCTTCGTCAACCTGAGTCCAATCATTTATATTGATTGGTATACTAGACTTCACAAGTCTACCAATAGAGGATTTCAATTGTTGGCCATTTTCCCTTATTGGATTACCAGTAGCATCAAATAGAACGGGTACTCTATCATCTTGGTTAAGTGGAGCATCAAGTATATTCACCCAACCCCTTCTTTTCAATTGCCCCAATGGATCATTTGGATCTACAAGCTCTGTTATCTGAGAATTCATGAAATATCTGCAAATAATGAAGGAATATAAATTATTTGACAATTTTAGGAACATACATATATATAAACATCCAAGAGTTATTACAACAATATAGAACATATGTTATGTTTAATTAGGTTGTTGATCGTATACATATATTCCTTCACAATCACTTCGAGCCCATGACGAAGAATCATTGTCATCAACTAGATCATCACATACATTAGGCAATTTGTTTGAGAAATTACTAATATTGGTTAATGTATCAAGCATAGGGTCGTCATCTTCTAAAGCATCACAATGGTAAAACTCTTTTTGTGGAGGCGTTAACATAACAGACCATCTTGTGTCAATTTGATCGCTCACTGATGAGTGCTCAAAAAGCACTAAAATTACCATGATTTTATCCACATTAATTGATTAAAAATATATATATTTATATGTTTTATCATATATTTATATAAATTTATCTTTTTCGGAATCACGGGTATTTTTATTGTTTTTCAAGTATTTTCGTTTAAAAACGTAACTTAAAGACTCAACGAGGAATACTGGAAGCAATACATCACAAATATATTAATAAATAAATGAGGAAAGGTCAACAAATATGAAAAAATTGGACAAAATGGGTCCAAAAGGTCAAAAATGTCAAAAAGGAGGAAAATGCGCCGCCGAGCCGCCCAGCCCATGTGCGCGCCGCACGCAGCACGCCTAGTCACGCGCGCGCCAGTGCCCAGTTCCGCACGCGCCATGCTCCAATCCCGCACGCGCCTTGCTCCAGTTCCACGCGCGCCCCTACGCACTGTTGCTGCTCCCGTTCCGCGCGCGCCGTTGCCATCTCGCCCCATTTTCGCGCGCAATCGCCCCCACGTCATGCTGATGTCAGCAATCACCACTTCGCGTTTCCACCATTTTTTGACCCACCTTTTCTCTCCATCCTCACCTATAAATACCCCCTTCTCTTCACTTTTAAACACACCTCAAAACACATCTTCTCTTCTCTTTCTTTCTCTCATTTCTTAGTTTTTTTAGTTTTTTTCTTAGTTTTTAGCTTTTCTTAATTAGTTTTACTTAGTTTTAGAGTTCTTCTCTTTTTGAGAAGAACTAGTTAAATTTTTGTAATTTATTTGCTTTTCGATTCAATAAATGGGAGTGCAAATTCCGTTTGGAGGTTTTCCAGCAACGGGAATAACATCGAAGTTCTGTAAGGATTTTATTTTCTTTACAGTTATTTTTTATACTTTATTCTTACATGTTATATTTAATTTGTCTGTAATTAAATTTAACTGTGCTAACTATTTGTAAACATGATATAATAATAATGTTGTTATGCTTGCGAAATATTAAATAGGTAAAAATCTCTAAAATGAATTGATTTTATTTTTATTCAAGATTTTATATTAAGAATGTTAGAGAGAAATATATTATTTTTTATTTTTTTTTTAATTTTTAATTTTTTATTATTTTATTATTTTTATTTTTTATTTATTTATTTATTTATTTAATTTAAAATTTATTTACTTTTTTTTACTTCAAATTTCAAATTTCAAAATTATTTTATTATTCATGATATAATTTTTTTATGAAATTTAAAATTTTAATTTTTTATTTATTTATTATGAAATTGAAATTTGAAATTTTTTTACTTTTCACAAACAACAAATTTTTTATTTTTTTATTTTTTTTTAAATAAAAAAATCACAATTATTTACAACACAAAAAGTTTTTAAAATTTTGATAAATAATTTAAAAACACTATTCTTTCCCCGACAACGGCACTAAAAACTTGATCGGGCAGAATTGACATCGCCGATCCAAGCGTTCATTTGGTTTTATGTATTTATAAAACTCTCGCAAGTACACGAATCATTTCGTAGAAAATGATAAGTATACTCCCAAGGTCGATCTAAGGAAGGAATATATGTGGTTTTTAATTTATTATTCAAACTTTTAAAAATGAAATTAAATCATAAACATCCTGTCACGATATTTTGGTTTTTTGTGTTTCTAATCTAATAACATAAAAATAAACATAGATTCAATAAACATTTATGCAAATTTTATCATTTATAATGGTGGAGTATTTATGGATATAATAATTAAGTTAATTATGCTTGCTCATATTATTTAAGTTATTAAAGATATGAATTGATATTTATTGATTCTCTCTTTTTTATATGAATACCACCTTTGGTGGGGTTAGATATTCTTTGTTAACTAAACAAATTAATTAACACCTATGGGTGGGGTTGATAACTAATTTGGTTAATTAAATTAATTCTTTTTTCTAAGAGATTGAAAATGAACCATTTAAATGCCACCTTTGGTGGGATTAGACAGTTTAAACTGTATTCAAGGTGTCCAAATTAAACCTAAGAATTTAATTATCCGAGTACTAACTTTCAAGTTTTAAAACCACTACTGAAAACATGTTGTCAATACATTTTCAGATAATAATTCCTATAAAAACTTTTGAAATAGAGCTTCACTCTAACTATCGAGCGATTGTACCAACAAATAAAAAAACACTACTCTAAATTAGACCGGATAACTAAACCTTAAAATCTAATTTTTAGATTTAAGTTTGTAATGAAAAATAATATATTTCTCTCTAACATTCTTAATATAAAATCTTGAATAAAAATAAAATCAATTCATTTTAGAGATTTTTACCTATTTAATATTTCGCAAGCATAACAACGTTATTATTATATCATGTTTACAAATAGCCAGCACAGTTAAATTTAATCACAGACAAATTAAATATAACATGTAAGAATAAAGCATAAAAAATAACTGTAAAGAAAATAAAATCCTTATAGAAATTCGATGCTATTCCCGTTGCTGTAAAACCTCCAAGCGAAATTTGCACTCCCATTTATTGAATCGAAAAGCAAATAAATTACAAAAACATAACTAGTTCTTCTCAAAAAGAGAAGAACACTAAAACTAAGAAAAACTAATTAAGAAAAGTTAAAAACTAAGAAAAAAACAAAAAAACAAAAAAACTAAGAAATGAGAGAAAGAAAGAGAAGAGAAGATGTGTTTTGAGGTGTGTTTAGAAGTGAAGAGAAGGGGGGGTATTTATAGGTGAGGATGGAGAGAAAAAGTAGGTGAAAAAATGTTAAAAAATGGTGGAAACGTGGAATGGTGATTGCTGATGTCATCAATGACGTGGGGGCGCGCGCGGGACTGGAGCATGGCGCGCACGGAACTGGGCAGGGGTGCGCGCGTGACTAGGCATGCTGCGTGCGGTGCGCGTGCAGGCTCGGTGGCTCGGCAGCGCGTTTTCCTCCTTTTTGACATTTTTGACCCATTTTTGTCCAATTTTTCCATATTTGTTGCCCTTTCCTCATTTATTTATTAATAGATTTGTGATGTATTACTTCTAGTATTCCTCTTTGAGTTTTTAAGTTACGTTTTTAAGCGAAAATACCTGAAAAATAATAAAAATACCCGTGATTCCGAAAAAGACAAATTTATATAAATATGATAAAACATACAAATATATATTTTTAATCAATTAATGTGGATAAAATCATGGTAATTTTAGTGCTTTTTGAGCACTCATCACTCACGTAAAATTCTTGTTTTGCATGAAGTGCTAACGTGAAAGGATCATCAATGTGACTTATCTTGGATAAATTTACAAGGGTGAATCCAAAATCATCTATTTTATATCCAACATTAATAACATCTTCGACCCAATCACACAAGAAAACTGTTTCATTGAAGACCTTATAATCCAATTCCCAAATCTCTTGAATTATACCATAATATGTTCTATCAGAAAGTACAGGATTACCATCTTTTGAACTGGAAAATTGCATAGTTGGTGCAACCATCTTCACATCACTATTCTGATTTACTCGGACTTTGTCCCTAGCTTGAGTCATAAACTTCGATCCATTTATTGTGAAACTAGAAAATGATTTGACATCGAATTTTGGACCATGTGCAAGCCATTCTTAACTTTATGTTATTTTATGATTGGGTTTCTTGAGTTCATCTCCAATCTATGTATACAAAAGCAACAAATATTGATTAAAGCAAAGTTTTAAAACATTGCATAGATCTAAGTACTAATGAATTCTTGTATGTGACACTTATATGGTTGTGAAACCAATTAATAAGCTATCGCTTATGTTCATCATACAACCATTTTTCTCTTCTCTTTTTTTTATAATGAGAATCGATCTTTAATAAGTTTAAATGCATCTTGTAATGTTATTAAAGATATATGAAGTAGATATCATCATTAATAGTTAAATAAAAATTATTTTTTGCATAATTGGAAAGGTTAAACATCACTTACTCTATGTACGGTTGTGCCTCATTATTATTTACCAAAATGATTCGATGTGCTTTTTCCCATCGAGTGCGATCAATAAAAAATTTCTTACTTCCACCAAGCATAGGGTTACCTACTTGGATCATGTGACGTTCTAAGAACAACTTGTGCATAGGATTCCCAATTTTAGTGCATCCACTAAAGTATTCAGAACAAAACTCAATGGCCTCTTCAACAATGTAGCATTCCACCATGCATCCTTCATATCGATTTCTATTATTTACATATCCTTTAAGGACTTGCATATATATCTCAAAAGGATACATCCACCTTAAGTAAAGAAGACCACAAAATTGAACCACTCGAACTAAATGAACACACAAGTGAATCATTATATCGAAGAAAGGAGGAAAATATTTTTCAATTAGACACAAAGTCTCTACAACATCTTTCTGTAAAGAGTTTAACTCGCCAATTGATATAGATTTCTTGCATATTGTATTGAAGAATGAACAAAGAAGAATTATTGATAATCAAACATATTTTGGAAGAATTGATCAAATAGCAACTGGTAATAATTATTGTATTAAGATATGACAGTCATGTGATTTCAATTCATAAAGTTTCTCATCGGTGATAGACACAAAATTTCTTAAGTTGGATGAGTAACCATCAGGAACTTTCACACCCTCCAAACATTTACAAAACACAACCTTCTCTTCTGTTGACATTGTTTATGATGCTGGTGGAAAGTATGTTCGATTCATATCATTTTCCACCCTTGGTTCCAATTCAGGTCATATGCCTAGTTTCTTTAAATCTAGTCTTGCTTTAATTCCATCCTTTGTTTTTCCAGGTATATTAAGTAAAGTGCCAATCAAGCTCTCATATATATTTTTCTCAATGTGCATGACATCTAAGATGTGATGAATGTGTAGGCCTTTCCAATAAGGTAATTCCCAAAATATTGATTTTTTATTCCAACAACTATGTTCTACTGATTCTCCTCCTTTTTCATTTTCACCCATTTCATAAGTTGACCTCTTTTCATTTCCCTACCTTAGTGAGTATTCTTTTTTTCATATTTCCATATTGTTTGAATGTCATACAATTCAATTACCTTAATATCTCAACACCTCGCAAAGGTCGGGGTGCATGATTATGATCTTCTTCACCATCGAACGATTTCTTTTGGTATCTGAACTTGTATACAGATGGAAAAAATCTTCTATATCTTCTATAAGACATTTTTCATCCGTGAACAAGATAAGTTGTAGAAGTTCCATCACTACATATAGGGCATCCATTATAACCTTCTGTTGCATGTCCTGATAAGTTTCCATAGGTAGGAAAATCATTAATTTTCCATAAAAGGACCCCTCTCAAGTTAAAGTGTTCTTCTTTATGTGCATCGTAAACATTTACACCATCATTCCACAACATCTTTAAATCATCTATTAGAGGCTGCAAATATACATCAATATCAACATCGAGTTGTTTCGGTCTTGAGATCAATAATGTTAACATCATGAATTTTCTTTTCATACATAACCAGATAGGAAGGTTGTATCTTACCATAATTACTAGCCAACAACTATATCTACTACTAAGGAATTATGTAGATTAATTCCATCAGCAGCAATGGCAAGACAAAGATTGCATGAATCAGATGCAAATTGAGGAGAAAAATTATCTACTACTTTCCAATTTGGAGAATCACAAGGATGACGTAGCACCCCATCATCATATCGATTATCTGAATGCCAAGTCAAAATCTTTGATGTCTCTTTACTTTTGAACAACCTTTGAAAGCGAGGAATCAGAGGAAAGTATCAAAGAACCTTTACGGGCACACCTTTCTTATGTGTTGTCTCATTTGTACCATACTTTCATCTCGATTCTTTACACATCAAGCAATCATCTAATGTCTCATATTCTTTTCTATAAAGAATGCAATTATTTGGACAAGCATGAATCTTATGAAATTCCATGCCAAATCGACTAAGAGATTTCTTCACTTTATACATTGAAGATGGCAATTGAATACCCTCGGGAAACATATCAACTAGTAGATTTAGAAATTCTATGAATCCCTTGTCAGAAAAACCATGTTTTGCTTTCACATTGTACAAATGAACCAATCCCGACATTTTAGTGTATTTCTTGCATTTTGGATACAATGTTTTTTTGGCAACTTCTAAAAGTTTTTTAAAGGTTTCGGGATCATCCTCACATAGTTCATCTTCAACACCATGAAACATATTTTCTGTCTATACATTATGATAATATGTATGTAATCCACTCACATTCTTATTTATCTATTCCCCATGAGTATTATCAATATTTTCTCCATGATAATACCAACATTTATAGCTCAAAAGAATACCACTACAGATAAGGTGATACTTAACCTCATCAACTTCATGAAATCGATCATTTTTACATTTAACACATGAGCATCAAATCATACTAATTCCATTATTACTATTTCTACAAGAAAATTCCATGAAACTTTCAACTCCATAAATGTAGTCCTGCTCAATTCTACACTTTGACATCCAAGATTTGTCCATTTTTTATTAATGACATTAATTAAGCATATTAATTATGTATCTAATCAATATATTTCAAGTATTATTATATATAAATTCCCTAATTATTAGAATATATACCAAAATATACATTATACAAAAATTTATCATTTTAATGATTTTACAATTGTATTACTTTTACTTAATAAAATATAATTATTTATATGTACATAAACTTATCCACATACGGTAAATATTATAGTCCCTTCAACCCACAAAATCCAGATATTATTTCCATGTGTGTAGCGTTGGTTGTACACTGAACCGACTTTAAATTCATTATAAATTTTTTTTAAAACAAACTTTACATATCTACTTAAAGGTTCTTTCAATCTTCGGATAAAAAGGAATAATATTTCGTGTTCTTGTACGGTGCATCCAACGTCAAAAACACACCTAGGAAAGGAAAGAAAAAAATAAAAAATAAAAATATAATTCTAAATTAAAACCAAGATTACTTTGTATAGAATATCGTCCTTAAGGATTGTAACTTACTTTTGACAAATACCAAAATTATGCTAATCTCAATTTTATCTAGAAAATTCACTCAGGTTATTGTAATTGAAATTTAAAATAAAATTAATTTAAAGGAAGATGCTCAAAAGAAAATAAAGATATTATTCAAAGATCAAATTAATTGGAAGAAAACTTCTAGGAAGTCGATTTCCCCTAATCCTTCCCTATGATTTACTGATTTAGTTAATTTAATTTAATTCTCTCTGTTTGTTAGCAGTCTCCAAAAATATCCAAAAGTTTTTTTCGATAGTCAATTAGAAATAATCTTGTTCATTAATTAACATAAGAATATACAATTTAATAAAGTAAGAAATCATTAAGATCAATGATTTTTAAAACTACACAGGTTCATACAAGTCTTTCGATCTCTATATTTACTTATGTCGAAATGTTTCAGGTCTATCCTATAATTTCTTCTTTCGATAGTAAATCACAAAACTAAAATCATTTAATTAATGATCAGTTAATTAAAAGTATTAAACTCAGAATAAATTAGACAAACATGAAGATAAATAATTCAAATTAATATAAAAAATCAAACACAATTTAAAATTAAAATACATTTTTTTAGAATAAAAATAAATAAATTAATACTAAAAATTAAATTAAATATAAACGAATTTATCATTATCTTAAAAGAATTAAATGTTCGTGTACTGTTCTTTTTCTTTTCTGCCGCCGTAAGTTTTTCTCTTTATTTTTTTCTTCGCTGACGACTTCCCCTCCTCTGTTTGATTTATTTTTTTGTTCTCTCCTGTTCATTGTACTTTCATTTTTTTTCTATCCCTCCTCTGCTATTATATAGCAATCTAAAACCCTCTCGTTTATATTTGTTATCTCTCCAGCTCTTTTTCTTATATATATATATATATCCACTTTCTATATTCTATATATATAATATATATCTCCGCTGTTAGTTTCTTTTCTTTTAATCCATATATATAATTAATATATATATATATATATATTTAAATCTAATTTAAATAAATCTTAATTTAAATTTAAGAGTCCTTAAATGATATGCTTTTAAAATTTTTGGATCTTTATTATCTTCAAATCTACAATAAAATTTAAATAAAAATAATAAAGTCTAAAATAAAAAAAATAAAAAATTATATTAAAGTTTAAAGTTGAGAAGTAAAATTATGTCAAATTATACAAGTCATCGTCCAGTGAGATGGAGATTGGTCATTGTCACAAGTTACTTCCAGTGGAATCATTATTTGAATCGTGGATGGGACGTTGTATATTTTCCTCAACCTCTCCTCGTCTCGGGGTGTTAGTCCACTAGTCTTAATTTTGGCCAACCAACCCTTAGTATGCCTATAGGTTCCCCATACCCAATGTTCCTCATTTTCTTCCTCCATGTCCTAGCCACTGATATTTAAGTCTGGGGCACGTTCAATCTAATGATTGGAATGACCTAAGGATGAGTGGTGGAGGTAGAAGGCTGAAGTGGAGATTGACTCTTTTCATTGGAAGAGTTTGTACTTGAAGACCCCAAGTCATCACTGGTGTTGGGGTATTGAGGACTCTGTTAGAACCCCGAACCCGAAGTCTATTCTTTGTGCATTGTCTGCAAAAAAAACCACAAAACATAAAAACTGGGGTAAGATACGAGAATAAGTGATTACCTAGGGTCGAGTTTGAAAATAAAAGGAAAGTTATTCTTTAAAATCGACCCGAAAAGAAAGTAGAAAAGTGTTAGGCTCGTGATACTCTAGAAAACTCAAGTAAGTAAGCCATGTGCTGAGCTGAATTCTTCCCACCAAACTGAAAATATTTTAATAACTCGAGTTGATGCGATCATGTGTTTTTTCTCTTACTTTTTGTCTGCTGTATAGGAAATGATGAAAAGGCTCATCCCAGGCACCTCCTTATATAG
Source organism: Hippophae gyantsensis (assembly GCA_030763125.1). Lineage (NCBI taxonomy): Eukaryota > Viridiplantae > Streptophyta > Magnoliopsida > Rosales > Elaeagnaceae > Hippophae > Hippophae gyantsensis. The sequence continues at coordinate 2,828,456 of CM061033.1, read as the reverse complement.
AGACCCATATCTTTCTCTCTCCAATTAACTGACATGAGTTTATTAGGGGAGATGAATGGTTCATATTCGATGCCTGAGTCTTACTCTTCCTTCTCAGCTCCAAGATTGAGTTGAAATAGTAAGGGGACTCGATGTTTGGATGCATGGATCAACCTGGAGCCTGACCCAGGAGATAGCCCAAGCCCAAATGACATACCGAGCCAATGTTTGTATCTATGCAATCGACCACCAGTCCGAGACGTGGGGTGGTCGACCTTGGTTTATAAATATGCCTATTTTTTACCCTTTTTGTCCTTCTTAACATATTTATATATGTTTACCCTATGTAATTGACACTTGTACATTTAAAACTCTATAAAGACATAGACTCCCTAAGATATCCATACATTTAATTAGTTACTCTACCTTCTCTCTCATTTCTCTCTCATTTCTCTCTCTATAAATCAGACCAATCCCAACAATAACATCAATATAAGATTTAATTATTTTGGAAGATAAGGTAAAATAACTATCCATTCCAATTCAGCCATCAGAAGGTTATGCTTCAAGGTTTTTTTAAAAATTATATTGCTTTATTTTTATTGGCATGCAAAATTTTTTGTGATTAGAGGTCTACCTCTACCATGGAAAACCCCAATCTTACTACATGGGACTACCTAGGTCATGCAAATTTATTTAGATTCACTATTGTTGTGCATACACAAAACTAGCCCCCAAAAGCTTATGCCAAAGCTATTGGTAACAACTCCACAAACATTCTTATTAAATCATCTGAGAAAACCCCCAAAAGAATGAAGATATCGCATGTGTCACCTTGGATTCTTAAGTCTACCAATCTAGCCTTGATTTATACAAATTCTCTCTTATTGGTGGACTAATTTTATCTAATAAAGACAAATCTTGGAGTCAAGGTGACTTACAAATCTGGCTACCCTCGGTATGAAATTTACTAACTAATTGGAAATTGATTACCCTCGATCGTGGTTTCGACCACATAATATCAAACTCTTTTGAAGAATGAGCTAGATTTTGAGCTAATTCTCCTATTAGTGTTAAATCAGGAATTTTTTGGGTTTGACCCTCAAAAACTAACTTCAACCTCTATAATTAAAAAGCTACCAACACCCAAGTTTGGGTCCATTTTTATTACCTGACTTGGGAATTCTGGATAAAAAATTCTTGAACAAATTGTGTGATCCATAAGAGTTCCTTTAAAAATTAATGATGGTACCATCAATAGTGAGCTAGACTAATATGCTAGAGTTATGATCGTTGTAGACCTCACTTTTAAACTTGATGAGAAGGTCATGGCACGTTCACTAAGACATATACTATGAAAATAACACAAACTTTTGCATATTATGATCCATTATGGGCCATACTACTTATAAATGGAGGAAAAATGCTACTGTAAACCTGCTTATAAAAAGTTTAAAGGTCTTAAGTAACCACCATTGCTAATGAGATCATGATAAGCAATGCTTTATTTCCTCCATGTCTTCGGTATTGATGCTCCTACTATAGAAAAACCTACTAGTTCTACCCACGCTTGCAAAATCTCTTTTTCTCTTACCTTACCTATTGACTCAACTATTATAATGAATCTATCAGTTTCTTATAAACAAATATTTGTCACTAGCAAAGAACCTATAATTACTAGCACCACCCTAGCCTCTTATGTAAATAACTTTCCCTTTATTGCTAAATCAACTAATTTACAATTGTCTCAACCCTATGAACCAACTGATGTCTTTTAGATAAGAAGTATGCATAAGGTAGTTACTAATATCTTTGCTAGTGGGACTATATAGCGACTCTATAATTGCTACAGAGATTGCCTCCAGTGCTTCTTCTATTGGAACCCTACCTCCTCTTGTTACACTAAGGTTTTCCTTTCTTGCTTTCACTATTCTACCCCTATTCTCTGACTTGGAAATTGAGCTTAGTGAAAGTATGCAAAACCTTAAACAAAATCAACATAAAGATGTTGAGAATGAATGTTGGAAATGTGTAATAAGAAAAATTTGAGGGACCAAATGAATTAGCCCCTATTTTCTACCTATGAGAAAACACCCTCTATTGAGGTCTCATATAATATTTCATTATGATAGTTCTTTACTGAAATTGTATAGGTATTGCTAGCAAGGATACTTGGTTTACTTTATAGAATCTCTATAAAAGAAACATCCTGACTTTCTATGTATAACAGAGCCTATGTTAGATCTCAACTCTCTAAATGATCGTTTTTGGAAAACTCTTGGTTATACCTTTATTGGTGTTAACTCCACATCAGTAAATAGGCTTTGGCTTTTCTATACCCCCGTAACAATAAATGATACTTCAATTTTTTAAAGCCATCAATAACATATTATAGTTACATACACTGCAAATGCCACAATCCATATTCGAACTTTTGTTTATGGTTAGGGAACCTATATTAAGCGAAGGGACCTTAAGGACTTTATGAGGTCTCTTTTGAACCTTCACTCCCTCTGGTTAGTGATAGGGGATTTCAATGCTATTCTTGGGTCTTATGAGACTACAAGTTCATCTTGTAATGCTATATCAGTTGAGGGGTTCAACACAACGATCTTTTATTGCAATCTAGTTGATATTGATACTAAATGGTCTTTTTATACATATAACAAAGGTGGACTCTTCTACATTCGGCCTCACTTAGACCGTGGGTTACATTTTGAGTCCTTTCTTGACTTATGGTCCATAATTTCTTATTACACTTTCCTACAACATCACTCTAGTCATCACCCACTTCAATTAACGACATTCACAAATAGGCCTAAGGCACCAAGGTCATTTTGATTTCATGGTATGTGGCTTAAGCATCCCGATATCCTTGACTTAGTACATACCATATAGTCTGCTCCAGTTCAGTCTAGCACCATGGAAATTGTTATTGGTATACTTATGGCTCTTAAGTTAGCTCTCAGGGCTTGGAATATAGAGGTCTTTAGAAATTTAGATTATAATATTGAAATAGCCTTGGCTACCTATGTTGACATAAAAAAAGTATGATAAAATTCCTTCTTTGAAGAACTTCTCCAATTGGAATTAGATACCCATGCTAATTTAGATAGATTGTTGCATTAACAAGATACATTTGTGAGGGAAAAGATCCATCTAAAGTGGTTGATTGGCAGTGTGAATATCGAGTTTTGTATTTTTAAAGTAGTTTTTAAGTGCACGAATCACTTTATAACAAATGAAAAGTATACTTTAAAGATATGTCTAAAGAGGAATCATATGACTTTTTAATAATTCAATAAATTCTTAAAAATGAAAATTAAATCTAAATATTCTATCACAAAGTTTGGGTTTCTAAAAGATCTAAACTAATAACATAAAAATAAAGATAGATTTAACAAACATCAAGAAGATAAACATTTAAACTCAATGGATAATTTATGGGATATATTAGTTAGTTAATCATGCTTGTTCAATATTAATTAGATTATTAAAGATATGAATTAAAATTATTAATGCTCTCTTATATATAAAAATAGCAGATTAATTAGGTTTACTATTTGTTATTAATTAAAATTACTTACAACCTTCGGTAAGATCAAGCAATTAATTTTAATTAAATTATGTTTTTTTCTAAGAGATTAACAAACTATTTACTTGCCACCTTTAGGGATCCAAAAATTTAAACTCTCATCAAGGGGTTTAAGTTAGGTTAATGATTTAAATATTAAAAAAATTAAATTTTAGATTTTAAAACTACTAATAAAAATATGTCGTCAATATATTTTTATATAGTAATTCATGTAAAAATCTTTGAAATAATCACTCTAACTATACAATTAATATAAATCAAAGATTTAAGAGTATTACTCTAAATCATATTCAGATAATTAAATTATAAATCTAAATTTTTTGTTTATTATGAAAAAGTACATCGTCAATATATTTTTCTTTTACAAACTTTGTTTAAATCTTCATAAAGTAATAAAACTTAATTAATTTTACAAAAAATGTTTTATCTATTTTAATATTTTACAAGCATGACAAATTACTAATATTTTATAATATTTTCAGTCAAACATACTTATAATTAATAATTGATCAAAATATTAAAAACAACATTCATAATAACACATAAAATTAATTTTAAAATAGAACACTGCATTTAAAATTTATAGCTTAAGCGTATTCTTCCAAATATAGATTTTTAGTATTATTTTTGTTTCTGAAAACCTCCAAATAGAATTTCCAATAATATGTATATCTCTCAAATTGAGAGAAGAACTTTAAAACTATGAAAAGAAAAGAAATAGAGATATACTAAGAAATTCCACTAGAAATGGAGCTTAGAGATTATTACAATTAGGGTTTAGGGTCCATCTTATAGATAAGAAAAAGTGACAAAAATGGTCATATAGTTGGGCCAAGCAACACACATCTATTCCATGTTGCGGCATGAGATAGCCTGTATGCATTATTACTTGAACGACCAATCGTGCACTGTGGCATACATAAATACCATGCTACGGCCCGCGTTCCTCTCAGCTTCTAGAAGCCCTATTTTTTACAACCTTTACATTGGTTTGGAATACATGTAAGGCATACATATATTAATATTTTGTACTTCAATGTTGTAATGACTTTCATATACTGGTATTCGAGTGCTCATAAGTTTAATCATTTTGAAGCTAAACATACCTGAAAAAACCAAACCATACATGTGATTTTGAAAAGATAGATTTGCTAAAAGGATAATAAAACAATGTAAATACAAATCTATTTTAACATTTAAAGCGCATAAAATCATATTATATTTATTTATTTTAAGAACTCATCATGACCCTTAAGCATCTTCTTGCTAGTCTCTAGCAAGAAAAGTGAAAAAATAAAAATAAAAACTATCCTAAATCATTTCTGTATATTGACACGTTTACATTTGGCATATGCAACAAGTCTTTAAACCCTCAGACTACCATACTAAACGAGTTAAAGTCTTGTGAGACCTTTTAGAGATGATACCCACAAATATCAAAATAAATTCAAAAAATTTAAAAACAAATAACAAACGAAAATTTAAACAAAATGAAAAAGATAACAAAGTAAAAAGAATAGCAAAACTTCTCATGCTTTTAATTTTCTTTTAAGTTCACAACTAAAATCTAAAACAACTAAAATCTAAAGTATAAGTTATTTTAGCATCCTCAACATTAATAGTTTACTATAATAATTGGTTAAAAATCATATTCATACTCACATGAAAATGTATCAATATTAATTTTCCCAATTTCAATGTATGGAATCTAAATTCGCTTAGACTCTATCATCACAAGTCATACTCTCAATATCACACAAATCCTATTGATTTAAATACTCATTCAAAGGTATATGCAAATAGATTTGATGTAAAGAAATGAATTAACAAGTTTGCATATGTTTAAATAATAAAATGCTCAAAGTAGTGCATAATATTGATCTTATGAAAGGAATTGAATGAAATGATTTATAAAGAAATCAAATACTACTTTCAGGAATCAATCAAAATCATCAAATAAAAATTTCATGTTATATGCCTTTTAGAGAAAGAAAATGTAATGACTTTTTGAGGATTTATGTCCTATCTTTCTTTGTATTTAGTAATTTCTCACAATTTTGAATGATATTTTGGTCATAGTATTTAGTTTATACTATTTATTTTATTTTTTATTTTTTTAGAGATATCACTTCTCATTTTAAGAGAGATGACCCATGTATAGTTTGTACCTATTCTGTATGATTTTGGTGAGTGTTTAATTTTGACTTTTTTTGTATTGGCTTAGATAACCCCATATATGTCTCTTTTTTAGAATCATTCATGAACAAAAGAGGGTATATACTTTCAATTTCTACTTAAGTTATTCAATTTAAACACGTTTTTTTGCTATAAAGAACAAATTGAAGTCTCAATTAGTTGCTTGGTAGCCTTTTTGGATGTAGAGCAGTAACTCATTCCAAGTTGATGATCTCTTCTAGGTGATGAAGATGTGACCAATGAATAAGATTATAAGCTACTATATTGTTAAGATGTTGAATCCACCTAATAGATATCATGGATAAGTGATAAAGTAGAGCTTCAAATGATTGAATAATGTGCAAAACTTCTGGATTGACATCACAAAAGATTTATTGTTGAAAGCATCAATGAGATGTTTGTTATCTCTTTAAATGTAAATCGCTAGAATTTTGAACTTCAAAGCATGCTAAAAGATATGTTGAAAAGTAAGGGCTACAATTAACTCAACAGATAAGGAAACGATAGATTTGGTCCATCCAAATCGTAGACGATTGATAAGTGCTCAAAATCACTTAATATATCATGATTTTATGCATATTTAGTGATTGCATAGATTAGTAATTGCTTGTATTAATATCATTTTATGTAAATCTATCTTTTCAAAATCATTGGTATATTTTATTATTTTTTAGGTATTTCTTGTATTAAAAAGATTCAACTTGAAAATATTATACTCGAAGCACCCATTACAACTTGGAAGATCAAAAGAAAACATTTGTAAAAACATTAAATATGTTTAAAAATTGAAAAATGAAATTACATGGATATTAGGGTTCTAAAGTGATGCAGTTTGAAGTGTGCCACCATATGAAATTTTTGTGAGACGCGGGTTGTGGTGTGAAAACATTGTGTGCAGTAACGTGAAGAGAGTGGATTGTGCTTAAACACTGTACAAGTTGTGTATTCGCGGTGTCGAAAAACACTATGTTGCTTTGCCAGGATGAAAAATCCACTTTTTCCTCCTTTCCTCACCTTATAAATAGGACCATATTTCATTTGTAAAAAAACATCCTTTTCATCCCATAAGCTCTGTTCTAGCTGATTTCTTGCATTTCTTAGCTTTTCTTTTAGTAGATTAAAGTTTTTCTCTTATTTGAGAGTTGAACAAATTTAGTTCATGTAATAACTTTTAGTTTCAATTCAATAAACAACACATCAATTTTGTCTGGAGGTTTTTTAGAAGCAATTCTAAGAATTTTGTTAAGGTATATTTAAATGTATTTTTTACAGAATAATTTGAAGTGTTGTTTGACATCCTATATGTTTAATTTAGTAATGATTTATTAAACTATGCATATTTGGATATATATAGTATAGGATATTAGTATGTTGTTACCCTTTTGAAATATTAAAATAGATGAAATATTTTTATAAAATGAATTAAGTTTTATTTCATTATCAAGATTTAAACTAAAGTTTGTAAATAAAAAATATGTCAATGAAATATTTTTCATAATAAACAAGAGAGTTAGATTTAGGATTTAAATTATGTTAAATTGATTTAGAGTAGTGCTCTTAAATCTTTTGGTCTATATCAATTGTATAGTTAGAGTGAGCTTTATTTCAAAGATTTTTATAAGAATTATTATTGAAGATATATTGATGAAATATCTTTCTTAATAGTTTTAAAATTTGAAAGTTAGTTCCAGATACTCAAATCATAAATCCAACTTAGACACCTTGATGAAGTTTAGATTGTCAACCCGATCAAAGGGGTTAAGTTAAATGGTTTAGTAATTTCTTAGAAAAGGAGCATAATTCAATTAAGTTTTAAATTTTCGGTCAGACCAATGGTGGAAATTTTAAAGTTTATTTAACAAAGAAAATGATCGCTAACTAAGGATATTTTGATACCTATAAAAAAGAATCAATAATCTTAACTCCTATCTTTAATATCCTACTTAATATTAGGCAAGCGTAATTAACTAACTAATATATCCCATAAATTCTTTACTACATTATAAATGTTTTATTGATTAAATTTTGATTGAATCTATCTTTATTTTTTTTATTAGTTTAGAAACTCAACTCAAAACAATTGTGACAGGATGTTTAGGTTATTCAATTTTGTTTTTAAAGGAATTGTTGAATGATTACAAAATCATATGATTCCCTTTTAGATCGATTTTGAAAGTATACTTATTATTTTTTATATGTGATTCATGCACTTACTAGTTATTTTGTAAATTATATAAAATTTGTACACCTAATTTTTTCACATCAAGTTTTTGGTGTAATTTCCAGGTAAATCGGCAATAGCACTGAAAACTAGTTAACCTTTGCAAGCATCAAATTTTGAAGTAAGTGCTCAAAAGAACTTAATATATCATGCTTTTATGCATGTTTAGTGATTATATAGATTTGTTTTTTTCTTATTTTACTATCATTTTATGCAAATATATCTTTTCGAAATCAAGGGTATATTTTTTGTTTTTCGGATATTTCTTGCGTTAAAAAGATTTAACTTGAAAGAATTATTGTTGCAGTACCCATTACAACTTGGAAGATTAAAAGAAAACATTTATAAAACATTACATATGTTTAAACATTGGAAAAGAAATTACATGAAAATAAGGGTTCCAAAGTAATGCAGTTTGAAGTATGTCGTTTCATGAAATTATTGTAAGTCGCGGCACGAGGCCAAAGGAAAGAATCAATACGTCCCAGATATTTTGTAGGCTATGAAGTGAAACACAATGTTTGTCATGATGTGAAGAGTGTGGATGGTGCTTAAATCGTGTACAGGATGTTTATATCTTGGCTTGAAAATACTGTATGTCGTGACACCAGACTAAAAATTCCATTTTTTTCTCCATTCCCCACCCTATAAATAGGACCATATTTCTTTTATAAAATATATCCCTTTCATCCCATTAGCTCTCTTCTAACTGATTTATAACATTTCTTAGATTTCCTTATGCCTTTTTTTAGTAGTTAAAAGTTCTTTTCTTGTTCGAGAGTTGAATAAATTTAGTTCATGTATTAGCTTTTAGTTTCATTTTAGCAAACATCATAGGAATTCTATCTGAAGGTTTTCCAGAAGAAATTCTAAGAGTTCTGTTAAGGAATATATACATGTATTCTTTTCTGAGTATTTCTAAGTGTTGTTTTACATGCTATATGTTTAATTTATGGATTATTTATTAAACTATGCATGTTTGGCTATAAATAGTATGTGATATTAGTAATGTTGTTACACTTGTGAAATATTAAAGTATTTTAAACATTTATATAAGATGAATTAAGTTTTATTTCATCAAGATTTAAACAAGTATTTTTCATAATAAACAAGAGGGTTAGTTAGATTTAGGATTTATAATACGTGAATCTGATTTAGAGTAGTGCTTTTAAATCTTTTGGTCTATATCACCAATATAGTTAAAGTGAGCTCTATTTCAAAGATTTTTATAAGAATTAATATTGAAGATATAATGATGACATATCTTTCATAATAGTTTTAAAATTTGAAATTTAGTTCTAGATACTTAAATCATAAACACAACTTAGACACCTTCATAAATTTTAAATTGTTAGCCCGACCCAAGGCGAGAAGCTAAATGGTTTAGTAATTTCTTAGAAAAGGAGCGTAATTCAATTATGTTTTAAATTGTCGGTTTGACCAAAGGTGGCAAGTTTAAAGTTTAATTAATAAAGAAAATGATCGCTACCTTATGATATTTTCATACCCATAAGAAAGAATCAATAATCTTAATTCGTATATTTAATATCCTACTTAATATTTATTTTAAAAACTCAACTCAAAACAATTGTGATAGGATTTTTAGGTTATTCAATTTCATTTTTAAAGAATTTGTTGAATGATTTTAAAATCACATGATTCCTCTTTAAATCGACCTTGAAAGTATATTTATAATTTTTTATATGTAATTCGTGCACTTACGTGCTACTTTATAAATTATACAAAATTTATATGCCTAATTTTAGCACATCAACTTTTTAGTGTAATTGTTAGGTAAACTAGCAATAGCACTGAAAACTAGTTAACATTTACAAATATCAAGTTTTTTTGTGTTGATGTCAGGGAGGAATAGCTTCTTTAAATTGTTATTATCAAAATCTTAAAAACTTTTTATTTTGTAAATATTATGATTTTTATTTTAAATTTTAAAATATCTAGGTTTTTAATTATTTTTTGATATTTTAAAATTTTAAATTTTTTTTCGATTTATAAGAATACAATAAATTTTCTTTTTCTTTCTTTCTAAACTTCATTTTCTTTTTATTTTTAATTTAATTTTTTATTCATTCTTTTATTCTTTTATTTCTTTTAAAACTTTTGTGTAATTAATTTGTTTCATGTATAATCTATTTTACAAACATGTGTATAATTTTATTATTTTTTGCTGCGTGTTTAGTCTTTCTGGGTACAAACATGTATTGTTTTATAATTTTTATATTTATTTTATTTTTTTATTTTTTCAACTTGACAAGTGAAATTAAATTTTATTTTTATTTGTATATGTGAGGTAGGAGGTCCTTATGGCATTCTCTCGCACCTTTAAATAATAATATAAATAAATCTTCTAGATTGTCAAGAAGGATGGACTTTAACATCCCTCATTCTTTTACTGAACCACTTTCTGAACCTTACCTTGACCCTTTACTTGAACCATTAAACATGGGAAAAGCACACCACTAAGAGAGACCACAATGAAGGAATTTGCAAGGCCAGTAATTGGGACTTCAATTGTCTCTATCCACCTGGGAGAGGTTGCTAGGAATTTTGAATTGTGAAATATTCATTGTTCCATGCTTCCTTTTTTTCATGGACTACGTATTGAAGGAAAGTGATACCTAATGAAGACTTATTATCATTCATTAGGGACTTTTATTCTATAGTTCAGACTTTCCCCCTCACTATACTCATTGAGAATCAACTAAGAATGAAGTGTTTTCCCTATTTCCTTTAAGGTAAGGACAAGGCATGATTAATGTCACTTCCTCTAAGTTTCTTGATGACTTGGAAGAAATCCTACAATAAATTTATGGGAAAATTATATTCTTATCAGAAGACATCAAAGTTGAGATGTAAGATTGCTACTTTCCCTCAGATGGAGAGAGAACCTTTTCATGAATCATGGGATAGGTTCAAATTTTTTATTATTTAGTGCCCCATCATAACTATCCATTACAAATTCAAAACCAATTTTTCTATAATGGATTGACTGACATAGCAGTGTCAATCCATTGTTGATATTACTACTAATGGAGTGATAGGAGAGAAAACAACCTTAGAGACTTTCAATCTCTTTGAAATGTTGGGTGCTAATTCCTAACAAAAGAGCTCTCGAATGAGGAGAGCTAGAGTCCATGAAATTAACTCTGGTATTGAAGTTCAAATGCAGCTTACTCAGTTGACTAAGAAAGTTATGATTTTAAATACACATGCCATAATAAATAAAGAACAATGTGGTATATATAATACTTAAGGACATGTTGTTGATACCTATCTCTATTAATTAGAAGCTATAGCTTGACTCGAGTAGGTTAATGTATTGGGGGATACCAACAAGGATGTAAGTATAACCCCAATGCTAATACCTATAATCCTGGGTGAAGGAATCATCCTAGTTTCTCTTAAAGGTAGAAAAACCCTCCATTTTCCCAAAGTTCAAATCTTTCGAGCTAGTAATTCCACTAGCAACTACAAAGAAATCCTACCAACAAGCCAAATCTGGAGGAAAACTTAAATTCATTCATTCAAGTGAGCAAAGACAACCAGTCAAGGACTAATCCATGGTTGGACTCTGTAGAAATTCCTACTAAGAAAATGGAAATATAGGTGGAGCAATTAACCAAGCATATGCAAAAGTAAGGGAATGAATAGCTACAAGGTAAAAAAAACAAAAAAATCAATAACGAAGGGATATTGAGTTTACAGAAAGAAATTCCTTAAAGTAATGTCTCACTAAAGACTATAAAAATATTCATGGATAGGAGGTAACCTATTATTATTTATTTATTGCTTTGATTTATTTTAAATTTTGTATTTATTTATTTTGTGTGATTTTTAATTTATGCGTGGTTAATATAGATTTTATTTAAAAGGATGGGGAATACAAACATTTAACAAATGAAATAGAAAAGGACATGCCGCAACATGAAATTTATGTGTGTTTTGGCATGATTGGTTTAAATGCATAATGGGAAGAATTAGAAGAGTGTGTGCCTCGGCACGAACAATTATGCGCGCGGTATGTGTCTAACATTTTTCTTATAGCCCTTTTCCCTATGTGAGAAACTTCCCTTTTCTCACATTTGCTCACACTTTCTCTCAAAATCTTATATTTTCTCTCCCCCCCAAACATACATAAACCTCCAAAATGCCACTTTTCTTCGAGTTTCTTTCACAAATCCTTTCGAAAAATCAATTACCACCATTCTTTCAAGAAATTTTCAAATTTTTTCAAGTTCCTTCAAAGATTTTCATTTTTAAAGGGGTGTTCTTCATTTCCTTGAAATATTCAATAATAAAAAGTAAGTCTTCATAATTATTGAATTTAAAGTTTCTAAAATTTGTAGAGTGTTTATATATTTGTTAAGAACCTAAACCATTATTTAAGAAATTTGTGTAGTCGAAAGTTTTGGTGAATCCCTGTTTAGATATTGTGGTAAAAAATTTGAAAATTACACCTAAGAGGTCTAGGAAAGGAAAGGAGGTTTCAACTATTGGAGATTTTGATAATGCAAAATTTTCAAGTTTTGATGCTAAAGTTGACTTTGAAAAAGTGATGGAAGTCAATAATGTTTTCGTTCCAAAAGGGTGATGGAATTTAATAGTGGAACTAAAGGGATTACTAATATAATTTTAGTCCTATGCTAGAAAAGGTTTGTAAGGGAACCAGAGGCTGCTATTGAATCTCTATTTCGAGAATTTTATGCAAATTTTCCATCGATGTTGATAATAAAGTTTTTGTTAGGAATGTGCTAGTTTCATGTGGACCTAATAATATAAATGCTCACTTTTATTTAATACATGTTGGAGAAGGTATGTGTGAGTGGTATCTTAGTAATGTAAATTATATTTCAGTATTAGAAGACTTCATTATACAAGGTGTTGAATTGATTATAGTTAGTGGTAAATATGAAGGTTTCAAAGCAAAGTATTTGGTCAAAATATCAAGAATTTGGAAATACATATTTTTGTTCTAGGATGATGCCCACCAAACATTGTAGCACAATTGATAGAGAGAGTTATTTTGTTGTATGCAATCGCATCTAAGATACGCATGGATGTTAGAGCAATAATTCACAAATGAATTATGCTATTTACAAATAGTCACCATATGAGTTTCTTTTTCTCCCAACTTATAATTGATTTGTGTAAGAAAGTGGGGGTACCCCATTCAAAAGGTGAGATTGTAATACAACTCGTTGAATTATAGAATATGACTTACTTTAATGAGCTTACACTTGGTATGAACATCATTCCAAGAGAAAGGAGAGCCATTCCTCCATCAAGAATGTCTATGAAAGAATACCAGCAAGCTTATTTTACCCAACAAGCAGCATTCCTAAATTAGCAGTATCATGATAAAGTGTAACATAATCAGTTAATGTATAAAATGAACCGATTATAATTAAGTCATCTAGTGGTAGATATAAGTCACTTATAAAACTTGATCATCCGTATTGTGACTTCAATTTTATACCTACAGAAAAATCACGACAACAACAACCTGAAGATCAAGATCCAGATCACATGGAGGATGAGCTCTAAATGATCCGAAATTTTATTTCTTTTTATGTATTTTTTGTTTGGTTTTATTTTGTTTTTAAACTTTAGTTGTTATTTATTTTAGAATATGCATTTTTTTTTGTTTTTGTTTTTATGTTGTTTTATTTTATTTTTTGTTTTGTGAACACTATTTAAACTTGTAAATTTTATAAATATTTGGTGAAATTTTTGAGAAGTACACATTTGTGTAATAATAATATTTTTGGATTGATGGATGCACTTATAATTTCATACCAACTCTTGAACAAATTCAACAAATGAGAAACTTTTCTCTCTTTATTCTTTATATGCTAATATTGAAATTTTATTTTCACATACTTACATTTTTATATATGCTTTTATTTACTCTTTTGTGTGCTTTTATTTAGTTTTATTGAATTAGAAATTTTTTGGTTTATTTTAAATTTTCTTAAAAAATTATCTTGTCTTATAATGTTGTGATTAAATGTTAAAATTAAGATGAACCCAAGATCGGTATTTAGGAATCAAATAGTAAAGATTACCCTTGTAAGAATATATTTTGAGCTATTATCCTCCCATTCTGAGTGATAATATTTTTTCTACTTTTTAAAGACTCTTTTTATCAATTCTAATTATTAGATAATCTCTATAGGGCTTTGTATTGAATGTTCAGATTTTTAGATCTAATAAAGTGTCATATATTTATTTTTATTACTTAAATTGAATAGGTGAAGTAGAAATTGAAAGTATATTCCTTTGTATTCATCCATGCATGACTTCTTAAAAAGAGATATATGTTGGGTTATATACAATATAATATATATACAATCTGTATATGGGTCTTTTCTCTAAAAACAATATCTCTAGAAAAAAGAGATAAAAGAAAAATAAAAAAGAGAAAAATAAATATTATAAACTATATACTATGACCTATTATCTTTCAAAAGTTGTGAGAATTAGCTAGATAAAAAAAGAGAGGAAATAATTCCACAAGAAGTCATTACATTTTCTTCATCTTCTAAAAGGCATATTACTTAATATTTTTATTTGATAAATTTTCTTCATTTGATTTCTTTCACAATATCATTATAATGCACCACTTTGAGATTTTTATTCTTTAAACATATGCTTACTATTAGTTCATTTCTATACATAAACTCTTTCGCATATACATTTGAATGAGTGTTTGAACCACTATGAACAGTGCTATTGAGAGTATACTTTGTGAGGTTAGAGTTGAAATGAATTATAATTCCTTATATTGAGATTGGGTAGAATTTATATTGATACATTTTTTATTTGAATATGAAAGTGATTTTCAAACTAATTATTATAATAAATCATGAATGTTTAAAATATTGAAATGACTTGTGTTATAAATTTTAATTATATACTTAAAAGAAATTTAAAAAGCATGAGAAGTTTTATTTTTCTTATTCCTTTGTCCTTTTCCATTGTTTTAAAATTTTTATTTGTTTATATGTTATTTGTTTGTGTTTATTTTCAATTTTATTTTACTTTTAATGTTTGTAGCTATCATATCTAAAAGTGCTCATGAGACTTAAACCCGTATACTAGGAAAACCTAGAGGTTTTAAGTCTTATTGCATATGCTAAATATAAACTGTGTTAATCTACGAAAATAATTTAGGATAATTTAATTTCTAATTTTGTATTTCTTTTTTTTTTTTCATTCTTGTTAAGAAGCTAGCCGAGGGTTATGATAAGTGCTCAAAAGCACTTAATATATTGTAATTTTATGTATGTTAGTGATTATATAGATTTGTATTTTCTTGTTTTACTATTATTTTACACAAATCTATCTTTTCGAAATCACGGGTGTATTTTTTATTTTTTTAAGTATTTCTTGTAATAAAAAGATTCAACTTAAAATAATTATACTTGAAGCACCCATTACAACTTAGAAGATTAAAAGAAAACATTTGTAAAACATTATATATGTTTGAAATTTGGAAAATAAATTACATAAAAATTAGGGTTCCAAAGTTATATAGTTTGAAGTGTGCCGCAACATGAAATTGTTGTAAGTGTGGCGCTATCCCGAAGGAAAGAATCAATACATCCACGATATGATGCTGGTTATGTCATGAAAAACTTATGTGCCATGACATGATGAGAGTGGATAATGATTAAACCATGTACATGCTATGTATGATGCGACGTGAAAAAATTGTATACCACGGCGCCAGCTATTCTCGCCCCAGAATAAGACCCTATTTATTTGGTAGAAAAATATCTCTTTCATCCCATCAACTCTCTTCTACATAATTTCTTACATTTCTTAGCGTTTCACAGTTTTTCTTTTAGTAGTTCAAAGTTGTTCTCTCGTTCGAGAGTTGAACGAATTTAGCTCATTAATGGCTTTTAGTTTCAATTCATTAAATATCACAACAATTCTATCTGGAGGTTTTTCAAACGCAATTATAAGAATTCTATTAAGATATATTTAAATATATTATTTTCTGAATATTTCTAAATATTATTTTACATGCTATATGTTTAATTTATTTATCATTTATTAAATTGTGCATGGCTGGCTGTAAATAGTATGAGCTATTAGTAATGTTGTTACACTTGTGAAATATTAAAGTAGATAAAATATTTTTATAAAATGAATTAAGTTTTATTTCATCATCATTTAAACTAATGTTTGTAAATGAAAAATATATTGAAGAAGTATTTTTCATAAGAAACAAGAGAGTTAGATTTAAGATGTAACTTATATGAATTTGATTTAGAGTAGCACTTTTAAATATTTTGGTCTATATCAACTATATAGTTAGAGTAAGCTCTATTTCTAAGATTTTTATAAGAAGTATTATTGAAGATATATTGACAACATATATTTTATAATAGTTTTAAAATCTAAAAGTTAGTTACACATACTTAAAATCATAAATCCAACTTAGACACCTTGATAAAGTTTAAATTGTTGGCCAACCAAAGGTGGTAAGTTAAATGGTTTAATAATTTCATAGAAAATGAGCATAATTTAATTAAGTTTTAAATTGTCAATTTGATTGAAAGTGGCAAGTTAAAGTTTAATTAACAAAGAAAATAATCCTTGCCTTAGAATATTTTAATACCTATAAGAAAAAATCAATAATCTTAATTTATATTTTTAATATCTTAATTAATATTAAACAAGCATGATTAACTAACTAATATATCACATAAATTCTTCATTGCATGATAAATGATTAATTGCTTAATTTCTTATTGAATTTATCTTTATTTATATGTTATTAGTTTTGAAACTCAACTCAAAATAATCGTGGTAGGATGTTTAGGTTATTTAATTTCATTTTTAAATAAATTGTTGAATGATTTAAAAACCGCATGAAATTGACCTTGGAAATATACTTATCATTTTCTATAAGTTCCCTTATGAGTTATTTTATAAATTAAACAAAATTTGAACACCTAATTTTGACACATCAAGTTTTTGGTGTAATTGTTTGGAAAACCGATAATAGCATTGAAAATTATTTAACCTTTGTAAGCACAACGAGCGTATTGATCAAACATACTAAAACCTAGAGTAGAAGATCCTTTATGCCATAAAGAATCAAAATTGAACTTGAACACATCTGAAGGAAGAGGTTGTTAATTTGATGGAATATCAACATTAATCTCAGAGTTGTAGTCTCAAGGAATAGGCAAACGATTCAACAATACCTTTTGAAATTCATTAATTCTATGAGAAATGTCATGCATGATAGAATGATTGGAAATCATGTAACCACCAAAAGTAATTTTGTTGCGTAACCACCAGACCTTTTCCATAATTATTGTTGTTGTAAGAGTAAAATGTTTTCAAGATGAATTAGGAGGAACAAAGTGGTTTGGAGGATTTAAAATAAATTATACATAGGTGTAAATATCCAACTATTCCAAAAAACTCTAGTTTAAACTCCAATGGCTTTGCTTCCATCAAAATTATAGTATGGCACATCTTATAAAGAGATGAGCTTTAGTTTCCATTTCTTAATGACAAAGAGGGAAATTTAAATATGTGATATTAATAAAATGGCTTAGCTTTTGTTTTATACTCAAAGCCCTGACAAAATTTTCCAGATAAGTAGTTTATGGCCCTTAGGAATCTTGGCTTCCCAATGTGATCTCCAGAAACCATATTGATTAGGAATATTTATGTTAGATACTAGAGTGTACTAAGAATCTTTTATAGTAAAATTACCCATTCTAGTACCAAACGATTCAATAGAATCGTGATCGTTCATTGAAGTAGGCTAAAGTTTATGAATTAAATAATAGATATTCAATTCAAAAACCTAATTCAATAGATTCACATTTCAATCTAAGAAAGTTTGGCCTTGGCATAACTCATGTAGATATGTAATCTAAGAATGGGAATTTTGATGAAACTGGACAAGTAAAGTTTGATTAGGTAAACTAAGAATCCAAAGGTCCATCTAAATATTGATATTTGAGCAATTTCCAATTTAAAGACAAATTCCATCTTTAAGAGAATTCATAGACCAAAGAAGACCTTTCCAAATAAAATAATCCAAAGGCTTTATAGGAACATTTAAAAAGGAATGATGTTGAAGATACTTTCATGTAAAAATTTCACCCATAATTTCTACTGATGTTTTAAAATATCCAATTTAGCCTTTGAAAGCATTTCTCTATTAAAATCTTCAAACTTCAAAAAACACATACCATCAAAGTATTTAGGCAAAGCAATGTTGTTCCAAGGTATGAAAGATATATAATGCGATCTATTTAAACCTCACATCCACCAAATCTTCCCGACACTACTATCAGTAGAATTACAAATTGTAATTGGTAAGCAAAAGGTACTCATCGAGTAAATGAGAATATTTTGTAGAATATTTTGTAGAACATTTTTATAATAGTTGATCTTCCAATTTGTTATAAAAGTTTGGCTTTCCAATTGTCCAATCATGCCTTCAATTTATGTAAAATACCTTGAAACCCCTGTTTCTTTTCCAAACTAATAGGAAGAGAGTGACCAAGGTAAGTAATAGGGAAGGAGTTTTTGGATATGTGAAGAAAATTGCAAATCTATTGTTTTAGTGAAGCGTGACATTTTTTGAAAAAAGCAAGGAAGACTTTTGAAAGTTAATTGACTGTCCAGACCAAAATAGTAATTGTCAAGAATTTGTTAAATATTTGCAGCTTCTTTTGTAATGGCCCTGAAAAATATCAAAATAACATTTATATATAGTAAGTAGGATATAGAAGGGGGATTTCTAGCAATTTTCACACCATAAAATAAATCCATATGTTCAGTTATAGAAATCAATCTAAAAAAGCATTCAGCCACTAATAAGAAGAGGTAAGGTGAAAGAGGATCACTTTGTTTGAGACCACATTGAGGTATAATATGGCTAAATGGAGAAATGTTTAAGAGAATAGAAAAGCTCATAGCAAATAAACGTTTCCAATTAAGAGAACATAATTTTTCTAAAAAGCTCATAGCTTACATGATATGTAGTATGAAAGTCCAATCCACTTTATCGTAGGCTTTTTGTAAATCAATTTTATTACCTATCAATCCTCTTTTACCTAAGTTTTTCTTTGATATGATGGAGGTAACTTCCTGTGCAATTAGTATATTTTTAGCAATCCATCAACCTGGAATAAAAGCTACTTGAAATGGAGATATATGAGAGCTCAAAATGTCTTTTAATATTTTTACCAAAATTTTAGAAATAATCTTGTAAACTACATTGCAAAGAATGATAAACTTGAAGTGAGAAACTTATATAAGATTTGAATTTTTGGGGATTAGTGAGATAAAGGTTGAGTTCCTAGTTGAATTGAGAACCCCACTAATAATTTTTTTTTGAATTTCTTGAGTAACTTTATTTCCCACAATGTGCTAGCACTAGTAAAAAAGAGGTCAGAAACCATCTAGGCTAAGAGCATTGAGGGAATGCATATCCCAAAGAGCTTCCTTTATTTTTGCAAGAGAATGAATACTTATGATAGAGGAATTTTGGTTTTCAGAAATGATTAAAGGGAATAAAGTGGATAGATCTTCGCATAAAAGAGGTTGGAAGTGGTAAAACCATCCTAAAAATGTTGAACAAAAGCATTGCCAATAGCGTTGCGATCCTAAAACAAACACAAAATTTTTTAGAGTTAATATATGATTTTACCTTCGTCTGATAACTGTGGAAAAACACAAAAAATTTATATTACGATCATCATCTATGATCTAAAGTTCCCTTTATTTTTTATGCCATAAAGAATCCCACCATAATAATTATTCATCCAATTTATGATTGAGAGATTTTTCAATATCCAAGTTGAAGTTTCCAGACCCATGAATGAGAATATCCTTCAATTTTTCCTCAGGAAATTTCAAATTATCTTGAATAATCCTAAAATGCTTCTTATTCCAGGTAGATAACTTTGAAGATAACATCTTTAATTTTTGCATGAAAGCCTTTGAATTATTAATTGAATTGGACCAAACATCTTGAATGAGTCACTCACAATTTCAATCTTAAAGCTAAGTAGCAATATATATAAAAGGCCAAGGTGAAAAAGGTTCATGTAAACCTTATAAATGAATTAACAACGGTGCATGATCAGAGGAAAAGAAAGGAATATTGGTAACTATAGCTTTGGGGAAAAATGTATCCTTATGGGATTGGCAATAGCATTATGAAGTCTTTTATTAATACAATCAAAACCTTCCCTTTTATTACACCAAGTAAATCTAGATCTTGAATTGACCAAATCAATTGAACTAGTAGAAGTCATAAAATGAATAAGGCTATTTTGATCATTAAAATAAATGGGTTTACCCCTACTTTGTTTGAAGGATGAATAGTTCCATCAAAATTACCAATTATTACCCTCCCAAGTTGTAAGTTTAGCTTTATAATATGAAGGTATATAAGAAAAACACACCAAGAGACTATCCATTGCATCAAAAGGGTGATCAATTTTAACCACAACAAAAACAGAGCCTAAATACCAAATTTGTAGCTTGATAACTAGTTTCCAACAAAGGAAAAAACCACCACTTAAACCAATAGTAGAAATAAAAAACTATTTGGATAATTTAAACTATGCTTAATATTATTAGAGGTGTCTATTCTAGCCTTAGTTTCCATTAGCCAAATGATTGAAGGATTATGCTTACGAACCAAGTAACGTAGAGCACTTTTGGCATAAGGTCTAACAAAACCTTGGCCATTCTAACATAAAAACTCATGGCACCTATTGGAGCACATTCAATGCACCTCCTCACCTTTATTCAAAACCTTATTTTCTAGAGTAATTATAGTATTTTCTGTATCAAACTTATCCAATAATTTAGTCACTCCTTTGATTGACATCAATTGATCATTTACGCATATTAGTGACTATGAATCCAAAATAACATTCTATCCTTTTCCTGAGTCAATCATTTGTTTTTTCTTGAATAAGGAAGCTTTAGCAAATACCCTTCTTTTTTGAAAGAGGTAAACTACCTTAAAGTACATTTTTTCCTTTGAGACACGATCCATAATGAGGTATATCAATTGGTGTAACTTCAATAATAGATTATAATGGAGGGAAAATTGAACTAGTGAAAGGATTCAATGCAACATTAGTGTGATAAGGTGGGGAATTTGTGATCAAAACAACAAGTAAAGTAGTGGATAAATTAGATGGAGGGTGGTTAGTTTGTGGTGTGAGAAGGAAGATTGAGAAATGCATAATAGAATTGAAACAATTCAAGAAAGACATGTTCAACTAAATAAGAAATGAAAAAATGTCTCATTGTAAACTAAGCTGGCAAGGTGAAGGACCTGAGTTTGTCTTAGTTTCCTGTGAAAAGAATTCATGTTGATTGATAACTGTATTTTATATAGTTATTTTCATCTATTTTATTAATTATAATTGTTATGTTCTTGACATTTTTGGTTAATTTTAGTTAAATAAATTAATATTTACTATTTATGTGTTAAGGAATATATCTTTAAGAAAATTAAATAATTTGAATCGAAACCGTACTTAATTGCAAATTTATGTCCAAAAATATAATTTCAAATAAAAGAGTTCTTAATTGCAATTTATAAACGTCTAAAATATAAATTAAATTGAAATCGGGCTTAATTTTAATTATTAAAAGTTTAAAATTTAATTTAAATTAGAAAAAGGGCTTAATTGTAATTAAAGAAAGTTTAAAATGTAATTTGAATTAAGTTTATGGGTCAAAATGCAATTGATTAAAGTTGTATTTTCTGTGCAGGAGAGAAGTCCACGCGCCATCATCCACGCGCAACATGTTGACCGTCAGATCAGAGAAGAAACGGTTAGGATGCGCGCGTGTCTTTCAAACCTGAAAAAATAGAGTGGACCCGTTATTCTTGGACTCACGCGGCTCGGTGCCCGATGGGGCCCACCTATTGCACAGGCAGACGTGCAGGCTGGGACCTACGTGTCTCACGCGGCTAACAAGGCATGATTCTGTGTGGCCGCTTTACATGCGCCCGGTTATACAACAAATCTAAAGTTGCCATGTGTCCTACCATTCTTTGCATCCAATCAGACGATGACACGTGGCAGGTTTTGGTGAACGCAAAAGCACAGAATCGCACACGCGTTCTAGCAGCTATCCCCTACGTTCTCGCACGCCCTTATTCCGTGCGACAATCCTTCGTGCGCCCATGCCCGAAACAAATGAGATGCTGGAACATGTCCCACTATTTATTTCAGCGAATCAGATCGTGACACGTGGCAGAGTTTATGGAAATGCAAAGCAGAAACGGACGGCTCTCCCACTCAATTTAATCCACTTTTTCTATTCAAGATTTTGTCGCCCGCATATTATTTAAATATTTTTCCCATGCGTTTTTGTCCCATGCATGTTAAAAAAATATGTTTTTAAATGTATTTTTTTAGAAATTTGATGTTATAAATAGGGGATATTAAGAAAGTTTTGGAGTTTTTAGTTTTGGAATTTTTGGAGAGTTTGTGGGTTGGACTGTGGAACACGCAGAAGCCATTTTTGGCTTCTATTGTGTTCTACGTGTGCCAAATATTTAGGATCCGAAATGATTTAATTTTCCTATATTCGTCATCTAATATTCCTTAACTTTTTAAATTTTTATTTTCATTATGAACTAATTTATTTTTGCTAAGGCTATGATGTAGTTGAATAAAGAAAATCTGATTTCTTTTGTTATTGTTATATGAATTCATTGTTTGCAAGTTGAGTATTTATTTCCATGCTTAATGCTTTTAAATTTCTAATCAAAATTTAGATGATTTGTTGCATTATATTGAGACCGAGAGGAGATGTGTAATGAATGCTTCTTGTGATAAATACCGTATGTTGAATGCGAGTTTGACACCTAATGCATGATGTATGTGGTTATTCTAGAAATTACATAAATCGTAATGTGCTTGTTTGTGATTAAATCTTCATAGAAATATAGTTGGTTTTCATAGATAAGTAATTCTAATATAACTCGAGAGAGAGTATTAGATAAATTTGGGTTTTTTAACCATCACTTTTAGCTTTGATTCTCATATAACATGACTTGAAATCGGATTGAATTGATTTAGCAAAATCAAATGTCTTAGCGTTTTTAATCATTTGTAAATAATTTTTCTAAATCAACGATCGTTTTGGATAAAATCAAAGGGAAACAATTTTAGTACTCAACAAACTATAGTGACAAATCTCCGTGGGAACGATACTTTACTTACAAATCTTATTACTTGTGACCGTGTATGCTTGCACGTTTTATGTTCTCTAAAAGAGACAACATTGATGTCCATCTCAAAACCAATAAGTCAAGATAAAATCTTGTATCTAACATTATCATCAGTAGAATTAATTTTAGAGTGTAAAATAAATTCATGAACATAGTTTGTGAAGTCTGTAATATCTAAGGATTGAGTTATTTGGATGATAGTTCAAATTTCATTATAGATTTGGTTAGCACTTTGAGAAAAAGTTCCTTGTTGTGCAATAAAGTAGGATGCATTGTTGTCATTAGCACTATTAGATGGTAGATTCAAAGGTATTTGTATGTTTAAATTTTGGTTATGGTCGATGGTAGGGGTAAAATGCATCTGGGTAGTCACCAGTTGAGACTCCCATTATGGGCAATAGGAAAAGAGTTCTAAAATCAACTCAAAGTTATTCTCCAAAGATTTGAACATAAATAGTTGGAGAGACTTGAATTTTTTTTCATTATTTTAAAGAATATTCCTTGATACTATAAGTGAGCAATCCACGTAGAGTATAGAAGCTTGGAAAATGGTCATATTTAATATCAATCTAGATTTGGTTAATTGAAAAGGAAGAACCATCTAAGTTTTTCCTAGTTACCATAAAACTAGCAGCAATGGGTTGCTTGAGTGATACATGCACTTTGAAATGGAGATAATTACAAGTCACAATTAATTCCTCATCAAAGTCATCAACTTATACTATTTGCCCTATTAGAGTAGCCAACATTATAGCATTTGATTTTTTCATACCATTAAAGTAAATACCACATGGTCCAATCCAGAAAGTAGTGGAATGAAATCTCATCTCTTGAATACTTAAAGAATGATTCCATTATTTTAGATGCAATAGAATGTTATTACATTCCATATATATATGTTCTAAATTTTGTCTCAATTAGTAGGGAATGTGAAATAAAAGGAGTAAATATTCTAGTAACAATCCATTAAAGCTATAATAACATCACCTTGTAAATTCCTTGCTTTAAGGACAACATCTAGAAATTGAGATTTTGAATATGATGATTGGATAATATTTTACCAACTAGCTTGTTTGCTCCTACAAAGACAACATCATCTAGAACTACTTATTGTTCAATTTCAGGGATCGAGCAAGTCAAGTTTTGAGCTTACATGACTAAGTCTCCAATAACATCATTAGGAATAAATTGGGAATTAGGATTTTTGTTTCCCATTTGACAAAATTGGTTTAGGAAAGATGGGTAGGCTATGAGTACATCTATGGAATTTGAAGCAAAACTCTGACCTAAACAAGGGGCTTTTGTTGAGAAAAATAGGAAAGGTAGTAGGGATAAGGAAATATGCCAAAGCCTAAACTAAGAATTCAAGTAATAGGAAATGATGAAACCCTAATTCAAACAGAACAAGACTAGGAAAATGGCATGTTTTAGGGTTAAAGCTATAGAAAAAATTAGAATTGAAAACTGACACTATTATAATAGTGATCTTTGTTCTTACAAAGTTAGCCACGATCTTTTAAAAAACTTAGACCTTAGGTGGCGTTTGGTTCGCAGAATAGAATCAGAATCATAATGGAATGAAATGGAAAAGAAACAATGTTGTTTGGTTTGACCATTGGAATCAAAGAAGAAATCAGTTTTACAGTATTTGGTTTGTCATTGGAATGAAATGAAAAAAACTATAAATTACCTTAATACCCCTATATTTAATAAAGTAATAATATCATTTAATTATTATTTTTTCGTCACACAAAATACATTATTGATATCATTATTTTCTAAATAATTATTACTTAAAAAGAAAATATATTATTAAAATTATTATTTTTTTAAATAGGGTTTAGGGTTTTAAGGTTTGGGATTTAGGGATTTAAGGTTTGGGAATTTAGGATTTGGGGTTTAGGAGCTATATTTGTGGGTTAAGGTTTAGGGTTAAAATTATTATTTTTCTAAATAGGGTTTAGGGTTTTAGGATTTGAGATTTTGGATTTTGGATTTAGGGTTTTAAGATTTGGGATTTAGGATTTAAGGTTTAAGGATTTGGGGTTTAAGGTTTAAGGTTTAAGGATTTGGGATTTAGGGTTTAGGGTTTGGGGTTTAGAGTTTTGGGGTTTTGGGTTTGGGATTTAGGGTTTAGGATTTAAGGTTTTGAGATTTGGGGTTTGGGGTTTAGGGTTTTGGGTTTTAGGATTTGGGGTTTATGGTTTATGGTTTAGGATTTTGAGATTTTGGGTTTAAGGTTTAGGGTTTAGGGTTTAGAGTTTAGGGTTTTGAGATTTTGGGTTTAGGGTTTTGGGTTTTAGGATTTGAGATTTTAGTTTAAGGTTATATTTAGGGTGGGGTAAAATTGGAAAAAAATATTGAAATGGGAATAAAATCATGATTCTTAAAGGAGGAGAAGGAATTGTACTTCATTTTCCTTTAGTAATCGATTTCATTCCTGACTCATTTTCAACCCAACCAAACACAACATTAGAGTTTTGGTCAAGGTCTAATAAAATCTATAACCATGGTGTGTATATATAATCATAATTTTTATCAATAATCGTGGCTATAAATTAAACTATAAAAATTACTTAAATATAAACAAATTATATAATCACGATTATTAAATGATCGTGATCTAGTTAAAATAATAAGATATTAGTCTTTTTAAAATATAAATCAAATAATATATTATCTATGTTATTCATTAAAAATACAAAAATTATTTTACAATTTTTTCATTTTACTCTTAATTAATTTCATATATTTTCTCTCTTTATTACCGTACCAAATTTTCCTTTCAATTTTTTTCTTTTTTTTTCCTCCCAATTTATTTATTTTTCCCTCACTTTTCGTTCTCTCCTGCGTGCCTAATTTTTTTTATTTTTTTATTTTTTTCCCTCACTTTCTTGCAGTTTTTTTCTTTTTTTACTTCTCTCTTGCCTTTTCCCATTACGATCACCTGTTCCAGTCAGCTCCACCCACCTCTGCTCGTATCCAGCTCCATTGTACCTAGTTCCACCCCTCTCTAATTCTTCGTAGCCTTGGTTTCATATAACGTTACTTTCATTTCCTGATTAGTTCCATTCGTTCTCATCCCAACCCGGCATGTCTAGTTGAGCCTGGTATTTTCGCCAGTTCCTAGTCGTCCCCAAACCTCCATTCGATCACCAGTTTCTACTCACCAGCCTCTACTTTCAGCAATTTCTTCAACGCTCAATCAATCACTAGTTTTTGGTAATCTAAATTTGATTTTTTTATTTTATAGCATCCTAAAGCATAGCGAATTCTGAATTTTTTTCTCAAAATTTATTTTTGAAACCCTAGTTCTTAATGATCAATTTCATTCTAGCACTGGCGCTTTGGAAGCGATAGGAGGTACGAAAAGGTTTATTTTCTAATTTGAATTTATCACTTACATTTTCTCTCTTCATAATTTTGATTTTTATTGGGTTTTCTAATCACTTTGTGGAAAAATGGGTTACAATTGTAATAGTACGATGTTTGTAAAAAGTCATAAGTATTAAGAGCATCTACTTAAAACATAAGATTGGGTTGGTGGAGAAGACATAATTGAAAAAATCTTAGTATAATAGATACAGATCTGGCCATAGACATAGCTAGTTCATTGTCGTAGTGAGAAGATAGTATAATTATTGATTTATAGCCACTAAACTATATTTTATTTTGGAATAAAAATATTTACTTGTAGGGATAAGGAATTCCTCATTCCTCAGTCCCTTTCTACATGAGCAAAACATTTGAATGGTTTAAAGTGATCGAGGTAAAAATGATGATATATTTAATTAAAATAAATAATAAAATATATATGAATTGGATTGGATGGATTTCAATTGAGTTTTGAGTATTAAAAATCAACTCAATCCACTATTGGGATTGAAATATAAACGAATTCCACACTAGCAAGTTGTAGCAACGTGAAAAAAATGTGTTTTCTTGAATTGAAAGGGAGGTTGAACATGAACCTAATCATCTTTATGAAAATTTTGAATTTCTATTGTTATACTCCTTGTCGTACCTTTTTGTAAATGATTCACTATTATCTAGTAGCATTATCGATCTTGTAGCCACTGTTGACTATTGTAGCTACCTTCCGACCATATGTAATCATCCCTTCATCAGGTATGCCCATGTCTAGCTAAGCTATTATGTTTTCATTTACATTGATTTCAATTTCCACCTCTATAAGTTTTTCTTCAAAACCTGCATAAACTTGATTTGGTGGAGTTTGACTATATGCTGTTATTTTGTCATTAAATTGTTAGCTTTTTCCATAGGTGATGCTATGACAGAGTTGATAAAGAATCATTTGAATAATGTGATTAGATTCATTAACCCAAATTCGTTGTATGTCATTAA
The DNA here is from genome assembly GCA_030763125.1 of Hippophae gyantsensis. NCBI lineage: Eukaryota > Viridiplantae > Streptophyta > Magnoliopsida > Rosales > Elaeagnaceae > Hippophae > Hippophae gyantsensis. Next base: position 2,800,829 of record CM061033.1, on the reverse strand, counting down.
GAAGAAGAAGACATGTACCCAAATTACAAGACAAGTGAATTATTCCATACAATGGAGGGTAAGTGAGTTATTGTAGCCTTTATGAAAAATTATGTTATGTGATCAAAGGAATTTACGAATATATGTATTATTATATATTGATGTAGGTACCATTGGAATATTATTGTTATAAGCCATTCAAAAATACCATATATTATTTGAATTCCATTAAAAATTGAAAACATTAAGTTTTAATTTTTCTTCACAAATAACTTTTATTTGTTTTTCTTTCTTTAATATATAGGGTTCACATTATACTGAATGGTCATTAAAATCGAAGGGCTCAAGGTTTGCCAATATGGTATAGAATGAGAGTAAGTTATAAATGTATGGTTCATTAAATTTCATAATTTCAACCTTTTTAGATTTCTCATATATATGTATATTGACTTGAAGTACTTACACTATTTATTGATCATCTTTATGTAATATCTTTTCAATTAAATTATACTAAGCTTACAATTGATTTTTTGTTCTAATATATTGTATCCTAAGAAAATGACTTGGTGATTTTCGGGTAATATGTCATTATGTTTACAAGGATAATTATTATCAATCCACTTGCTTTTATGATTAACTTGGTAATAATTTAAATTATTTTTTGTAATTTCTTTTTTAGTTTGAATTTTGATTTCAATTTTTTTTATTAAAATATGTGGCTAGCTACCCATAATTTAAAATGTGTGTACATTGTAACTTAATCATGAAGGAACTTATACAGGTGATGAAATTGATGAGATGCGAAATGAGTAGACAGAGTTTACAAATCGATTCCTATAGCTATAACTAGCTAGCTAGTTAGACCATCTATACTCTTATTTACTTTTTTGTTAGATTGATTTAAATTGTGGATAATTTCATTAGTATTGTTATTGGCAAATGTTTTGCATATAATTTGTATTTTGAAATACTTTAATTATCTAGCTTGTAAGGTTTTATTATTAGTAAATATTTTGTATGTATTTCATATTTTCAAATACTTTAATTAGTTACCTAGTAAGGTTTTATTATGTTTTGATGCATAAATTCTTAAATATAATTACACTTTTAATTTTAATATAATATGATTTTTAATATTGTAATTGATATATTTATTGTAATGTATAATGAAAAATGAGATTAATTGAGATGTATTTGATCACATTTTAAATGTAATCAAGATAATAGACATATCATTTGATCATGGTATTATAAAAGACCTAGACCAAAGGTATGGGGCCTCAATCGTTTTGAAGACCGTGATCAAATAGTACGTTTATGGTTACAATCTTATAAGAGAATATGATTAAATGATATGTCTATGACCTCGGTTCTTTATAAGACAATGGCTAAATGGTATGTCTATGGTCTTGGTTAAAAACTGAGACCATATATAAGAGTTTATAGTCTCTCTTTCTTAAGTCTCGGTTTTTATAATCGTGAACATAGATCTACAGTTACGGTTAAAATTGAGGTCATATATCTCTATTATAGTACTATGAAGTTAATAACTAGAAATTAATAGAACAGACAGAACAAATAAGCAAATGAAGCAATGTAATCATTCAAAGCACAGAGCTTGGAGAAGGATGTGAGGGAGAAGAGAGCGTCTTCTTGCTTATGTATCACAATTTTTTTTTGGAAAATATCTTAGACAACTATCAAGTAAGATTCTTTTGTTTTTAGTTTGAATTCAAATTTCAAATTTTTTTATTTAATTGGAATTCAAATTTCAAAAAAATTTCTTTTTTTATGTAAACGCCAACTATTAAATGAACTAATAGATTTTTTAATTTTGAATTTTTTTAAGAAAATAAAAATTACAAATATTTACAACATAAGACGTTTTTTAAGATTTTGATAATAAAAATTTAAAAATGTTATTCCTTCCCAGCAATGGCGCCAAAAACTTGTTGTTTGAGATTTTTATTTTTAAAATAATTCGTAAGTGTACAAATCATTTTGTAAGAAATGATAAGTATATTTTCAAGGTCGGTCTAAAAAGAAATCATGTGATTTATAAATAATTCAACAAATTCTTAAAAAAAAATTAAACCTAAACATTCTGTCACAAAGTTTGGGTTTTTGAAAGATTTAAACTAGTAACATAAAATTAAAGATAGATTCAACAAATATCAGACAAATAAAAATTTGAACTCAATGAAAAATTTATGGGATAGATTAGTTAGTTAATCATGCTTGCTGAATATTAATTAGGTTATTAAATATATGAATTAAGATTATTGATTATCTCTTATATATACAAATATGACATTAATTAGATGTACCATACGTTTTTAATTAAAATCACTTACCGCCTTCGGTCGGGTCTCGTAGTTAATTTTAATTAAATTATACTTTTTTTCAAGGAGATTAACAAACTATTTAATTGCTACCTTTGGTAGAATCAACAATTTAAACTCTCATCAAGATGTCTAAATTAAGTTAATGATTTAAGTATCTGAAAACTTTCAGATTTTAAAAGTACTGCTAAAATATGTCAAATATAATTCTTGTAAAAATCTTTGAAATTGAGTTTTCGCTCTAACTATACCATTGATTTACATCAAACACTTATGAGCACTACTATAAAATAGATTTAAATAATCAAACCCTAAACCTAATTTTCTTGTTTATTATGAAAAAAATACTTTGTTAATATATTTTTGCTTTTAGAAACTTCATTTTAATCTTGACGAAGAAATTTTATAAAAATGTTTTGCCTACTTTAATATTTTACAAGCATGTCAACATTACTAATATATCCCATGGTATTTTCACCTAGACATGCTTATAATTAATAATTGATTAGAATATTAAAAATATCACATTTAAAATTTATACCTCAACCTTATCCTTCCAAATATAGAGTTTTAGTATTGTTTATGTTTTTGAAAAACCTCCAAATAGAATTTCCATTACTGTTTATTGAACCAAAAGAAAAACTAATACATAAACTATATTCAACTCTCAAATTGGGAGAATAACTTTAAAACTATGAAAGGCAAAGAAACTAGAGATAAAATAAGAAATTCATCTAGAAATGGAGTCGAGGGATTATTACAATTTGGGTTTTGGGGGTCATTTTATAGGTAAGAAAAAATAAAGAAAAGTGGATCACATAATTGGACACTACGATGTGAGATAGTTGTACGTCTTATTGCTCGATCCACTAGGCCTATACTATGGCACACAAAAATACAATGTTGTGGCCCATGTTCCTCTCAACTTCTGGAAGCCCTATTTTCTTTACACCCTTTGTAATAAGGTGCTTTCAGATACTATTCTTAAGGTATTGATTAGTTGAATCATTTTGGAGCTAAAAATATATAATAATAACAAAAAACACGTATGATTTAAAAAAGATAATAAAACCATTGAAAAAATATATTATAACATTTAAAATACATAAAATCACGTTATATTCTAAGCACTCATAATGATATTAGAAACACTACAGTTTTTCACTCACTCTTTCGATGTTTAAAGGGCCAAAAACCTTTAACTTACCTAGAAATAAATGGAGAGATCACAAAAAATCAAAAAATCATGTGGTAACCTAGAACTTAATAGCATTACATTCATCATTTCTTTCAACTTATGATTCTTATGCTTAACAACACCATTTTACTGAGGCAAATAAAGGGCTACGATTTCATGTATGATTTCATTTTGTGTACAAAGTTCACCAAAAAATGTTTCATACTCACCACCATAATCACTTTGTAGTACCTTAATTTTCTTGTTAAGTTAATTTTCAACCTTTTCTTTATAAAGAATAAAATTTTCTATAGATTCATCTTTGCTTTTAACCATATAGCACTATTTTGTGCTATTGTCAACAAAAGTAATAAAATACTTATTGTCACCCATTGTTTGAAGATATTTTAAATCATATAAATCACTATGGATTAGGTCAAGGGGTTCACTGCTCCTTTCAATTGAATGAAATGATGAGCTACTCATTTTCACCTCAACACAAGTCTCACACTAATGTTTTGAATCTATTTGGAATATTGGTATGTGTTCTATCTTAATTAGTTTACTTAATATATCGTAATTAACATGACCTAGTCAATCATGCCACAAGTTGGAAGAATAAAGCAAATAAGTAGAATAATTAACTTTATTAATATTCTTAGTTTTAAAAATCATTACATTGAGCTTGAACAGCCTATTAAGTACATACATTTTTCTCACAAACATTCCATTTTTTAGTAAAATGATATTATTAAATTCAAACCCCATCTAAAAACCATGTTTGTTTAGTAACGAGCTTGAACAAGATTCTTACCGATGTTTGAAATACAGAGTATATTCTTCAATGTAAGCTCTTTCTTAGAGGTCATATTTAGTTTGACATGGTCTTGCTCTTAAATGACTGATGTGGCAGAATTTCTCATTAATTACTCACCATGTGTGTTTGAGAATTCTGAAAATATATCTCCTAGGATACAACAATCAACTATCAATAAATTTACTCTATATTTCTATACCCAAATGAATGGTCAAGTATCTAAACTTTATAAGAAAAAACCTACATCCATATTGAAAGTACAAAAATGATAAAACTTTTATTTTCTTTTCTCTAATTTTTTTCTTCTTGTCTTATCTGCTACGTCTCTTCTCAACACTATAGAAAAAAGTTCACTTAAAGAAAAGAAAGGAAAAAAAAATCAGAAACCCAAACGGGTGAAACAACCATTAATAAAGGAAAAATAAATAAAAGGGAAATGGTTTGGTTTCCAAAACTGTAAAGAACAAATTCAATTAATCATTAAGAGTTTTTCTCATAAATGAGAAAGTAAATGCTATAGTTTTCATTGTTGCACATCAAATTTCATTTGTACATATTTTCTAATAGTAAATACCCATTAGGTGTTTTATTGCGTAAGGAGCTTTCAAAGACATTAAGATATACTGAAGTATGCTCAAATCCAATGAAAAAGAAAAGGGCTTTTGCTTGGGCCATCAATAGAGCCGTTCTATGCTCTATTGATAAGAGTGTCTAAAATTCTATGCTTTATGGTTGAAAACCACCTATGGTTTCCAAAGATAATGTTGTCACTCCTAAACCTAGGAAATATTGGCACCCTAAAGATAAAAATGATAGTAATTGGAATCAAAAGGGTATTAATGCTTTATTTAGTGTTGTGGCTTCTAATACATTTCATCATATTTCTCATATTGATACTGCTAAGAAAACTTGGACTATTTTAGAGGTTGCTTATAATGGTACCAAATAAGTAAAATGAACAAAGCTTTGCATGCTTGGTACTCAATTTGAGAATATTAGAATGAAAGAATATGAAATTTTTTTCTGAAATATGTGCTAGATTATGTAATATAGCTAACACCTTTACCAATCATGGAGATAAAATTGATGATTTTAGGATAGTTTAGAAGATTCTCTACTTGTTTCCAGACCACTTCCATGCAAAGGTCACTGTGATTGATGAAATTAAGGATGTTGACAATATCAATATAGAAGATAAACTTGTTAGAGCACTTTAAAGCTTTGAGATAAGCTTTCGTCCCCCACAAAGAACAAAGGTATTGTCTTCAAAACTACTACAATTAAAGAAGGTTATGAAGAAGAAAAATTGGCATTCTTGACTATAAAACTCAACAAAATCATTAATAGAAAGAATCCTAAAAGAAAAGGACAATCAAGTAATAGAAATGATTAGAATTTGAGGGAACACAAATTTGTGAGTTATGATGGTAAGAAATCTAAATCCACTAAACCTCAATGTTTTGAACGTATGGGTTTTGGTCACTTTGCAACTGACTGTGCAAATAAGAATAATAACACTAGAAGAGCGTTCAACACTACATTGATAGACTCAGAAAGTGATAACGACAATCCATCTGATTTAGAAAATGGTGACACCAATGTCCTAGGATTTACTATAAATATTGGTGAACAATACAGTAAGTTTGACATTGATTTTGATAATGAGAGTGTCTTATCAAAGTAACTAACCTTAATGAAAAACTAATGTCCTATGAAGTGAATTCATCAGTACTAGAAAAGGATAATCTTGATATGTCTGAACGTTTTAATATTTTTAATTAAAGTCTTCTAGGTATAGAATAGTAAAAAACCTTTCATGGAGGAATTTGAACAATCCAAGGAAGGTATGAAGAGATTAACAATTGGAGATGAAAGTTTGAACAAAGTTCTTTTATGGAAAACTTTTGGAGACGAGAAAGGGTAAGGCTATGTAGATGAGGATTGTATGTCATCGTCTTCAAAAACAACTAAGTTTGTAAAACCCTCCAACCTTTCATCCTCACATGATACAAATACAACTTCAACATCAAAGACTACTGTGGTAAGGACTCCTAACTTTACTCCTAATGTTATTCATTGTGCACATATGATTGAAAAATCTATTGACTTTATGCCTATATGTCATCTCTGTGGTAGGAAAGGTCATATTAGACAACATTGTAGATTTCTTGTGACATATCCATATTTTAACAATGCTTTTCATGCACGATATTCTAGAATTAATTTTCATCATCCATACATGAATGCTAAACCTCTATCAATGATGAAAAATAAAAACAAAAGTCAAAATAAGGATAAACCCAAAAACTTATCTAAGTCAATTAAATCCAAACCCAAAAATATAATGAAACCAAAATTAGAGAAAGTTTGGGTTAGGAAATATTGCATTTTTCTAATCAACTTACTATCTTTCTCTTTCACTTAGAAATTTTTATTCTATGCTTGATTGACCCTAGGTGAATATGTTAGTTTGATAGCTTGATTTTAATTTTTTTTAGTTTGTTTGTTTAGTTCATAATTTTTATTTAAAAATCACTCAAGAAAGTAGAATTTTTTTAGCATTGAAATAAACTACAAATTTCATTTTGAATCACAAAGATTTTTTTTATAGAATTTGATTGAGTATTCATTATATAATTTAGTATCTTGTTCTATGCATTTATATTTTCATATATCTGGTGATTAATGTTAATAAGAACTCACTCATACACTCACTAGACACAATTGTATGCCATGCTTGAAATTTATGGTTGAATATGTGAGTATTTAGGGACTTAGATAACCTTAAGTTCTAGAATTGTGTTTCAGCTCGCTCTTTCACTTTATAAAATGTTGCTATAGAGAGACACCTGGTATTAAGAGAACTACCTATTGTGATGTGTGAAGCAACCGTAGTTAGTGAAGAGGGTTACCTTACGACTAGTGTGAAAGTCATCTTACTAGGTTTCTAGCTCATGCATATTTTCTTGAAAAAAAAATCAATAGGAAAGAAAAGTACAAATGCATTTATATACACACCGAAAAGAGCCATAACTGGTTATGCAAAATTAAAAATAAATAACCAATCCCCCATTCAAAAAAATAATAATAATACAAGAGGGAAATAAAAAAAAGTTTACAAAGCTCTATCTTAGTTAATAAAATTTTATGTTGTGAAAGTTTGAATTCAACTGAAATTCTTTGTTGGTGACGCTTTCTACTTTAAAATAACTAATTATGAATGGAAAAATTAACATACCATTAGAGTTCTAATATATTTCATACTTTGAGAAATTGTTAATATGTCACTATATGTGTGAAAATATGTATGTATGCTTTACTGAAATACTCAAGCATACAGTAAATAATTTAATCTTATTAAAGAATAAAATTTATTATTTGGGTGGGTTCATGTCTAAATAAATCTCTTACCTTGATATTATGGGTGTTTACTCGATCAATTGACATTAATCTTGATTGATTGAGCGAGTTTAATTTAAATACACACCTTTTTCCTTAGTCTTGTATGAATCCTATCCCATTTTCTCGACCCTTAAAACACTAAGAATTGATATTAAATTTGCATGCATCAATCTCTACAAAAAACACATTTTTGGGTAGAAATCATCATAACTCTATTTTCTCTATTTTCCCTTATGTTTTCACCAAACAAACACCCTTTATGAGATTGTTTTTGCAACCCTCTCCCAACAACAATTCCCTAATCTTGATTCTACATTGTGGTAGGGATATCTTAGAATTTTGGGTAAACTTTTGGCTATTGTCATTTTGGATTTGTCTCAATTTTTATAATGTGATGAAGATTGAGGTGCTAAACAAGTTGATGTTTACCAATATTCTAAAGATTCTCAAGATACTACACAAGGGATAGATTTGGAATATTAAACTAAATGCAAAGATTACTTTAGGAAGCAATTTTTGTTTTAGTTAATTGTGGGCTTTTTATTTTAAGCCTTAGTCTTTTATTTAATTGTGGGCCTTTTATGTTTAGTAATTTTTATTTTATTAAATTGTGGGTTTTTTATTTTAAGTCTTTTAGTAATTTATTTTTAAGGATAGATTAGGCCCAATCCATAACTAAATAGACCCATTAGGCCCATTTCATCTAGGGTTTTTTCTTTTAGGGTTTCTTGCTTATAAACAAGAAGAGCTATGTAATGGAGGCTAAGATGAATATTCATTAATGAAAATAAAATTTCAGAAAGCTTCTTGCTTTGCCTTCTTATGTTCTTGATTGAATACTTGAATCCAACCTATCAAAGGGAGTGATCATCCTTTGTGGCGTCTCAAGATTTGGGTTTTAAGGACTTTGTTTCCTTAGGGTTCTAATATGATCATCTTCAACAAGTTCTTAGCAAATCAATCATTTATATTCCTTTGAGTTCGTGGGTTCCTAGGTTGTTCGCCTAAAGAGGTCCGTATCATAATGGCTACCAGACGTCATGAACTACCTCTCGGTGATCCAACCCCATGTTCCTTCCAATGGTGGAACGATGAATCCGAATTGAGGAATAACACTACTTTCTTTAGATGTCCAATTATTTTAGAACATAAGATTACTTGGATAGAATTTTATGAATTAGAAATTACCTAAGCCATTAGGACTCTAGGTTGACAATAACTATTTACACAAACAAGATTATGTTTCCCATCCTTTGTCTATGAATTATATACGAACATCGACCCCATGATACATCACCTAGGACTTATGAGCTACAAAGCTTTTGTACACAACAAAACTATTGATATCTCGACTCAAAGAATCGACAATCTTTTGTCCATTCGAACATTAGGGATCCCAATTTTAAACGGGAATGGTATAATATCTCTATTGAAGATCTTTTAACCAAACTTTTGGGTTCACCTAATGTTTGTTTTAGTACTAAATAGTTATTTATCCTAAGTAAGTTCATTCCTTTTTATCAAGTGTTAAAAAAAATGGTATGTGCTAACTTGCTACCTTTAAAGCACTCATCTAAGATTGGTCATCTAAATACAAAAATATTAAATTGCATTGGATAAAGATCATAAACCAATCTCAAATCGTTAACCCAAGGATAGGTCTTCCATATGGATGTCTCATCATTCAAATAATACTAGCTATTAGTGTACCACAAATAAGGGATTCTGATAATGTTTACTTTTTATGTGACATTGGAAAGTTAACCATATCAAGATCATCTACTCAAACTTAAAAGTGAAAGAGGCCCACTGATGTTGGTACCAACAAAATAGTAGCCGCTACCGATGAAATTTTTGGGAAGAAGAAATGGAAAATATACATGCTTCTAAACCTTCACATTAGGACTTATTTGAAAATGAGATGCGTGAAAGAATGGGAACATTGGAATAGCAAATGACTACTATGAATGAACATCAAGAAGTAATTCTCTCTATGATTAAGGACATCCATTCACACTACGTGTTTCCTCCTCTAGGATAATGATTTATTTTTGTGATATTTTGTCCTGTTTTATTAGTGTGATGTAAATTTATTTTATTGTTTTTCATATTTTAAAGTGTAATTGAAATTGTTTGTAATAGCACAAAATATATAATTCAATACACTTTATGATTAATTCATATCTATTTTTATCTCTGATTCGTGTTTATTTCTTCATATGAAAAAAGAGGGGGGAAAATGGTATAAAAAACTTTGAACTCTAATTGAATCATAAAACAAGAGATAGTTAACTTAGGCGGAGATTTTACTTTTGAATTAGTTTGTATTTTTTTGAGATATTTCACATAGAGGGAGTTGTTTTTAATTACCATCAGATATTTAACTCTCTTTTGAACATTCTTTTCTTTTCTATTTTTAGATATATAGAACTATTATGAACAATGACTCATTCAAGAGAAGTTGTTTACTTATTGGTATTTTTATATCAGTGTAAACAAGAGCTATCGAGATACAAGTGAAGATGGTTCATCGGATCATAGGATAGTTCCATTATATAATATTTTTTTATAGGAGAGTTATGTAGTGAGAGAGATTTTGCCACATATATGCCAAAGAGGGAGATTGTAAGTGTAAGTCCCATTACCCACGTGTTTGTGTTTTCTTTCCCTATACAAATTATGGTATGTTTTTTGTCTTACTTAGTGTTTCTTTATTTCTCTGTGTAATTTTGGTTACTATGATTCAATAATATACATACACACAAATTTAGGAACACTTTGTATGCAAGCATGTTTACACATACCACAGGGTTGGTTTTCGTAGTATGCATGCTAAGTGGAGTGTTATTTTTTGGTGAGTGAGCATACAAGTTTGGTGTAAGTGTCAAAATAGTATGTCTCCTTAACTTAGAGAGGTACCAGGTATTGGACTCTTTATTAGGGTTTGCTAATGCATATTTGGTATCATAAGCTATATATTGGTTGCCATGTATTTATATTGCTAGTCTGAAAAGGTAGCTCTAAGGCACACCGTCACTAGTGTGTATTTTACATATTGTTTTTTTAATCTACTAATTGTTATTATTTGGTATTATTAATTAGTGATTGTGTGAGAGAAACCATGCTTGTGAGTAGTGAGTACTTAAGTGGACAGAGTTAAATTCTTTGAGTTTTCACATCTTGAATTGCATCTCCCTTGGTGATTTATGGTGGACTATGTGTCTTTTTGTTGTTTGTTAGGTGTTTGTGTTTAATGGTGGTTCTATTGATTGCCCACGTCACTCATTACTGATTCTTGGTTTTTGATTACACCATATTGATTGGTGTTTTAGAAGAATAATTGACCATTTTGTAATTGTTCCTTCATATAGAAATCTTCAATTGGTATTAGAGTAGGTCACCCTTGATTTAGCTTAACTGCCTGGGTGCTATATCCTAGAGCTTTATCTATATATACACATACCTTGTATGTTTATGCCCAATGTCCCCATTGGTATGGGCTATTATTGTTCTATGAGATTATTTACTTGTGTATACATATCTCTTTCTCTCTCTTTACTTATTTGTAGTGTATAGTTGTTAATTACTTTACTTGATACTATGTTAGACTATTTGATTCTTTACAAGTATTCTCTTTTGTTAGATACTTTGACAAGCTCTTTTTGTGTATTTTCCTTACTTACTACTTATTCTGTGGCTTTTTGCATGAGCATCAGGTCACATGTTTGTTAGCATGTAGTGTCAAAGTATTAGAATGCATCTCTTCTATTTTACTAGGTTCTTTTCTCTTATACCTAGTATATAGGGTATTAGTTCTCTGTTCGTCTCTTGCTGATTATTGTTCATCTTTAGCATGCACTTCCTTCTCTTATGTTTTAGATGTTGTTTGGAGAATTTTAAGGTGTGTTTAAAGTTTGAGTACATGAATATTTATCTATATTGTGCTTGTTCGGGTTTACTATGTGTAGTTGTATATCATATAGATTATTTACTTATCTTTAGGACTCTTGATTTTATGCATTATTGTAACTAGACTTATATGTTTCGATGGCATTCTTATTGTTTGGAGGTGTTGACCCTATCTAAGTATGTCTGTTGTTTCTATGTTGAAACCTAAGCCTTTCTCACATGCTTAGATATTTTTATAACATACCTTGTTTCTTCTCTCTCTTGGGTGTATTACTTGTGTTTCTCATTAGTTAGTCAACTTTCTCCTTCTCTTGACTAGTGATGATGTGAGTGTTGCCGATAATCTCTTTTGAGGTAATTGTGTGTAATTTGTTGCCTTTTCTCTCTCTGGAGGCAACATTATGTGGTTTGTGTTAGTCTCTCTTAACGTACATCCTTGTCTTTTTTATTCTATGATCTCCTTTGAGGCCATCCTTGTCATCTTGCTTTGATGATTTTTCTATCTATAACAAACTCTAGAATCCACTTTTAGTATCTCTTGAAGTGAAATCCTAGGTGCTGCTTGAATAGAAAAAAAAATTTAGGAGGTCATCTTTGAAGCATTTGATCCTCTCTTGCCACTAATGTTTTCTTATCCTTAGTCTTCCTTTTTTGAGCTTTTATGTTATCTCTTCATTTATTTACACCTTCTGGTTTAGCATAAAAGATAAATCCAACTTACCTTGCACATCTTTAGATGAGTTTCAATTTTGTTAATTGTTGAATTTTTTTTAGATTGTCTACTTTACCTTCGTGTTTAAAAAAAGAAAGAAAATTAAAAAGAAAGAGAAGAAAAATAAATAAAAAGAAAAAGAGAGGTATCGATGAATGAATGCTAAGATGTAAAAGAAAAAGATCCTATGTTTGGTAGTGTGAGTGCTTGAAATTTGAGAAGTAAAAGCAATATAACCTAAGTTTAAAGGTTTACCACTTCCAGTTATAGGCTAAGTGCTTAAACTCTATGTATTAGGTGTCTAACAATGTGCTTAAACTTAAAATGTCTCTTCTCACCTACCCAAACCTCAGCCTCACATTACAAGCTTAGAAAGACCTTTCAATTTTTTTCTAGATAGGCACCTACATTAGTAGAGAGAGAGGCTAATTTTGGACTTATAAAGTTTGGTTCAATTGAATCTATATTGTATTTTCTTGGTTCACATAAACATATCACAATAGCATATAGAGTAAACAAGTTTAGCATAACACATACGGAACATGTTAATTTTTTTTCATACTCTTGTATGAATGCATAATATATTGATGAACATGTAGACATTTAAGATAAAATTTTTGTTTAATCTCTATGGTCACTCTAGTTCTTTGAGCATGCTTAGTTTCATTACCTTTTCTGCTTTACTTGTTTCTACTGTATGTATATGATTCTGTTTTAGGAGAGTTTTGAGAGTGTAGAATTCGTAACATGTTTATTACCTCACATGCATACTTTTAGGGGGAGATTGTGTGTAAAATACATGTTGGCAAGCGGAGTGTTATAATTGTTTTGCAATATTATTGTTTGTCCTATTTATGAGTTTATATTATGCTGTTGTGTTCTTATTATGTTCCCTTCTTCTTTACCTCACTTTGTATGAATCATGCATCAATAGGATTGTTAGCATGACCTATTGCATACATTATTTATAATCTCTTGTTTCATATATCTTATTTTGTGTTTATTTGCATCCCTATTATAATGAGTTATTGCATGTTTATCTCTTGTAGTTGACAACCTGGCATTTGTTGATGTAATGCATGACACATGTTTCTTTGGTAGACTGAGATATCTTTTTGTATGTGTGTGTATAGTATGGGGTAAGGTTATAGGATTTAATACGCCAAGTGTTGTTGGGGGAAGATAGTTGAATCACTAGGAGTGTGTCAACTTGAATGATAGTTGGATTCCTAGTCAACTCCTTTTTAGGGATTCAATGACACATTCAAGTGGCATTGATGTTGGGAAGAAGATGTTTGAGTCACTAGGAGTGTACCAACTTGGAATATAGTTGGACTCTTTGTCAACATCATCTTTCAGATTCATTGAAACATTTATGTGCCATTGGTTTTTGATGGCCCATCCCGTCGATGTGTTGCATGAACATTACGAAACCCCTTATGCTTTCCCATAGCATGTATAGATGTAGGGCTATATGCTATAGATTGCATTAGGGAGATATTTTCTATCTACACTACTCTTGGTTATCTGTGTATTCAAGTTGTTTATTATATGCTTTTATCTTGCTATTGTCTTAGTGTTATTCTTTGTATTTCTCACCTAATTGCATATGTTGCTTCTTTTTATGTTTGCCTTAATCTTCTTTGTTGTGTTGCATAAGTGTTAGGATTATTTCATTTCTATTTGACTTATCTCCTTCATATAGAAATGTGGTATGTTGCATATTCTGTATGTACTTGCTTTGACTTTTCATGTCAAAAAGGGAAAAAGTATGCATAACTTGTGTTTATGTGTGCATTGTGTTTGCTTGTTGCATGTTGTGGTGAGTATAGTCTGCACTACATTATGTTTATCTAATATGCATACAATTAGGGGGAGTGTTGCATATGTTCAAAATGAGTTTACATATTTGTGTTGCATGAAGAATGTGTAGTTTATATATTTGTGTTGTATGTAGATTGTGTAGTTTGCAATCACCAAAAACTTGATGTCCACACAAATTGTGTGTGTAATGAATACGCAAGTATACGTATCGTAACAAGTAATATAATAATAAGAAAATATCGTTCTCACGGAGATTATTTTATTAGAAACTAATTTTTAAAACTAAAAAAAATAAAAATCAATTTTTTTTTTTGTGATTTTATATTTTAAGGAAGCAAAATTAAAATAAATAAAAGTAAATAACAATAATTAATTAAATCAGATTTGATAACTAAGAAGATATATAAGAAAATATCTAAGAATACTTAATCCCCCAATTTCCTAAACATGTGAATCGCTAAAATCCCTCAATATAATTATCAATTAAATTACATGATCAATTGATTCTAACCTAGCATGTATTCCTTTCTCAAGTAAACTACACACCATATAGTAATTAATTTAATCACACTGCCATGAAAATGAAATTGCATACTACTCATTAAGTTCATCAATTATGGATCACATACATAAAATCATACATATCTGCCTAGAAACTATGCATGTTATTTAATCAAGAAAAATAGTTAAATAATTCTCTCAAATCTACATAATTAACTCTATAGATAAATTGTTAGCCAAACAATTAATAGCATAAAAATCAGATTATATAATATAATTAAATTATAATTATAATTGGGTAAAATATTAGATCATCACATGGTGAAAATTTGGTTCATAAGATCTCTAGATTAATAAATTAACTATACATGATTGTGTTCATAAAGCTCATATTTTTCATAAAGAAAGACATAAAAATTGATAAATAAAAAAGTAGAAGAAGAAATACAATAAATCTCTTAAATTGTAGTGTTAATCTCCTCTTTAATCTCCACCAAAATTGTGTCGCCTCTTGAATTTTTCTGTAATTTTCTCTCTTTTTAGCTCCAAAAACTGACCAAAATTTTGCTAATGATGGCCTCTTAGGGTTTCTGGGGTGATTAGGGGCTTAAGTATAGCTCAGGTGTGATCTGGATCGTCAGATCAGCTTCAGATCAAAAGTTGAGATCAAAAGAAGCAAAATTGATAATGCCAACCAATCATAATGTGACACATGGCACATGAAATTCACTAGGCGAAATAGAGCATGACGCGTGGTAGGGGAGACCAGTTGGAGTCAACAAATGCTAAGTCATTGCCACACTATGCAACTTGATTCGCAATAACGAATGGCTTGGTGCACATGTAGAATGTGGGGAGCAATCGCATGTGACATGTGGTAATGGTGTTTAACCGTGCTCCAAAGTTGGATTGAACGCCGTGTTGACAAGTGGCACATGGTTCATCCTCCTCACACGTGACGATCTACGATTCGTTGTTCTTACTTATGTGGTATCTGAATGGCTTGCCTAGTCAAATCCTCTGCTTGCGTGGTAGGCTACATGGTAGCTCTTGATTGTACCTACCTTAAAAATTCATAAAATATCCATAAAAATTCCCAAAATATCCCCAAAATACTATTTATTGAATAAAATAAGTGAATATTAAGTAAAAAAGTGCACTAATGACTCTACTTTCATAGAATCATCACATATAAATAATGTTTGTTTGTGCTACATGTTAACTATGCTTAGACTATCAGTGTGTACTTATGTAAGGGCTACAAGATAGTATTTAGATAGACTACATATTGTTTCTGCATGATACGTCATATGGTATGTGTATAGGTTACAAGTGTATAGTGAAGTCTTCTTGCCAAGTGTGCTTTGGGCAATGATGCTAAGTTTCTTATGATAAAGGATCAAATGTGTTGTTGTGTTATTCATGGGAAAAACAACTTTAGGATATCTTCATGATCATCTTATGTTTGATGAGCTTTTGTATTTAGTTGTGCAGTGTTTTGACATGGAAAGCCAAAGAGGGAGAATCTAAATCCTATTGTACCATTGTTTGTGTGTTGGCTTCGCATGTACAAAACATGGTATCTATTTTATTTTACTTGTTATTTTTATCTTCTTTTGTGTAAGGATCACTTTGTATGCAAGCATGTTTACACACACAATGAGATTGGTTTTCATAGTATGCATGCTAAGTGAAGTGTTGGTTTTCGACCAGTGAGCTTGCGAGCCAACCGACATTGTCCTTTTTGTTTTGGTTTGTTTTGGGTGTGGATATTTATGGAAACTACCCAGCAATTTTTGGAATAAAAAAATGTGACTTTTTACCACCTTATTACCAAGCTCGCCACCACTCTTGTCACCACCTCGAGTATTTTTGGAATTAGTGATTTGTGATTGTGTCAACAAAACTGTGCATATGAGGGGTAATTACTCGAGGTGGACTTTGAGTCCTCACATCTTTGACTGTATATCTCTTGGTGGTTTATGGTACAATATGTGTTCTTTATCATTTATTGGGTTTTCGTGTTTGAAGAATGGTTATGTTGATTATGCACATCACTCCTCACTAATTATGGTTTCTAATCACATACATTAGGTGGTGTTGGCTATGGGGGAAATCCATCTTCGTATATTGGACTAGATCGTTACAAAAGCAGTAAGGAAAAGCAACAATAGGTATTTAAGATGGAAATCCTAGCTAATAGAGGTATTGGTTGTTATATTTTCTATCAAATATGTAATTGATTTATTGATTAGTAGGTTATTTGCAATTGAGTGGTTTCCTTAAGTAACCCAATAATGTTACCACATAGATAGGGTTTCTATGTGGGTTTACCTTGTTATATATGATGTTGTGCATGCTTGAATTCTTGGTTGGTACAATCAAAGTTTAAATGGTGTATGTATCTACATACTGAAGTTTAAACTCTGATTAGAAAGCTTTTATTATTTATTGTAGGTTTTTTTGACTCTTGAATATTACTTCTACTTTGTATTGTCTATGTGTGATTTTTTTATTATAGCTGTGATTATTTATTAGGAGTTTATCTCTTATTGTTTACCTATTTGGTTTAAGTTCTTAAGGAGTTAGTATCTCCTTAACTTGATTGTAAATCAGTTCTTGGACTCCTTCTTTTTGGTAATGTATGATTAGATTATGTATTAGTATAATTTACCTTATATCCACATTTAAGTTAAGTGTATGTTTCTAAGGAGTCAGTATCTCCTTACCTTGGAGGTGTACCAAGCATTGGACTCTTTATTAGGGTTTGATAATGTATGTTTGATTGTATGCTATGAAAGTACAATCATCATTTAATAAAAATGTTCCTACGTACGAGGTCTTGAAGTGATTGGAAGTACTTTTAGCTTTTCAGTATATATGCATGTATCACAAGCTATGTATTGTTTGCCATATATGCATGTTGATGGTCTGGATAGAAGCCTATGAGGCACACAGTCACTAGTGTGTATTCAACATATTGTTATTTTTGGATCTACTAATTGTTTTTATTGGGCATTGAATTGAGCATGTTGTTTTGTATTTCCTCTAAATAATTGCTTAATTAATATTGTAAGGATTATTTCGCCAAATTGATTTAGAACTCGTACAAAGATTCCATGGGTTAGCATTTTCACCTCTCATTTTGGTACTGGTTACCAATTTGAGTTAAAAGAACAATTACCTTCATGTAATTTTTCCTTTGTATAAGAATCTTCAATAAGGTTAGTGAGTGTTGACGATATTCATGAACAAATAATTTGCTTATAATATTAATTTCTATATATATCTATCAAGACTATTTTCAAGCCAAAGAAACTATTAAGTCTCAACGAGCTCATCTCAGGTATATCTACTCTCGTACACGTTAGATTTTATATTAAACATATAGGAAATATTCTCAATTAAGTCACTCGATCGATTGAATGGTGTCTAGATTGATCAATCTTTATTAAAATTGGTTGAATTAATTTTTAATCTAACTAGATCGATTGAAGTATTAACTTGATCAATCAAGCATTAGATCGATCGAGATTAATGACTAGATCGATCCACTTATTTCTAAATTAATTAATTTTTTCACTAGATCGATTGAGATTTAATTATATCGATCAAACTTTTCATAATCGATCGATAGAGCTTCCATACTCAATGGATTGAGCTAAATATAGATCGATCAAGGGGTCAAGTTTCAAATTTTACTTGGTTTTTACTTTAGCTAATTAGTATTTTTACTATATTGTCCTTATTGTTTTAAGCACTTCTGAATACTTTTAAGGACAATTTTGCAATTAACCTTTGACATGGTATTTCTACTCATGCTAATTAA
Source organism: Hippophae gyantsensis (assembly GCA_030763125.1). Classification (NCBI taxonomy): domain Eukaryota; kingdom Viridiplantae; phylum Streptophyta; class Magnoliopsida; order Rosales; family Elaeagnaceae; genus Hippophae; species Hippophae gyantsensis. The sequence continues at coordinate 2,782,337 of CM061033.1, read as the reverse complement.
TCATACCATTGGCTCACAATTTTGCTAATCACATTCAAGCATTCTTTTCTACATCTTAATATCTCTCTCATTGCTTTGCAAAAGATTTTCAAGAAGACTTTTTCTTGATTTAATTCATCAAACATTTGTAATTGTGTTTGATGAGTCAATAAGCCTACAATATTTGTGATATTATGGTTTTAAGTAATTGTTCTAGGGTTGCTAGTTGATTTTGTTTTATCTGCTGATATGTTAAATCATCTAATTAGGATTATTCAGTATTAAATTTGCTCTAGGAAACACACTTGTGCTTGTGTTATTGTGCTAATATTTCAGGTACTATTTGAATGGGTTCGATCTCAAGTTATCAAAATATTGGTTCAAATCCGAATTTTCTTGTAGAGTTTATAATGAAAGTAGTGCCTTGTAAGTAAATTAATTGGGGGCATTACCTTGGTGGGTAGTTTGAGCCTTAGTTTATAATTGGACCTTATTTTCATAGTGAACAGTTAGGTGGTCCGATGGACTGACAGTTTTCCTCTTACTTCATTGGTATGACTTAGGTTGTTTCCACTTAAAAATCTCATATGTTAATCTTTATATTTCCGCGTTACATTATTTACATGCGATTGCATGTTTGATCTTTCTGCAAAATTTTAATTTATCATACTTTCGTTGATCATCTTTTCACCTACCCTCTAACTAATCCAATCTATAACTCAATAGAAAGTTTCATATTACTATAATATCATCCACATAAACTAGTATTATAGTGACTTGCTTTTGATCAAGCCATATGACTTTGAGTTGACAAACTTAAAACCTCTCAAACAACAACACAATTTATGATACCATGCTCTAAGAGCTTGTTAGTTTGAAAATAGTGGAGACAAATGTCTCAAAAATTGGATATGGAGGAAACCTAAAGTAAAAAATGGATATAAAAGAACCACTTGTAAGGTTCACTTTAGGAATATGGAAGCCACCCCAAAAGAATTCTCTACTATTACAAAAGAAAATTTTGGTCATCGTCGTTAGCATCTTTGAATTTTGGGAGACCTTTTCTTATAAGAATCGAACTTCGTTCTTCCATAGAAGTCCTTGAGAATAATGTTAAAAACCTAGCTTCTAAACAAATTCTTTTTGGTAGCAAGCTGCACGCTCAGTATTCATTTTTGATATTGAGTTTATACGTGACGAATCCAACTCTTTCTTGACTTCCTAACTGAGAATACCTTCAAGGAAATTAGAAGAGGAACATTCAAAAGGAGTGTCAAAGCTCTCCTTCCACTAGTAAGACAAGATAATCTTCTCCAAAGCTTCCTAAGATGGAAGAATTCAGAGAAGTTTGAGTAGGAACTATCATGCTCGTTGAAAAGGAAGACATTGATAAAGCTCCTGATTTGGTAGCATCTATCTATCAAGTTAAAAATTTACATCCAATCACTATTTCTAAACATAGGGATTATTTTGAAATTATTCTCAAAGAAACTTATCCAATAGAAATTACTCATAATATGAGAAATGTAAGAAAAATTGCTTTTTCAACCCTTAAAATTTGAAGGGCTCTCTAAAAAAGATAGGGATGTTAGCCCTTTTGTTATAGAAAAAAATTAAAGATAGAAGAATCCAACCAACTATCTATGACTATTTTGATTATATTCAAGCTTGGGATTAAGTCTTCTTTTTACCAAAACTTTAAAAAAGAGTCATTCTTGGCATATTCAATTTATAGCTGGTAATTGTTTTGCTTACCATAATTTTCCAAATTGAAATAGAAGCTAGTTTTCATTCTTTGGTCCTAATATTTTTTTTAAATGATTATGCATTCACAAGAAAAATTTGAAAACTTAAATAAAATTGATTTAGTAGATGGAGTCTATGCTCTTTTTTTCTTCATATCTCTTTACTAGATCTCCTTAATAATGAAATGGCGGGATTATGCTATTACATTTATGGACATTTTTTCTTGTCTTATGAGGCGTTCCTTGCTAGATGGTGGGAAAATGCACCTTTGGATAAATTTTAGGACTTGGAACCCATTAAACTTTTCCAACCCTTCAAATATATTTCTACAACATGGTAGATAATAACAAGGGTAAAATAAGAATGGACTTAATAATCGAACAAATGAAAAATAAAGGCAAGGGACTTAATATTTTACATCAATAAAAATTAGATTTTTTTTACCTCAGTCTCAAACAACTCCAATAATTTTGATGAGAAACTAAATTCTAGCCTTCTGATGCAGACCTCCACTTGGTGGGTTGTTTGCATAACCCAGACAGTCCTACTTAAAGTTAATAACGATCCTTCTTGGACTATTTGACTCAGGACATGTCTCCAAAAAGTAGGCCCTTGATCACATGCTTAAAACATCTTTATTAAAGATAAGTAATTATTAAAGTTTTCTAATAAATGAAGGTGTGAATTATTAAATTTGTTCTTCATATAAAAAGGTAAGACTGCTCATAGCCGAAGGCATCGTTTGTTTGTTTTTCTCTCTTTGTAATAAATTTTGAAATGTGTTCCTATCTATTGAATCTAGGCAAAAAGTTTTGTTTGTTTTCTTCTTAATTTATAAATGAAACTAGGCAAAAACTTAAATGTATACCTTTAACAAAATGTTAACGTGACACCATAGCTTTTAAAAGTAGCTAATTACAAAATTTAAAATTTTGAAGAAAAGATTTTTACAAAATTTGGATGAATGTCACAATATAATTGTTACTGCATAATTTGTATTCACTACTAAAATAATAATATTTGATCTAAAAAATTTAAGCACAATCTTTTAAAAAATCAAAGTCTTAGAATTTTGAACATGGTTTAATAAAACTCATAATCATTTATATAAATACAACATCCATTTTTATTAAAAACCATGAATATAAATTAAATTACAAAAATTATTTAAATATATATAAATAAATTAACTTATATAATCATGATTATTAAATAATCGTGATCTAATTAAAATAATAATCTCAATTGTTTTAAAATTGAAATCAAATAATATATTATGTATATTCAATTAAAAAAATACAAAAATTATTTTACTATTTTTTCTTTCCTCTTAATTTCATTTATTTTCTGTCTATTACACCACATCAAATTTTTTACTCCTCTTTTTTTCCCATCGCACTCGTTGCCTCCTCCAGTTCCCAATCCTCTCCTAACCAAAATTCGGCCACTTCCAGTAACGAGCCTTCACTTCTAGATATTTTTCTAACGTTATTTCTCTATGTACTTTCGATAAAACCATTTATTTGTTTTTCCTTTAAACATTGATCTTGTATTCTTTCTTCAATTTGATTGAAACTAATCTTACTGGGAGGAAGCTTCATCGAATATCATTGTATTTGGGGCTTTATTCCAGCCCATTATATATATTTTGTGTGTGAATTTGGGGCTTTATTTCTCACATATACATTCTATGCATGAGTAGATGTTGTAAAGTATCCCATTACATTCCAAAGGATTGGAGCAAGGGCTCAATCTTCTTAGGGCTTTCTAGGATTCCTTGAAATCCTAGGCAATTAATTAGGTTTCCAAATTGCTATCCCTAAATGAAGGGCATAGTTGGATATTCTCAAAAGTCTAAGTCGCGTTAAAACTATCAACAAAGAAAATAGAACTATAGTATGATGAGTTATTTTCATTTCGTAATGATTTATGAAGAACCATAAGTTTTCCCTGATGAGTTTTGATTTAGTAGAACTGTAGTCTTAAGTTATAATGATCTATTTATAGTTTTCTTCTTTCTTATATGCCCCCTTCTCCCTACAAATGAACCGGCTTCAAATTTCAGATTTAACTACTATAGGGTTCAGCTTATACTGGTCTAGCTTTATCAGCAGCTCAAGTTTTGGTTGCAATCCACAATATTGTTCCTGAGAAAGATGGCATTCCACATAAAGAGGTATTTTTTGTTTTGTCCATTTCCTAAGACCTCTAACTGAAGATTCTTAACATTTATAGTCTCATGTTTCTTATTGTGATCATGCTGGTGCTATACAACTATGGTCCTTCACATCATATTTTACAAATATTGATTCTGTCAACATTATAGAGATATTAAGGTCATTTGATATTGTAATTACAATTTAAGCCTACAAAAAAGTTTTCACAAGATGGAATGGATAGTGTAATTCAGCCTAATCTTGTGTATCTCCTAAGATGGCTATCCGGGGGTAGCCTATTTCTATTTATGGTATTTATAGTTCAAAGAAAATTTCTATTTTTATGGGATAAATCATCTCTTAAAGGAGATGGTGGCTAATAGTGAATCTCCGTTGTGAGGCCAAACTATCCTACTAGTGCTCTTCCTCCAGTTTTGTATTCTCACTGATTGTCATATTACCTATGAAAAACACTTGCTTAGATTTCCTATTTCATGTCATAATCAGAATGTAGTAGTTATTGCATGCTACTTGAGTGTCTTCCGTATTATGTATTTTATTTTTTAAGTTTTTGTCTCAAATCATTGTAGTTGGATCTATCTAATTTCATTTAAGGAACTATTGGATTACTCAAGCTCTTAAGTTCAAGAATATTTATATTTTTATTCTTCTTCTTTGCATAGACCTCAACCAAAGTGTAGATCTTAAAAAAAAAATATAGGAGATAAAAGACAAGGTTGTCTCTCTCTTTGTATTAACACGTATAATATGCAAAGTTCAACATAATTTTAAATTTTTAAGTTTCTTTTTTGTGCAAATACATTTTAGGATCAAGCTCGAAGATTGATCCTGTTCTCAAGCTGATACCTGTGTGGTCAAAAAGTGTAAGATTGACTATACAATTGTTCATGTTATTAGCTTGCATATTATTTTTCCATCTCCCACTTTTCTGTATGCATGTGCATGAATATGCACACTAGTTTAATTGATATCTTGGAGTCATAATTTCCCTGAGAAATTTTGTTAGCTGTTTCTTTAATATGTGATTGTAAACTTGTAACTTCAAGTATACTAAATACAATATTTTAAATAATATAATATATTGAGCTTAAATTTAATGAATTTGTGGATAAATTTATTGTAATTTATATCAAAAAATGGGTCTAATTGAGATGTATATGATTACGATTTAAGTGTAACTGAGACAATATGCATGCCATTTGGTTACGGTCTTTAATAAGATCGTGACCAAATAGTATGTTTATGGCTAAAGACCGTGATCAAATAGTATGTTTATGGCCTCAATTTTTATAAAACTGTGACCAAATGGCAAATCTATAGCCTCGGTCTTTTATAAGACCATGACTACATGAAATGTCTATGGTCACAGTCTTATAAAAGATCAAAACTAAATGGTATATTTATGGCCTCGATTTTTTATATAATCATGATCTATATCTATAGTCTCGATTTTAACCAAAACCATATGTAAGAGTCTATACACTACTACAAAACATACCTATGACCTCAACTTTTAACTATATCGTAGGTCTATGACCACGGTTATAAGAATCGAGGTCTAAGTGAGAGAGACCATAGGTCATTACCTATAGCCTTAGTTTTTTAACCAAAACTATAGGGTGTATCTATAGCCATAGGTACACTCTATAGCCTCAGTTTTCTAATAACTGAGGCCATAGGTACACTCTATGACCTCGGTTTTCTAATAATCATGGCCATAGGTACACCCTATAGCCTCGGTTTTCTAATAACCGAGGCTATAGGCTTGTAATCAAAAGGATATTTATTGACATTATGCATTTCAATTAACCTCATTTTTAAATATAAATTAAAATAAATTGAGAAAATTAAGAAATTTAAGTTATTATATTAAAATTAAAAAAGATATTACATTAATTAACAGTTTAATAGATACATTAAACATAATAAAACTAGCTAATTAAAGTGTTCCAAAAATATAAAAATATTCATGAAAACAATTTACTAATATAACTAATCAAATTGTCTACAATCGCTGCTAAGATGTTGTCAAACATATATCAAAATTTCAAGTACATATATCAAGAAAATCAAATCAACAAGTAGAAGAGTAGATGACAGCAACAAGGCTATAAACAGAGATGGAAAATTAGTACTTCTACTTGAGCCAATGGTAGCGTCTGCAGTACCATTTTTCTCATATTTCTCGACATCAGGATCTTGTGCAACCAATTTCCTGACCGCTGATGCATAATCTGTACCACATCTAGATGGAATGGAAGAGCTCGACTTGAACAAAAGTAATGATTCCTTGTCAGAAGAATAATAAGGATTCCCTTCTTACTGGAAACTATGTAAATAGACTTGAAAAAGATCAAGAATATATGAAAATTTTAATATTGGATTTGTCAAGTTCAAAGAAGGATATGAGTATTAAAAACACAAAATCCTACATAAATGAAGATAATGTTCAAATCAGTTGGCATCAACCAAAAATGTGTCAAATTCTAAAGGTAGAGTAAATTAATCACAAAAAAACACTATTCTAAATTCTATATTTAAAAAAGCACTATTGTGAAATGTAATAAATAAAAAAGAAGAGGAGGATGAGAGAGAGAGATACGAAGATGATGAATATTATGAATTTGCAAGATGAGTTACAATGTATAAAGCAGTATTTACCAAAGGAAAATGCATAGCCTTATGCAATTTAGTGTTTTCTTGACTTCCATAACTAAAACGCATCAAGTGCAATATCATAATCTTGGAAAGTGATTGGATTTTAATTGATTTGCTAGCAACCACAACACCAACCAAAATAACAAATAAATATGGATGCATTATTATATAATAGAGCATTGGATAGGTGCTCATTATGTAAAATAAAATCCCAACTATGCAATATTTATGTTGAAACATCTTTATTTAATAGATATAAAATAATAACAATCTTTAAGTACTCGCTTTATAAAACATAAGTAACATTCCCCCGAGCATATAAAGCCAAATATATATATATATATATTTATAAAAAAATATGGATGACGAATATACCCTTGTATTTCATGAACAATGTAGAAAACAGTGCATATGTGGATGGTACAAATTGCACAAGCATGTGAACATATTGATAGAACAAAAAATATATGGTACCTTTCCAAATATGGCCCCAAATATGTCAAAAATACACACCTTTAGAACTTACATGAGAGCAGTTGATCTATTTTCACCATTTGCACCAGATAGTCGTTGCACACACCTTTTTGACCTATCTTGATCAATTTCTACCATTTAAAAAGTTCCATGCTTCCCACAAGACTTTTTATCAAGATTTCTCTCATATTGTAAAAGAGGTTTCCATAAGCGTGATAAGGTCCAATGCTCAAGCCACTGTGAAGCTGAGTTAGGATCCTTTGGACCATACTGGATTCTTAAATGAATTACAGAAGGTAGTGAAGTAAGAAGTTGAAAGTAGTCAGATGTACAATAAAAATCTCAATTACAACATCCATCAAAATATATGAGAAGCATGATAAGATAATGAACTCATATTATGTGCGAACATAAGATACAATTTAGGTATGGGAATAGAATAGGGCATGACAACCGAATGGGGTAATAAGGTGTTTGATTCGGTATGAGCACAACAATACTTGCTAGGCTTTCTTTTCCTTTTCGATAGGTGGCTCAACTAGAGCTAACATGCAACTTATAAATCAAAATAACACTGACGATAGATTCAAATCTAAGTAAGTTCTTTAAAGGAAACTAAGATGCCAAATACCCTAGGATTTGAACCTCAAAGACATTAAAGACAAGCACCATATCAAGTAGAATCAGATTTATGACTAGCCAAAAAACACTCAAAGAAAAGCACATGTAGAAGAAGAATGAATTGTCAGCACCATGTTCGCAACAATTTCAAAGAAAGGACGTGAGAACTTCAACTTGTCAAATAAACCAATACTAAGTTTGATGTATTCTAGTGATCGATTCGAAGGAATAAATCCAAGAGGATTGTATAAGGCAATAAAAAAGGCAAACATCACCTTTTGAACAAAGCATTCTTGGACTGCCTCTCAACTTGAGTATAAATTTTAACACCCTAAGACAAAAAAAAAATATTAAAATTCAATACAAACTTATAGAAAAGTTTATTTAAAAACATGGTACACATAACCAGTCTTCCAAAATCCTATATCAATCAAAAATGTACAAGACTTATGTGATAATAAATTGATAAAAACTCATCAAAAGTTTATCATGCCCACTCATACATGTAGAAATGTCCATATTATGTTACCACCTAGTGTCAATAGAAGCCCATATTGTTTTTATAAAAGTCATCAACTCAGCTAAAATTTTGACAAAAGTAGTTTAAATAGCAAAAATGCTTAGTTTTGGGACTAATTTGAAAATCAACTTAGACTAAACTTCACAAGTCACACCAATCAAAGTATTACAAACTCTAACCTTGTCGCCAAGAACTAGTGCCTGAAATTTAACAATGCCCTACACACAGCGTAAAATGGATACAACTTGTCTTCTAACCAAGTTGCCATGAATGATCGATTGTAAACTTATGATGCATTTGATGGTTTGAAATTCCCAATGAGCCTTCAAGAAAAACAGAAGAGCATCAGTAAAAGTAAACAATTTGCAAAAAGCTATGAAACATTCCACATGCTAAAAGTAACAACAAACAATTTATAGGAAAAATATTCTCTGTTCATTTAGCTTGTCATACTTCACGTCATAGCATACACATAAAATTACAATTCTTAGATGACATTGCTTGAAATAAATAGAGAATAGAATTACTTTTGACGACAAAAACTGATAAGACATCATTTAGTGCAATCTAGAGAAGATGATATTATCTGAAAGATCAATTTCAATTTATAGTTCCAACAAAGGGCCAATAAGATCCTTTTTCTAGCATACAAAAGCATAAAAAATGGACCAAAGTAAAACGTACTAGTGAGAAAGTTCAGAGAGTACAATGCTTTACATTAAATACAACAACAAAGAAAGTAATAATTAAATATACAGTCTGAAGAAATACCGCTTAGCCTCTATAAGCAGCTTGTACAATTATTACAGCTTCCTCTAATATGAATTTCTCAGGATCTTTAGAAGATGTTGTGTTAATAATAACTTGTGTAGGGCCATCGTCTTTTACCACTATATTTTTCGATCCCACTTTATCATTAACATCCATTACAACTAAGGGTGGTGAAATCAAGGGAGTATCCATAGTTAGGTCAGACATAGATAACTTCGAAGATACCAAATTTTTTCCTTTGGTTACGGTTTTCTTTGCACAAAAATCATAATAAACATGCTTCAGTTTAGCTAGCAGCAAAATAACATAAAATCATAGTCAATTTCATGAAAAATTAGTAAGACATGAGAATTTGAGTTTCCACCTCAAACTCTCAAATTTCTTAACTCATTATACTTTACTGCATCTTACATGCTTGATATCAAAGACATTTGATTATAATCCACAGATAACTATGTCCACATACAACCCATAACTTACATATACTACTTTTCATACTAATCTGACAACTTATTTTTTTTCTTTTTTTCTTTTCTTTTTACTAATGACAAGTAATAAACCCATTTATTCTTCTTTTTTTTTCAAAAGGCTAATTCTAACTACAAACATATTTGACATAAGACTTCCTAGTTTTGGGTTCTCGTTCTTCCATCTGTAGGCAACATGTATGTATTCTACTACTACGTACTCTTAGGAAAAGAAAACACCCAACTGATGCATCTGAAGCTTATCATAGGTTATTTATTAGAAAAAAAAGAAAATAATCAATGAATAATATTCGTAAAGAAATTATCCAAGACCATGTCGAGAGCACGAGCTTCTTGATGGTTCAAGAATCTCCACTGTTTCGAGAAGTGAGAGGTCAAGGCCCTTACCGTTGATGGCGACACACGTAGAGTGGAAGAGAGGGTGATCGGTCGAGAATCTCCATTATGTTGACCGCGACATAGGCAGAGTGGTAGAGAGGGTGACCGGTCGAGAATCTACGCTACGTTGACGGAGCTGGGTCGCGATGCATGGTTTGTGGTGGGGAAAAGAGAGAAGAAAAGGAGAAAGGGAAAGCGCTGGGGAAAAGGAAAATAAAAGAGAGGGAGGGAGGGAAAAAGAAAAAGAAAAAGAGAAAATGAGAGAAAAAAAGGAAAAAGATAAAATTAGAAAAAAAATAAAAAAAATGATAAAGAAATTTGGTACATGTGGTGTAAAAAATTGATAAAATATGTTTATGGTCTTGTTTTTAAATAACTGAGACTATAGAATATGTTTATAACCTCGGTTTTTTAATAAATAATATTATAAGTTATATTTATGGTCTCGATTTTTAAATAACCGAGACCAAAATCTTATGGTCTCGATTTTTAAAGAAACTGAGACTAAGTGTCCGAGATTATATATATGTATTGTAATAGTAATGGTTTCTACCACTTAGGTCTTGGTTTTTATAACCATAACCATAACCATAAATCTATAATCACCATTAAACACTAAAGTCATGTATCAATTTTATAACAATGATAATTGCAAATTTAAAAAGTAATCTTTTGTGAGTACGTTACAATTTAGTTGTAGTTTTAGAAATCAAAACAACAAATTTAGCAACAAAAAATTACATTCATGATAACATGGCCGCGTGGAATATCTGTACGATTTTTACTTAACCATGAAATGATGTTTTTATTCCTTCTAAATATTTAAAATATTTTACTGTTAATTTTAGGATTCAAATTTCCTGAACGATCATTTTATATAATTTAATTATTCATATAATTTTACATTTAATTTATTAAGTTATAAATATATATATATATATATATAAAACGTGTGAATATAAATTGAAAATATGTTATGTAATTAATATGTTTGGAGGAATGTTATGTAAAATAGATATATCGGATTTTTTATTTTTTCAAATACACCTTTAATTTTTTAATTTTACATATTGACATGCTATGAAATTATATTAAAAGCTTATAAATATAAGAAGTGTTTTACTCATACTCATTATTAATAAACATTTTAAAATCGAATATTGACCTCCTATTTACATGCCTCGGCTAATATTTTAGTTTCATTGAGCTACAGTTTTTGAGCAATATATTAAATTTGCAAATAAGGAGTATAAAATATTTGTTATTTTAAAATTGTAAAATTTTCTAAAAATATGAAATTTCTGGAAATCTTTGAGCACTTTTTAACAAGTCATGGTTAGCTGTTTTAAATTGAATTAGTAGACTTAGAGTCTAAGTTAATTTGGTTGTATTTTTATTAGATACAAATGTATCGGGTTAGTTTAGTTATATCAACTGCAATACAGTAATCTATTTGTTAATTTTTTTAATAATATAATTATTTTTAAAATAAAAAGATTAAACTATTATAAAAAAATAATAAAAAAACTAAATTATTTTTGTTGACGTAACTAAAATTATGTTTGTTATATGATATTAAAGACCCTCACTTTATAACTTTCATACAACCATATGTTTAACATTGAAGTGAGACCGTATTTATAAAATATAAATTGTACCGTTATATAAAAATTTAATATTAATATAAGTATGGATCAAAATTATACTTAATATTTTTGCTTAATCTATCTGAAATTTTAATTATAAAATTACATGTTTTTACCTTTTCTTTCATCTAAAATTAAAAATATATTTTTTTTAATTTTTAGATATTAATTTAAATCAATTTTTATAATAAAATTATTTTGATATATAATATATATAAATCAAATTAAATACAATTTTAAATACAAATTATTTTATCAAAATATTTGTCCTCATTTTTATCTAAATATATTATATATGTTATCACTAAATACTTAACAAAATAATTATAATATAATTCAATGTAATTATATTTAACATCCAGTACATTAAATATGTCCTAAATTACTTGTGATATCACCCTTTTTTTTTTTATTAAAAGAAGTTTCAAATACGAAGTAGTTTACCTTTTTTTTTATTAAAAGAAGTTTCAAATACGAAGTAGTTTTATAAAAATATTGGTTTGAAGTAGAAGTATGTTAGCAATTACAAAGTATGTTTTCCGAGCTCCAAAAGAACTCTAAACATTATTTTCTTGTTTAGGCATAAAGCACTTTTTTACGAAATCAAAAAGACAAACAAACACACCCTTAAATTTTTTATCGTTAAAGAGTGAAGATAATCTGAAATACATCAGGTGGCGGGTTATGTACCGCTGAGGTACCTAAATTTAGAAACTGATATCCCATTTCATCTATATTATTAAAAAGTTTTAATTTAGTACCCTCTTAGTTAAACGGTTCCATCCAATTAGTATCCTAGTTAATAAAATGTTAAGAAAATGATAATTTTCTTAACAAATAAATTTACGACAATAAGAAATAAACGTGGATAAAATAACAATTAAAATTTTAATAAAATTATTTTAATAAAAAAAAATAACAATAATCACAATCAAATATTGCAAGCTTTTTTAAGCTTATTTTTTTTCTCTCTCTCTCTTCCCGTCTTTTCTCCTTTTTTTTTCCTCTTCTCATCTTTCTTTTCTCTCCACGAAACCTTTTATAATAATTAATTTACTAATATTATAAAACTTTGTACATTAATTTACGTAAAAAAAAATCTCATACATTTTTCTAATTTTATCCTTTTTCTTTCCTTTTTCTTTGATTTGTAATAAATATAATTAATTGTCATTTGAATAACAATTTTCCACTTTAAGATTGAATTGAATCTTTCTTAGTAACTTAATCAATCTAATTATTTTTTTAGGTCTTGTCACTCTTGCAAATCAATTTAAGTTGAACATAGCTTTAGTTTTTAAATAATCATTGTCTTTGTCAATATTTCCATTAGATTCTTGCTACTGAGGATATTCACAAGTGTTAACACTTCATCCTCTAATAGAGATATGATAAAGTGATAACAAAATCCAATATGTTTAATTGTAGAATGAAATGTAGTATTTTTTGTCAAATGTATCACATTCTGAGTGTAACTTCACACAAATTTCTTCTCCTCCTTGATTCCTAACCCAGTTAATAACCCTTGAAGTCATATCAACTCTTTACTAGCTTCTATATTTTGTAGTGGATAATGCATTAATCTTGTATATCTATGACATTCAATTAACATTTATAGTACTTAAAGTGAACATATAACTAGTGGTACTCCTTCGGTGATCGACTGTCATTACAAAGTCTGAATCAATGTACCCTTGTAATTTAACTCTCCTTTAGTAAAGTACAAACACTTCTTTGTGGTGTCTTATAAATACCTCAGAATCCACGCCATTGCTTCCAAGTGAGTCTTTATTAGATTTGACATAAACCTAATAACAACTCCCATTGCATGGCCAATATTTGGTCTTGTATAAACCATTGCATACATAAAATTTCTAATTGCTAAGGTGTAAGGAACCTTAGTTATGAAGCTTTTATCTTCCTTTGTTTGAGGACACTGATCCTTGGATAGGCTAAAGTGACATGCCAAGGTTGTGCTAACTACCTTGGCATCGCACATGTTAAATCTCTACAAAACATGTATGATGTACTCCTCGAGAGATAATTTCAAAGTACCTCTTTGTTTATCTCTAGTGATTTTTATCCCAAGAATCTTCTTTGTTGATCCAATTCCTTTCATGTCAAATTCTTTTGAAAATTTTTGCTTCAATATTTTGATCTCCTTTATAACTGGTCTTATTACTAATATATCATGAACATAAAAGAGTAAGATGATATAATTGGACATATATATCTTAAAGTAGAAACAGTGGTCAGTGTTACACTTCTAAAAACCTTCTATATGCATGAAGCCATTGATCTTCTTATATGACTGTCTTGGAGCTTATTTCAATCTATACAAGCTCTTCTTCAGTCTGCACACCTGACTCTTCTTGCCCTTTAAAAAAAACCCTTTGGTTAATGCATGTATATCTCATTTTCTAAGTCTTTGTGAAGAAATGCACTCATCATATCCAATTCTTCAAGATAGACATCTTTACTAGCAACAATGTTGAAGATTGAAGAGCAAAAATATCAGTGTATTCAATTCATTTCCTTTCCTGGAATCCTTTGACAACTTGCCGAGCATTGTATCTCTTGGAACTATCACGCTTCTCTTTCACCCAGTACACCTATTTGTTGTGAAGGGCCTTCTCTCTTATGGGTAACTTTTTTAGTTCCCATATTTTTTCAAAGATCAAGAAATTTATGGCATCTTCAGTCTGACATACTTCATCATAGCATTCAGGTTCTTCTCCATCAGTCAACAACATATAGTTCACATATATACTAATTAGATATATATAGACTAGAAACCCTTTAAATTGTAGGAACTGGAGTAGGAGGTTGAGTTGTGTCAGATAGTTATATATTGTTTTTTCTAACTACTTCTAATTGAGAACTATCAAATATCTGCTTTATCATAGAAATATTTGGGACATCGTCCATATCTACATATATTGGCCCACTCTGTTTTGAGTTGCTAGAACTTGTACTATATATGTCCTTATACATCACTCTTTCATTGAATATCACATCTCTAATACTAATCATCTTTTTGTTTTCATCTTGATTAGTGATATGCAAATGTGCTATACAACTAAAAACTTATAGATGTGAGAATTTTACTTCTATTTTATCCCATACTTCCTCTAGTATTTTATTTTCCAATGAAATAGATGGGTCTTGATTGATCAAGTAAGCTATTATATTAACTGCTTTTGCTCAGAAATACTTTGGTAGGTGACACGTGCCTATAAAGCATGTATATCTTGTGATTTATTGCAATTAATTAAGTGAATTAGATTTTAATATCGTATTTTAACCCAAGTATTTTATAAATATTGTTTTCAAGATTCTGGGGTATGTTTTTATGTATTTCAGGTATTTTTAGAATTAAAAGATTCAAATGATAAAAGACTAATCAAATCTCACAACTAGGGGTATAATTTTCATACATTAAATGACCTAAATGCAAATAAAATACATCAAGAAGGGGTCAAAATATCAATTTGGCAAAACTAAAGGCACACTACGGCTTGATTATATATGCGTTGTAGCAGAACACCCTTGGGATAAATCTTATAGAACTAGAAATAAAGTGGCATCACGGCATAAGTCAACGAGTGTCATAGCCCGAGTATACGGATATGCAAAGTAATCTCCATATTTTTAGTATATCTTATCCAAACTATTGCAGATTCATAGATTAGCATTTCAATTGTTTTAGATCTCTGCAACCTTACCCTCACTAATTGTAATTATAATGTAACTATTTTACTATAATTTGTAGTTAGGGTGAACAACAAAAAAAGCCATAGGTTAGGCCACATAATGAGCCATAGATTATACAGATTGTAGACATAGAAATATAATGAAAATATATGAGATAGAGAAATTAAAGACTAGAGTCAATATAGGAATTGAAAAAGGCAATTAAGGAGTTGTTATTCAACCATTGATATTAACCAATAATATTATTCTTCTTCCTCCTTTTCTTCTTTTATGTTTTCTATTTATTTTAATTATAAATCTACCTAGCTAATTTATTTATGTGATTATGGATAATTTTTAAGCTATAGACTATGATTTTAATTGATAAAATATTATAATGATTTTTAGATAACATCATTGAGTTTTGATGTGTTTGAGTCTATGATTAAATTCCACAACTATGCATGTATGACTTGAAGTGGCTAACTAATTCACTGCATGTATATGTTTAATACTAGTTTAAGATATTACTAAATTATTCTAAGAATACATAAATTTTCCCATGAGACAGTCGGGAATATCTACCCCTATTTATTTGTTAGTTATGATATTTGCTTATATTCTATTTGAAATGATACCTTATTTCTTAGTGGTAGTGTGACAAGTAGAGTTGATACCTTCGATGAAGGTTGCTAAGAATTGTGATCTTGTAAAGTCTAGTTATCTCATTTTTTGTATGTAATGTGATGAATGAATTTTATCTAGCAACTATGAATAGGTCTATATTATGATTTAGGATTGATTTACGATAATATTCTACTTTAATTAAAAATAAGAAAATGTGGGTTATAAGTCATTGTCGACAAATGCATAGATTCCTAAGCTATTATTGTTAATTCAAGGATAGTTTTACTATTGATTAAATAATGGGTTAGATAATAGGTTAGTGGTGAGGATTATTTCATAATTACATATATCTCTTGATTTATGCGCTAAGTATCTTATTTATTATTTTATATTTTATTTATTTTAAAAACTATTTTCAAAACCCCCTTTTTACTTTATTAATAAACTAATAATTAGTGATGTTTATTGTAACATTTCTCGTGGGTTTGATAACTTTTGTTCTTAAATTATTTATCACTTGTGTGGTTTAATCATGTATACTTGCATGTTTCTAAGCCTATTAGTAGGCCTAACTGCATACGTGTGCGACTCTCTCAGTCAACGTATAATTAATATGCTCAATTATATGTGTTAAGGTATACTTAGAACGGTTCTCTCCATTTTGATTTTGTGCTCATAGCAAAATGTCTTGAATATGGTGTCTTCATATTCACCACCATTTTTGATTTTGAGTTTTTTATCTTTAAACCTATCTCATTCTCAACCATGGCCTTTCCTATTCTAAAAGCCTTAAACACTTTGGAATTATGCTTCAAAAAATAGACCCATACATTCCTAGAGTGATTTTTAATGAAAGTCACGAAGTAGTGTTTACCATAAATGGATGATACAATCATTGGTTTGCAAACATCAGAGTGAACAAACTCTAATATCACTTTCTTCAAGGTTTTGAAACTTGTCTGAAAGCTAACTCTCTTATGATTTCCAAGTTTGTAGTCTTCACATATGTTAATTTCAATTGATTGAAGACTTGATAATATTCCCTTTATGTGCATAATTTTAAGCTTTTTTTCACTCATGTTATCGAGTCTCTGGTGCCACAAGTTGGGATCATTGTTGCCTGTAGCAAGTGTAATTAAATAGCATGCTTTTACTATCGTAATAAAAGTACCACTCTTTTTGCCACATGCAATTTCATTGCACATTTTGAAATCTTCCAATCATCATCATGAAAAGTCGTGATATAACCTTCACTGGTCAATTGCCTTATTGAGATTAAGTTTTTCCTCGAGTTGGGAATATGCCTAATATTTTTCAACTCCTATGTGGACCCATAACTTAATATTCACTGCACTTTTACCAACAATATCACATGTTTGATCATCACCAAGGTATACATTACCAAAGTTTCTAGGCATATAGTTCTTGAAGAGTTCTTTTTGTGAAGTAGGAATATGTCTAACATTTTTCAACTCCTATATGGACCCATAACTTAATATTCACTGCACTTTTACCAACAATATCACATGTTTGATCATCACCAAGGTATACATTACCAATGTTTCCAAGCACATAGTTCTCGAAGAGTTCTTTTTGTGAAGTAGCATCAAATGATGCTCTAGAGTCTAACACCTAAGACTTTTATTTACTCTCCAAAGAGCATTTCCTCTTGAGTTTGATGTTACATTTTCTTCTACCTTTACCACCTGATCCTTAGGTGCACTATTGCATTAATTTTTATAATGTTTCGTCTTCCAACAATTCCAACACTCAATGGTCCTATAGTTATAAGAATTGTTTAGATTTCTAGATTTAGACCTTCTATCCTTTGAACTGTCATGATAATTTGATCTACAATGTACATTCCTCTAGTTCTTCCTTGAGACTTAGTATGCGAAATTGGGGAGGTTGAAGCTTCACCCGACCCTCCTTGTCAGATTTCTTCATTGAGGACAAGATTTAGAACATTGTCAAATTTTAACTTATTACTTCCTACTAACTATTCACTATTGTGATTGTAGCATTTCATCTATCAGGTAGAGATGATAAAAGAATTAGAGCTTGAACTTTCTCGTTGAAATCAATTTCCACTTAACTCAACTTGGTTGTGAATATATTGAGTTGATTTAGATATTGACCTATTGACACATCTTCCTTCATCCGCATATTGAACAACCGTCTCATAAGATGTACCTTATTTAAGACTGGTGGCTTCTCATATATATTGGATAGAGTTTCCATAAGACCTATCGTGATCTTTTCCTTTATTGTGTTAAAAGAAACTTAAAATGATAATGTCAATCGATTGACTTCGAGGGCTTTACGATCGAGAATAGCCCATTTTTCATTTTTCATTTTTTTTGACATTTCTGCTGAAAGAGGTTGATATAGATTTTTTATACAAATAGTCTTCTATTTGCATTTTCTAAAATCCAAACTTTGCACCGTCAAACTTTTCAAGTTTCACATTTCCTTCCTTAGCTACCTTCGTTCACACTCGAGTATAGTTGTCTTTGGATCATAATCTTTTATCAAGGCTCTAATACAATTGTTAAGAAAATAATAATTTTCTGAGCAACCAAATTTACGAGAATATAAATAAATGTGGATAAAATAACAAATATAATTTTAATATAATTATTTCAATAAAAAAAAAGATTTACAATATTCACAACCAAATTGACAAGTATATAAAACAAATATCGATAAAATAACAAATACAATTTTAATAAATTATTTCAATAAAGAAAAGAAATTACAATATTCACAACCAAATATTGCATTTTCTTTTAAGCTTATTTTTGTCTCTTTTTTCTTTACTCTCTTTCATCTTTCTTTTCTATGCACAAAGCCTTTAATAATAATTAATTTGCTTACATTATAAAATTTTATACCTTAATTTACTTAAAGAAAAACTCATAGGATTTCCTATTTTCATTATTTTTCTTTCCTTTTTCTTTGATTTGTAATTAATGTAATTAATTATCATTTGATTAACATAAAATAGTTCCAATTTACTACCTTAGTTTATAACTTTAATAGCAGATTTTTTATTCATAATTGTTAATACTAAAACCATTAAAGTAATAGGAGTACTAAATTAGAACCCATGAATGAAAATGGACGCTAATTTTAAACTTAGGTACCGGTACCATTCCCATAATTAACACATGGATCAATTTTCACCGTTGTTTTCTAGAGAGTTTCATTGGGGGACAGACAATGTATATTCTCTTGATAATTCACCGTTTGATTTAACTTTGGGGTCGTAAGAGATAAATAACTTCAATGAAAGCTACAAACTAGTCTTTTAACAAGTGTCCCTCCACTTGCTAACCCAAAATCCACATGCTTTTGCATTTTGATTAACACGTATCAATACATATAAGCTTTGCAATTCTATATATACATTTAATACTAGCTTCTAGTCCTCATTAAAAGACTTTTAAAGCTAGGTTAAGTTGCTGCAAATTAAAAAGGTTTAGCTTACTGCTAAATATTTTGTGTTGTACTTGAGTACCAGATAAATTAATGGCTACAATTGGGAGGAGCTTGGCAGCTCCATTGTTGTTTCTGAATTTGATAATGTATCTTATTGTGGTGGGTTTTGCTAGTTGGTGCCTCAATAGATATATCAATGGCAAAACTAAGCACCCAAGTAAGTGAACCCTCATTGTTTAAATCATTTTCTAATATTTTTCATTAATTCTATATAATTAATTTATAGGTTTTGGAGGAAATGGGGCAACAATGTTTTTTTGACATTCTCAATAATGGCTGGAGTACTTGGAGTGGCATCAAAGTTGGTTGGTGCAAGCCATCAAAGAGCTTGGAGGAATGACAGTCTTGCTGCTGCAGGGTCATCATCACTAGTGGCATGGTCACTTACTGCTCTAGCCTTTGGGTAAATTTCAATTACAAATACAAGGAAGTCATTACAAAATAAGCACTTAAATTAGTCATTCTGAATGTATTCATATGATACAGATTGGCATGCAAGCAAATAAATGTAGGAGGATACAGAGGATGGAGACTAAGGGTATTGGAGGCCTTCATAATAATATTGACATTCACACAATTGATGTACCTGATGTTGATACATGCTGGTTTATTTAGTAGCCGCTATGGCCCTGGCTACCGTGATAATGACTATGTATATGGGACTGATCCTATGCATAAGGATACTACTACTGATGCTGTTCCTGCTGGCTCAAGGCTTTAATTAATCACCATCAACAACCAATTAAGAAATTAAGAAATTATTTTCCTTTCTTTTTCTTTTTTCGTTTTCTTCCTTGTTTGGCAGGTATCTCCATGCTTTGATTTCTTTGTTCTATTTTTTGTTTTATGATCTAGCTAGGTATTTTTTTTTTGTGTAAGTAAATGAACTCTGTCCATGTGAAAAATGGTACGGGAAGTATTATACTGTTAAAGATTTTAATATTTTATTTATTAGATAAGGTAAGACAAATTTATTTAACAATACAAACCCGTAATTTTACTTAATAAGTAGGAATTAAAATACATTTTTGTTTAAGTTGAGAACATGATCAACTCTTGCTCCTAATTTGAGCATGTTGCTAAGACAATTTTGGTATTCCTACCATCATGTTCTGTTAGGAAATTTGGATAAAATGGTATAATCATAAATTTCCCCTCCCAAGATCTTCCTTAGCAGAATATCAAATAACAGAGAAATAGATAATACACAACACAAGAATTATAGTGAAAACTCTAAATTAGAGAAAAACCACTTTCGTTGTCAAAAGACAACAAGAGAAAAATTCACTATGTGGAAAATTGTTACAACCACACTCTCAGTAATTTTCTCACACACCCAAAAGACAAGAGCAATTACAAGCCCAAGAGAATTTTCCCACAAAATTCTCTCACTCAAGAACTTCTCATACAAGCTTTTCTCTATTTTTGGGATGATTAACAATGAAAAAATGAAGCCATATTTATAGCCTTCAAGCTCTCATTTCATATGCCAAACATTTCTTCATTCAACAAAATTAGGCTACCTAATTTTCCTATTCTTTATTCAAACAAGGTTAGGCACCTCCATCTTTGACAATATGGTAAGCCACCTTCCATGAATTTTCTTCTAAATTAGGCACCTCCTATTTTGACTAACAAACCTAATATTATTTTTAATCAATCACAACAATCTCCACCTTGATTAAAAATAAACATAGTTACCACTACAACACTGTCTATTCCAACAGTCATAATTCTCTACACCGAGAATTATCATACTCCACCATAAAGAGTACACCCACTTAGAATTAATCACCAATTCTAAGAATTTCACATCGGCTCATGTCGAAAAAAAAACTTGCTGAAATTTATGGTGCAACTCTCACACTTGGTTTTCCCGAGAGTTCATCAGCCATCGACATCCTTTCCACCACACACCTTGCATCTATACCAAGCCAATGCCCGTGTGCAAACTTGTGAACCCGCTACCAGTAACACACCCTCTTTCATGGCAATATTTAGAGACTAGCGGCATGCCATGAGGATGTACACGCTCTTTTCAAAGAGCATCACTATAGTCTTTGAAAACAGACATACTATTAGCGTCACCGTCGGTATTTGAGCTTCTTGCTGAATCAGCTCCACCCTTTGGACAATTTCTTTTGAGGTGCCCAGATTGTCCACACCCCCAGCACACTATCTTCTTTTTCATGAAATTATTTTTCTTTCGGTTGTCAGCTACCAATGATGAGTTTTCAGGCGAAACATTTCTTCCACCACACAGCCTTTTTTTCTTCAGAAAACAACTTGCTCGTAACTTCTGAAAAAATTATTTTCTCCTTTCCATGAATCAAGATAGGTTTCATGTGATCATAAGAAGATGGAAGAGACCATATGAGCCTTAAAGCTATATCTTCATCATCAAGTTTAACTCCAATGGTTTCCAATTCAGAGACAATACCATTGAGAACACTGAGATGGTCAGACATAATAGTTCCTTCATTCATACGCAAAGTATGAAACTGCTCTTTCAAATACACCCGATTTGAAACGCCTTTTGCCTGATACAATTCTTCAAGCTTTTTCCAGAGTTCTTTGGCCATAGATATTCCATGCACATTTGCAAGAATATTTTTGGCCAAACAAAACCGAATTGCACTTGTAGCTCTTAGATCAAAATCTTCCCAATCTTCATCACTTATATTGGTTTTACTGGACTCAATACCAGTAACAAGGGTTGGTTTCCCCTTTAACGCCTTATGTAACCCGTATTGGATCAACAAATCTTTGACTTGTACTTGCCACAAGCCAAAATTGATTCTCCCATCAAATTTCTCAATGTCAATCTTGACTCCTGACATTTCTCCTTCTTTCTTTGAAATTGGCTCTGATACCAGTTGTTAGGAAATTTGGATAAAATGGTATAATCACAAATTCCCCCTCCCAAGATCTTCCTTAGCAGAATATGAAATAACATAAAAATAGATAATACATAACACAAGAATTATAGTGGAAACTCCAAATTAGAGATAAACCACTTTCGTTGTCAAAAGACAACAAGAGAAAAATTCACTATGTGGAAAATTGTTACAACCACACTCTCAGTAATTTTCTCACACACCCAAAAGACAAGAGCAATTACAAGCCCAAGAGAATTTTCCCACAAAATTCTCTCACTCAAGAACTTTTCATACAAGCTTTTCTCTATTTTTGGGATGATTAACAATGAAGAAATGAAGCCATATTTATAGCCTTCAAGCTCTCATTTCATATGCCAAACATTTCTTCACTCAACAAAATTAGGCTACCTAATTTTCATATTCTTTATTCAAACAAGGTTAGGCACCTCCATCTTTGACAATATGGTAAGCCACCTTACATGAATTTTCTTCTAAATTAGGCACCTCCTATTTTGACTAACAAACCTAATATTATTTTTAATCAATCACAACATGTTCATAGATTGTATCCACTCTTTTGACTGTTTAATGGTGAAGTTTTCGCTTGATGGATTAATGAAAATCTAATACATGAAAAATGTGGTATCTTTGTCATTTGAGATTAGGGAGAGGCAAACAGAGGAGTCCACTTCGGTTAATTAAGGGGGAAGTTTAATTTGTACCTTCAGAAAAACACATCATAAATTCGATACAAGCTTGATAAAGCAGGAGGGCATCAAGTGACCATGTATATGGTATCTAGCTTTTACAGGACTTCATTAAAATTCTCCTAAGAAACAAGTTAAAAAGGCTTCCCCTATGATTTTAGATGAAGGTCCTTAGTTTGGATAGCCTCCATTTTTCTCCCCGTGTATTAGAACACAGATATTACACACCACTACACCGATGTATATTACTATGTGTTACGTACGTTTCCAAAAATTTATTCATTTAAGTGGTTTTATCTTCCTAAGTGATGTTATATTTTATGTACACACGATCATAAGTAAGTAGCTGTAAAAAAAATGGTTTAATTGTGTGGTGACGTAAAAGACTGGCTGATTCAAGAGCATCTGAATGAGTTAAAAATAGTGTTTATCAAGAAGAGCTCAAATGAAAGGACCCAAGTGTGATCAATTTAACTAAAGCAGTTGATCAGTGGCCCGTGTGCTTACATTAGGAGCCTTGGATGTGGAGTACAAGCAAGAGATATTAATTTTGGTGTGCAAGCAAAGATAATTGGAGAAGTGTTATTATTATAACACAAAATATTATCAATTAAATTATTTTGAGATTTTGCTTTTTTCTTGATTCTTCGTAGAACTTGTGAACTTAAAAAGGTATTAAACATTGTGGCGTGTGTTTAAGAGCTTAACATTGCGGCCTTTAAGAGCTTATCAAGGCTTGGAAAATTTTGTGACATTTGAATTAATCCCTCGATTTGATTTCTAAATTCTTGGGTGATTGCTTTTCAATTTGTTGTTGGTTCTAAGGCTAGACTTTTTGGGTTCACATTGCTTTTCTCTTTGTGGGTTTTTAAGGTTAGTTCTTTGGGGTTTATATCACTTTTCTTGCTCCATGTCTTCCTTTTTAGCTTATGCACTCAAAGCAAGCCTAGTTATGAGGCAAAGTGCCTCACCTTTGAATATGTACTATCTTCATCACTAGCATCTTCAAGTGGTGGCATTTTATAATCTTCACTTTCACTTTTGGTTTCCATTTCTCCATTCATACGTATAATCATGGTCCTCTTGATTGGACATTGTAAAGTTACATGTCCCGTATCAAGGCAATGAAAATATTTAATAGCACGATTACAAGTTTGAGTCTTGGTTTTACCGATCTTTTCCATGAACTTTGTCCTTTCCTTTAGGTTTTCCTTCCTCCAATTGGATTTCCATGTAATAAAAGAGCTTCATTTTTACAAGGAACATGTGGCTCTTCTCTTGAGTTGTCTTTCCACTTTTATAACCATGCCCACCATGTCCTCCAACGCTCTACCACATTGGCAATTTTTTGTTTAATCCACTAAAAAATTGAGTCGTAGTAGTTTCTATAAACTTAAACTTAAACTTAAACTTAAATCTATTAAGTGAAGATTAATAAAGTAAATTAAGATCTAAATATTAAGATAAAAATATGAATAAAAGAATGGTTACGGAATCATTTTCCACCACACGCATACATAGCAAATAAATAAAAACATATCCTAATTTCATATTCTTTGATTATACTAACTAAGAGAAATTCACTAGCCCAAAAGCCTCAAGCCCATCTTACCTATTCATTGAATTAAATAAGCTCTTAATCATTCAATTTCAAGAAGCATATTGGATTAAGGTTAAACATATAAGCTTGATTTAATTATCTTTAGTATTAATTCTTTTTGTAAAAAATTAATCATTAGTTATTTAAATTGGTTAAGCGATTACATATACAATCAATAAAATTTATTAATGATAAATTACCCTAATTATCCAATTGTACAAATTAATAATCAAGAAAACCCATAAAAAGAATAAAAATGAAAATTAATGCATAATTGATAAGTATTCAAAAGCACTAAATATTACATGATTTATTTACATTTTAATATCAAAAATAGATTTATATTTATATAATTTTATCACTGTTTTAGTAAATCTATGGTTTCAGAATCATGGATATGTTTTTTTCTAGATATTTTTGGATTTAAAATGGTTTAATTGATAAATACTTGAAGAATTGTACCTAAAGTACTCAATTGCAACCAAAAAGTACAAAAATAACATAAGTAAACCATATATATTTTCCAACTAGATGTAAGGGGGTGAGACAAGAAAATAATTTAAAGAAAAGCAATTTAGCACGTGCCACGATAGTGATTAATATGTACCATAGTGCAGGTGTACTAGATAGTAATTTAAACACATATAAATTAACATATGCCATGTTAGTGGAAGAAGTGTACTGAGGCCCGTGACCTCACGATCCACTTTCTTCTTCTTTTCTCAGTATTTTTCCAACTATAAAACCCTACCTCACTTATAGACACACAAACTCAAGCCAAGAGTTCGAAGTCTTCAAAACAATTCTCTGAATTGTTATAATTTTTTATAGGTTTAAATTTTTTAGTTTTATGAGTAGTTTTAATTCAATAAATAGTATAAACATATTTTTTGGTGATTTTTCATATACAAATTAGTACTGAAATTCCTTACTTCGAGCGATACGCTTAAAGTATAAATATTAAATATATTCCTTTATTTTTAGAATTAATTTTGTACTAATCTAAATATTATTTTTAATATACTGGCAATTTATTGACTTGCACATGTGTGGTCGAATATTACTATGTGATATTAGTTATGTTGTTATGGTTGTGAATTATTAATTTAGTTAAATATTTTTTATAAAATAAATTGATTTTTATTTCTTGATTCAAGACATATACAAAGTTTATTATAGAAAAATATAATGAAGACATATTTTTTGGTAATAAATTTAAAATAAAAAAATTAGATTTAGGATTTGATTAATAAATTTGAAACATGAAAGTTAGATTTAGGATTTTATTATCTAGATCTAATTTAGAATTTATATTCTATTTCAAAGATTTTTCTAAGATTTATGATTAAAAAATATATTGAGAACATATTTTTCATAATATATTGAAAATATGAAAGTTAGTTATTAGATAAATCAATCTTAAATACAACTTTGATACCTTTAGTAACATTCTAAATTATGTGCTCTATCCCGAGTAATGATTTAGATGGTTTGATATTTTCTTAAAAATAAATCATAATTTAATATTAATCAATTGATAGATCACGCCTAAGGATAATAATTAGTTGTTATTAATAAAACATTTGAGCCCCACTTACAAACATTTTCATACAAACAAGGAAAAATTAGTAATATTAATTTATATCTTTAGAAACTTAATTAACGTGAGCAAACATAATTAACTAACTAATATATCTCACAAATTTTTAATTGAGCGTTAAATATTTATTTGCTTAATATTTATTGAATCAATTTTATGTTTAAGTTTATATCAATATAATAGAATTTTCAAAACCTATGTGACAAGATATATAGGTATATTATTTTTTATTTTTAAAACTTTTAATGAATTATTTAAAAATCAGGTTATTTTTAGTTAGAGTTACCTTGAAAATATACTTTTCGTTTTTTACAAAGCAATTCGTATAATTACGAGCTATTTAAAAAATACAAAATTTGGGCATTAAGTTTTTGGTACCGTTGTCGTAGAGGAATAATGTTTTTAAATTTTTATTATTAAAAATCTTTAAAAAAATTATTTTATAATTATTCATGATTTATTTTTAATTTTCAAAACAATTTTAAAAAATATCTCATTTGTTAATTAACTAAGATATTTTATTTATTTATAATTAAATTAGTTTTTCAAATAAAAGGAAATAAAAATAAATAAATAAAAAAAGGGTGCACTATTTTCTTTTATATATTTTAACTCGATTCTTTTTAATTTTCATTTTATTTTAATTTTAATTTATTTTTATTAAATATTTTATTTAGTATTTTCATGTACTAATATGTATATATTGTATGATACATCTTGTTAACTTGTTGTAATTATGTATTAAAGTTGTATTATTATTATTTGTATCATAAATTACTATATCATAAATTATTTGTATTATAAATTACTAGAGGCCAAATAACCTTCCATTTGCCCAGAACTCTAATCCAGAGGCCCAATAGTACCAACAATAAGTGCCATAGAATCCTTCTAACAGATCAATTCTTCAGGATTACTTGAATTCTTTTACTCAAATTAGCAAGGAAAACCAATCAAAGAATAATCAAAGTTCGATTCCTTGTAATTATCTGTGAAGCGAGTGGAGGTATAAGTTGAGCAACTCGGTGAACACTTGCATAAGAAAGAAAAGATTAAAAAATAGTCATGTTGTAAGGACATTGATTTTACAAATAATAATAATAAATGAAGTTTCCAAGCAATGTATTGCTAAAGACGATAAAATAGTTATGGATAGAAGGGAACCTATTATCCTTATTTTTATTTTTATTTATATTTATAGTTATAGTTATTTTTATTTTCTTTTGTTATAACTAGAATATTATTTAGATTTAAGTATTAGGTTTGTTATAATAATAATAATAATAATAATAATAATAATAATAATAATAATAATAAAGAAAGAGAAGGGTCTAAGATTGAAAAATTAGTGATTTATTTACACTTTAACGTCAAAAATATATTTTTATTTGATAAACACTCGATGAATTGTACCTAAAAATAACATATAGACATTTCTGTGCATGTTATGTATTGCATGTGTTATATATGAGTAAAGGACTATACTATATATTGTTGTCTAACATGCATGCATTTAGGGGGAGTGTTGCATGAAGTCAAGAGGAGTTGTGTGCTTTTCGTGTGTTGTTTGACAATCAGTGTTCACCTATATAAAGGTAACATGATAATATGTAGTTTGACTACAAACTATTTATATATGATACGTTCACGAGGTGTGTGTTTGTTTCGTGTGAATAGTTTGTAGGTATAAAGTGAAGTCTTCGAGCTTCTTATATGTTTGTGTGTTATGGTGTTGAGACCTTTATAATTTAGAGTGACAGAGTAGATGAGTTGATACATGAAGATGGCTAAAGCATACAAGATGGACACACTTGGTTTAGGTGTGTCTTTTAGGTTTGGGTGTGCGTCGATATTTTGTTCATGGAACAAACATCCTCAGGTCATCTTCATGATCATCTCATGACAGATGTGAGTATGCATTTAGTTGTGTAGTATTTGTACTATGTTTCTATGTGTTGGCTTCTCGTATGCAAAATATAATGTTTGTTTATTTTTACTCAGTGTTTTGTCTTCCTTTGTATAAGATTAGTTACTATGAATCAGTTTCATGTACACATATAGTTAGAAATATTATGATTAAAATCATGTTTTCACACACCATGAGATTGATTGTTTTTACTATGCATGCTAGATTCAGAGTGAGGGATTTTGGTTTGTTTCAGGTATGAGTATTTGTGGATATTATTCGACATTTTTGGAAACGAAAAAATTATATTTTTAACACCTCGTCAACAAGTTCACCACCACCTTTGCTACCACCTTAGACATGGTGGTTGGCGAAGTGGTTGGTAAGATTGTTGGTGAGTTGGTCGGCCGAATGCTATAAATATCCCTTCATTAATTATTTTTTTAATTCATAAAACTATTAAAACTCTTTCATAATTATGATTTAAATTTTATATTCATCAATTATTTTGAACATGTTTCCATAATTATGATACATTTGTGTGAGCATAGAATAGTGAGTATTTATCTTATATATTTTTACTATAAAAAGAAAACTCATTTTAAACATTTTATAATTATTGACGATTAGATTCATGTTAATTATTTAATGTTTATAAAGTGTTATTTGAAGTAATTTTTCTAAGTTTTTTATGTAGTTACCCATTGTGTCATTTAGAATGGCAAAAAACTAATGCAAATATTGAGGATCAGTCAGGTGCCAATTGTGATTGATGATTAGTTATGTAAACTACGTCCGCATTTCGAAGTCTTTACGAAGCTCACGTTAATATCGTGGTTTGTGTTGTGGTTTGGTGGACTAAGATTTTTTTCTTCGACATCGATCTCAATGCAATCAATCATACCCTATACCATCTCTATCCTGTCAATTAGGACAATGGCACCTGCGCCCACTTTTTTGTATGAAACATTTGAAAAGATGATAGAATTCATAATTCTCGTACATGACCTGAAATCCCAATGCACATGCATAATTAAAGTATTTTGGAAAATAACATTTTAACACCCATCAAAACTTTTAATTACAAAAATAAAAACTTATATTTAACTCATATATTTTTAATATTAAAAAAACAATATTTTTTATTAAATATATTCTAATTATATACAATTTTAATTGAATTTTAACTAATAAGATCCTTTCAAATCAATATTAAACTCCATCTAATTAAATTACGTTTAATATTATTAAGTATTAGTTTTGTTACTATAAGTTTTAGGGGTATTATTTTATGAAAATTATCAATTTTTTTAAATATCTAAATTGTTAACTATTTTATATTTAAAAATGTATATTTAATATAATTTTGTGATAAATTATAAGTAATGTCTCTTAATATTATTAATAGGTATAATTGAACCCATAGTTATATTTAATGATAAATTGACACATAATTATAGTTGTGATATAGTTGTGATGTATATAAGTACTCTATTTGAGAAAAAAAAAACATATGCATTTGACCGGCTCAGATGGCAGTTTCAAGTTTTGGTATTTTCTTCTTGAAACCGTTAAATACTCGAATAAGTTCTATGCTGTTTGCAACCAAGTCTAAGTTAATCACTTGCATTTGTATAATACCAAATTTACAATTAGTAAGGAATATTGAAAATAATCAATTTATACTAAAGACAAATGTTTCAATGTTATATTTTACAAGTATGGATTAATTAGTTAGGCCTGCCTTTTCTCCTTGGCATGTAAAGCCATCATGTATATGCCGGCTGCCAATTGATAAGCCCAAGTACTGAGCATAATACTAGACAGATTTTCAACAATATATAAATCTACAATATTTTAAAGCTTACGCGTTCTAATGAGGTTGACTCAGACAAGATTTTTTTTTGTCTATAAAACCATGTAGCTCATTCATGTGTTTCTCACTTTGCATTTTAGTAAGCTTCATTAACCAAATTAAGGCATTCTTATTAACCTGTCTCTCATTTCAAGAACAAAGATTAATTCTTTCTCAAACATCCAAAACTACAACTAAAAAGATGACTACCACTTCTCAATTGTTTTTTCTGTTTGGATTCCTTGCTATAACTTGTTACATTGTTTTAGCATCTGATCCCAAAGCTCTTCAAGATTTTTGTATAGCAGAGCCAAACGGTTCAGGTATGTGTTGAAACTTAATCCTATTTAGATAAGGGATACAAGAGTTCCCATAACTTTTACAAAAAAAAAAACACTTTGGTCTCGTTACTTTCAACTAGAGCGTTTTAATCTCATAATTTTTAAAAAATGTACACTTTAGTCCTAAAAATTCAAAATAATATGACTTATGAATATTTTCTTTAGGACTAAAGTATATGCTTTTAGGATTAAAGTGTATATTTTTAAAAAATTATAAGATTAAAGTATTACAATTGAAAGCTATATGATTAATAAGCTCATTTGTATAGGACCACTGGTGCCCTTCTTCTATTTTATTTTCTATAACAAAACGAACTAACATTACTTGCTAGTTACTCAAAGATTTTAAATCATGTATTTTTATATTATAAATTACTTTATTATGGTGCAGTACTAGTGAACGGTCGTGTCTGCAAGGATCCAAAGCACGTCGAAGCCAATGATTTCTATTTCAGTGGTCTTCATCTACTTGGAAACACATCAAACCCAAGCGGTTCGCGTGTGACACCAGTGAATGTAGCTCAAATTCCAGGACTTAACACACTTGGAGTGTCCATAGCTCGGGTAGATTATGCACCATCGGGCATTAACCCACCACACACTCATCCTCGTTCTACAGAGATTTTGACTATTTTAGAAGGCACTCTTGAAGTTGGTTTTATTACTTTTAATCCAGAAAATCGTTTAATCACAAAAGTGCTTAAGAAGGGTGATGCATTTGTATTCCCAGAAGGGCTTGTGCACTATCAACGTAATGTTGGAAATGGTTATGCGGTCGCTTTTGCAGCTTTTGGCAGCCAAAATCCTGGAGTTATTACAATTGCCAATACTGTGTTTGGATCAAAGCCTATGATATCTTCTGATGTTCTTGCCAAGGCTTTCCATCTAGATAAGAACGTTGTCGAGCATATCGTAACCAAGTTCTAATTTGACATTTCCTCGTAGATCAGTGTGATGGTGTTTAATTTGTTTGTTTTGTCTAAATGCTTTCATGATTCTTTGTTTTTGTATTTGGAGGTTTTTGCAATTGAATGAAGTTTGTCCATCGGTTAGTATAAATTTAAGTTTATGTTATTAGATAATTAATACGTTCTCTTTTAAGTTAGTTTTTAATATATTATTAATTCTGATCATGGCGAACTAAAATGTTTCAATTTTATTTTATTTTACTTTCCTGTTTTTTTTTCTCAAAATTAAATAAAAGTCTTGAACCAAAATAACATAAAGTAACAAAGTAACATTATAATGAGGGAGAATATCGTAAAGCAGTGATGTCAAATGAATGAAAATATCTAATTTATTGATGATCTAACAAGAGAACAAATTATGTGCTAGTTTCTCATATAATTAGTTAGTAATAGAAAAGGTGAAAAACCAATACTGAGTCTGTCTGATTGGCAAAGCTTCCTCTGAAACCCCTAATTCATCAATCTTCTCGATCTTCATGCAATATGTTAGACACACAAGTGGGATTGTCAATTGGAGCTCCAAATTCTTTCAACTTTGGTCATAACTCTTGCTGAAAAATCATGATCATTCTAACGAAAAGTTTCACCATCATGATCTTACATAGAGCTTGCCATTCGTTCGAACTCTTATCATGTGCCCGCCATTCGTTTGGACTTAGGTTACCAGTCTACTTTGACCTTGGGGTCTAATGACCACCATTCCTCATTATAGGATATAGGCTTAAGGACACTATGAATGATTGCTAAGAAAAACAAATGAGCTAGCTAGAATAACAAGAGTAAGCAAAATAAGGAAACTTTGACCTTGGGGTCTAATGACCACCATTCCTCATTATAGGATATAGACTTAAGGAAACTATGAATGATTGCTAAGAAAAACAAATGAGCTAGCTAGAATAACAAGAGTAAGCAAAATTAGGAAACTATGGTCACTTATGAGAATGCTAAGGATATTGAGGAAGAGGAGAAATCATGGTCCCAAAAGGTTATTATTAAGCTATAGAAGGAAAGGAATTAGGACATTGGGAAACAAAGCACTAGTATCTCTTGAACTATCAGTATTAGCCCTACAAGAATCATGACCTAAAACGATAGCAGGTGAGTGAGAAACAATAGGTGGTAAAATCATTTTATCATAACTAAATAGATCAATATGAATAAGATCAGACTCAATCACATTACCAAAGCTAGTAAAAACATAAAATAATGATATATGTTAAAGGAACATTACATGATGAGATATACACAACTTTTGGTTAATTGGATCAAAACAATGTCATCCTTTTCTGACCTTCAGCATAACCAAGAAAAATATAGAGTAGAATACAAATTCAATTTACTACGTTTGACGTGAGGTCTAAGAACAATAATATGTAGAGCCAAAATATGCAATGAAGAGTATTAGGAGATGAACCATACAAATTTTCAAAAGTAAACAAACCTAAGTTATGCAAGGTCAGAGTTCTAGGAATCAAATAAGTAGCAATAAGGACTATGTAAGTCTTGGTTGTCTATGTTGGTAGTTTTATGTGCAAAACATGGTTCTATATTTTATTTGATATTTATGTCTGTCATTTATAAGGTTGAATACATGTGGCTCAGTGATATTGAAAAACACTAAGTATTAAATGATTTATATATACTTTAATGTCAAAGTAGATTTATATTTGCATAATTTTATTATTATTATAGCAAATTTATGTTTTCAAAATCATGGGTATATTTTGTTATTTTTCATGTATTTTTGGTTTCAAAATGATTCAATTGATAAACAATTTAAGAATCATACCTTAAAGCACTCAATTGCAATCAAGAAGAATAAAAGAATAGCTTATGTAAGCCTTATATATGTTCCAACTAAATGTAAGGGGATGAAACATAAAGAAATTTGAAAATACGTAGAACAATGTGGACCATGACGGTGTTTATGTTTGCCCTAGCACGAGACTTTTGAATTGTGAATGAAACATGTACTAGGTTGACGCAGGCTGCAGAAGTTAAAAAAGTGTGACGCAATGTCTAACCATATGATCCACTCTTTCTCTCATTTTTGTAGCATTTTCTCACCTATATAAAGGACCCTTTAGCCTCTCATATGATTCATCTCACAACAATTATTTTATTTGCTATTTTAGTTTTCTTTAGTTTCTCTCAAGTTTTTTAGAGTTATAAGTTTTTATTTTATTTTTAAGTTATAAACAATTTAGATTAGAAAAGAAGTATAATTTAAATAAAATGAATTGATAGACCTAGCAAAAAGTGTTAAGTGATTTTATTTAATAATGAATGGAAGACCCGATTGAAGGCATGATTTTTACATATAAGAAAGGATCAATAAATCTAGATTTATATTTTATTAACCTAATTCATTCTACCTAAAAAAGTCCATAACTTGATAAACACACATGGAATAAACACACAGGGAAGGAGATAAAGACTCCTATTATAAGTATATATTAAAACAACATATATCATTTGGAGTGAGAAATTATAAATATATATTAAAAGTCAGATAGAGCTATAAAAATATTCTAATCAAAATTTAAATAATCATATGGTTTAAGATATACAATTTAAACTCATATTATACTAGCTCCACAACTAAGCATGCATACCATAAGATATAATGAGGTAAACCAATATAGACACCGTATCTATGTGGTAACATATTTGGGTTGTTTAAGAAAACCACTTAGCAACAAAAAATTCACTAATCAATATAACAATTGTAACTTTAAAAGAAATAAAACCATTATTATCTCTATTAACTGGGATCACTATCCTAATTGCCTATTGTTGCTTATGCTTGTTGCTTTTGCATTGGCTTAGTTCGATATATAAACCAAGCTATCCTCCACAGTCAACACCACTTGATATGATGTGATCAAATACAATAGAATGGTATTGTATATAATAGACTAACACAACCTTTGAATACTACTCACACAGAAAAGTGCTTACTCATTATGTAAAATAGCAACTCATATTATTCTACGCTCACATGAACATATCGCAATTATAGATATAATTAATGAACATAGAATTTGAATCAATGGAAATTTTTACAGAGTTTCAATAGATTGTTTGAATTAAGAAACATATAAAGAGAGGGGATATTTATAGCCAACGGTTAGCCAACTCGCCGAACATCTCGCCAAGGGTGGTGACAAGGGTGGTAATGAAGCCTATGGTATGGGTGGTAGAAAGGTGATAAAAAGTTACAGTTTTTTGTTTCCAAAAATACTGAGTACTATCCATAAATACTCTCACCTAAAACACGTCAAAAACTACAAGTAAAAACATTAGCTTGCTCACTCGCTCGCTTGCTCACCAAAAACCAACACTATACCAAGTATGCACACTACGAAAACCATCCCCATGGTGTGTATAAACATGCTTGCATATAAAGTGTAGCTAACTATGTACGTGTGTAAATTATTGATCTATAGTAACCAACTTTTCATAGAGAAAGACAACTACATTATTGAAAAGAAAACAAACATCGTGTTTTGTACATGAGAAGCCAACAAAAAGAGACAAATACTTACATTCTCCCCCTTTGGCTTTCCATGTCAAAACACTGCACAACTAGGTACACACTCATCAAACATTAGAAGATCATAAAGATTTCCTAAAGTTCTTTGATACCATGAACAACATAACAACACACACAAAAACCCAAAAGGCACACCTACTCTTAGTGCATCCATCTTAAGTGCTCCATCCAAATTTATGAATCAACTCATGGATTATGACACTCTAAAACACGAGGGTCTTAGCAACATTGCACACAATACATTTGAAGCTCAAAGACTTCACTTTACACCTATAACCTATACACACAAAACAAACACATACCCTATGAACATATCATGTAGAAACAAGATGTGGTCAAACCATGAATATATTATCGTGTTACCTTTACATAGGTACACAGTGATAGGAACAAACACAAGTAAACATACATAACTCCCTATCTTTATGCAATACTCCCCCTGAATGCATGCAAGTCAAACAACAATATGTAGTGCAATTCTACACTCACAGCCTATGAACACACAACATGGCCAAAAACATATAGTTATGCTTAGAAACTTCATCCCTTTTTGACACAAAAATTTAAAGGAATATCTCAAAATGAGGGAGAGAAGGCATGTAGAAATGAGAAGAAAGAGAGACCAAATTGAGCAAGTTTAAAGAGCAAGAGTAAATTTAGATTAAACAATGCACTTTACGTAAATATTCATAAGGCTATCAATCCATGCTCCGATCAAGTAGAGTAGCTCTCTACTTATGTCCTAAAACTATGGCTCATCAATAACAATAACAATAACAATAACAATTCAGTAAATTCCCTCTATATACCTAACTCTCTTTTCAGACCCTATGAAAATATAAGGGGATCTCCTACTCTAAAGAGGCTTATCACTAGTCTAACCATTGGTGATGACAATAAAATGAAACATGCAGTAATTGAAACCATTTCGAACAATCAAAAGGAGTGAACCTCTGCCCAATCACCATAGAACAAAAAAGAAATCCAATATATTGCAACATAATATAAATAAGGCAAAGAAGCATATTTCATTGCTTTCATTGATTACAGTGACCTTTGCATGAAAGCCATTTGGTAGTGAGCAAAGAATCTTCTAATCAATCTTGAAATCATATATTTTCTCTCCATGATTGGTAGAGGTGTTAATAATATCATATAATATAGCACAGAATTCAGAAAAGTCTCATGTTCCTTCATCCTAATATTTTCAAATTAATTACCAAGCATGCAAATTTCTATTCATTTAACTTGTGAGATACCCTCATTGGCAACCTCCAAAAGATCCCAAGCATGCTTAGTAGTTTCAACATATAAAATATGAGGAAACTCATATGTAGGCACAATATTGAAAATAACATTAATTCCTTTTTGATTCCTGTTACTACCAATTTAATTTTGATTGGTCTATTCATTCCTAGGTGGTTCCCAACCATAAATAATAGGTGGTAATCATAGGTGGTCTCCAACCATAAAGCACAAATTTATATACACTTTCATTTTTAGACCATAGAAAGGCTCTCATACAAGCCTTCCAACAAGTGTACCTAAATTTGTTTTAGTTATGAATCTAAATATCTAGTCTGCAAAAGTATGAAAAATTAAAATTTTGTAAGAGACCAAAAAACTAATCATGTGTATATAAAGTAATGCAAAAATAAAAATATCAACCCATGGGAGTTTTAGGTGGAAATAACCTATGCCACAACAATAACTTAAGAGCAAAACTACTAGTCCACCGGGCGATCTAACTATCCATAATGAAAAATAAGTATCTAGTTATAAGTCTATAACTCAAACTAACCACCTAGGTAATGCCCATACATAACCTACTTACAATCTGTTGCTTTGATCATAGTCTCTACAAGATAGGAATTTAGATCTGGACCAGCATTCTGACAAACTCAAGTCCCACGAGCTAATCAAACCCACACCACTGTCACTTGAAAGATTAGAACATAAACACAAGTGCAAGTGTGTGTTCTAGAGCAGATTTAATTAATAATGAAAAACCCTAACTAGTTGATTTAAATAATATATAAGATAGATCGAAAACAATTAGCAACTTTAGAACAACCAGTTAAAAGCATAAGTTCAATAAAGATAACTTCTTTAAATATTAATAATCAAACCCAATAATTATGGTATGACACATACAATTTTTGATCCAACAATCAAAAATTGAAATAAAAGGGGAAGCTATAAGAACATATGATTAGAATTATACTTGATATGTGATCATTGAGGCGTAATAGTTTTTAAGGCTTAAAATATTCTTCTAGGACACACCTAGAAACTAAAATTTCAATTCAACATTTTGTTTCACAAATATCACCAATATTAACAAAAACCTAATAAGAACTGTTAATTTTTTAACTGTTTGTTGAAATTTGTTAAAGTACACAATATTTTATATGTATATATGTTTGGAATGATGGATGCACCTACAATTCCACATCAATACTTGAGCAAATTCAGAACATGGGTAACTTTTCTATTCTTTACTCTTTCTTTTTAACTTACAATTATGACATTTATGCAATATAAGTTCTAGGTCCGGAAAAGTTATAACTTTATAAAATTGAGTTAATTAAAAATTTTAGTAGACATATGTTCACTTTTTTACATTTTTTATTGTGTGCTTTTACTTATTTTTTTATTGGTTTAGGAATTTTAGGTTAATTTTTAAATATTTTCTTACAAAATTATCATGTTTTTATTTAATTTCAAATAAATTATTAAGTATTTGTACTATTAGGTTAATTTCTTAAACATATTATAGAGTAATATGTTAATTCGTTAGTTTTTTTTCATAACTTGTGTTTTATGATAAATTATTAAAATTGCATTAAATCCATAATCGGTGTTTAGGAATCAAATAATGGAGACTACATTCTCATAATATTTTGAACCATTATCTTCCCATTCTGAGTGGTAAAGTTTTTCTACTCTTTTAAACACTATTCTTATCAATTTCAAACTATTAGATGATTTCTTTAGGTTTTGCATTGAATGTTAGGATTTTCACATCTAATAAAGTGTCATATATTTATTTTTATTACTTAGATTGAATAACTTAAGTAGAAGTTGAAAGTATGTACAAAAGAAAATCTAAAAAATAGTTTGAAATTTATAAGAATAGTGTTAGAGACTCACCCCTTCTCTTTATTTATGCATTAAAAGACATATATGGGGTTACCTAAGCCAATATAAAAGAAAATCCCAAAAATAGAGACTCACCATATCATCAAAAATATGTACAAACCGTACATGGGTCCTCTCCTTAAAAAATATCTATAAAAGACAAAAAGAGAAAAAAAAAATAAAAAAGAGAGAAAAATGAATAGTATAAACAAAATAATATGACCTAGAAATATGCTACAAAGTTGTGAGAAATGGTTAAGTACAAAAGAAAGATAGGAAACAAATCCCTAAGAAGTCATTTCATTTTCTTCATCTCTTAAAGGAATATAACTTCAAATTTTTATTTGATAAATTTAAATGATGCATGAAAGTAGTATTTGGTTTCTTTATAAAGTCCTTTCATTCAATTCCTTTCATGATATCAATATTATGCACTACTTTGAGCCTTTTATTCTTTAAACATATAGGACCCTTTGAATGAGTGCTTGAACTAATAAGATCAAGGTTATTTAGAGTATGCTTTGTGAGGATAGAGTTGAAGTGAATTCAGATTCCATACATTAAAATTGGGTAAATTAATATTGATACATTTTTATTCGAGTATGAATATGATTTTTCACTAATTAATATAGTAAACTATGAATATTTAGAATATAAAAATAACTCATGCTACAGATTTTAGTTATTAACTAAAAAGAAATTAAAAGCATGAGAAGTTTTGTTATTATTTTTACTTTGTTATTTTTCATTTTTATTTTTTTACAATTGTGATTTGTTTATGTGTTACTTGTTTGTTTTTATTATTTATTTATTATTTTTTTCATTTTATTTTGATGTTTGTAGGTATCATCTCTGAAAGCCTGCACGAGACTTAAAATCGTCCAATAAAGAAACCTAAGGGTTTAAAGGCATATTGCATATGCTAAATGCAACAGTTTCAATCTATAGAAATGATTTAGGATAATTTAATTTAATTTAATTTTTTGTTTTTCTTGCTAGAGACTAATAAGAAGCTGGTTGTGAGTCGTGATGAGTGCTTAAAAGCACTTAATATAAGGTGATTCTATGCACTTTAAATGATAAAATAGATTTGTATTTGTATAGTTTTTTCATTTTTTTATAGAAATCTATCTTTTCAAAATGACATGTATGTTTTGTTCTTTTCATATATTTTTAGCTTCAAAATAATTTAACTAATCAACATTCAAAGAATAATACCTGAAAGTAGTCCATTGCAAAATTGAAGCATAAACGATTAACATATGTATACTTTACATATGTTCCAATCCATTGAAAAAGATGTATTAATAAATAGGGCTTCCAAAATTTCAAAGCAATGCATGTAGCAACGTAAAAATATGGTGTACAACGGCATGGGTGAAGTGGATTAAGGATTTAGCGTGTATAGCCTATTTCATGTTATGGCATGAAATATAAGTGCGATGTAGTACCTGCCTATATGATCCACTTTCCTCTCCTTTTCCTCGCCCATAAAATGGACCTAAAACCCCAATTGTAAATCATCCCCTCAAGTCTCTTCTAGCTACAATTTCTAGTTTCTCTCTAGTTTTTCTTTTCTTTTTATAGTTTTAAAGTTCTTCTCTCAAATTGAGAGTTAAATGAGTATAGTTTATGTAGTAGTTTTCATTTTGATACAATCAACAATGTTGACAATTCAGTTTGGAGGTTTTTCAAATACCAAAATGATATGGAAAGTTCTATAAGGATACGCTTATGGTATAATTTAAATGTTCTTTTTCAAATTAGTTTTATGGGTTGTTTTGAATGCTACATTTAATTTACTAATCATTGATTAAATTTAGCATGTCTGTTCAAAAATACTATGGAATATTAGTAATGGTGTTATGTTTTTGAAATATTAAAGTATGTAAAACATTTTTTGTAAAATTAATTAAGTTTTATTTCTTCATCAATATTTATACAAAAGGTTCTTAAAGAAAAATATATAGCTTAGTACTTTTTGTAATAATCAAGGGAGTCAAATTTAGGATTTAATTATCTAAATCTAATTTATAATCAACTCTTTGATTTTGGATTTGATATTTAGATATTTAGAGAACTCTACTACAAAAAATATTTATAAGAATTATTATTGAAAAATATATTGATGACATATTTTTGAAGTAGTTTTAAGATTTGAAAATTAGTTTCCAGATACTTAAATCGTAAACCTAGCTTTGATACCTTTAGTGAAAGTCTAACTACATGCTTGGCCTTAAGCAGTAATTACATTGTTTGTTCATACTCTAGAAATAAGTCGTAACTTAATAATTAATCAATTAGTAATCCCGACCTTAAGATATTATTTGGTTTGTTATCAATAAAGGATCTAATCCTTTCCTTAGGATATTTTCTTATAAAAAATGAAAAATGAAAAATCAATAATCTTAATTCATATATTTAATAACCTATATATATTGAGCAAGCATGATTAACAAACTAATATATCCCGTAAATTCTCCCATGAATAAAAATTTCCATTTTCCAATTATATGTTGAATCTATTTTTACTTTTGTGTTATTAGGTTCGATCTTTAAAAATCCAAACTTTGTGACAGAATGTTTAGATTTAAACTTTGTTTTTAAGAATTTTTTAAATTATTTAATAACTACGTGTCTCCTATTTAGACCGATCTTGGAAATATACAGATCATTTTATGTAAGTGATTTGTGAACTTACGAGCTATTTAAAAATATACAAAATTTGTACACCAAGTTTTGACACATCAATTTTTTGGTACCGTTGTTATAGAAATGGTAATAGCATCAAAAGCTAATGATTGCCACACAAATTGTATGTGTAATGAATATGCAAGTATACGTATCATAACAAGTAATATAATGATAAGTAAAGATCGTTCCCACGGAGATTATTTTTTTATAAACTAATTTTTAAAACTAAAAATAATAAAAATCAATTTTTTAGTGTTTTTATATCTTAAGAAAGAAAAATTAAAACAACTAAAAGTAAATAGAAATAATTAATTAAATCACATTTTGTGACTAAAAAGATATATTAGAAAATATTTAGGAATAATTAATCACCCAATTTTCTAAACATGCAAATCACTAAAATCCTTCCAATATAATATCAATTAATTACATAATCAATTGAATCTAACCTAGCATGTATTCCTCTCTCAAGTAAACTACACACCATATAGTAATTAATTTAATCACACTCTCAAGTAAATTACACACCATATAGTAATTAATTTAATCACACTCTCATGCCAATTAAATTGCATACGACTTATTAAGTTCATCAATTATGGATCACATACATAAGAATCATACATCTCTCCCTAGAAACTATGCATGTTACTTAATCAAGACAAACAATTAAATAATTTTCTCAAATCTATTTAATTGCCTCTATAGATAAATTGTTGGCCAAACAATTAATAGCATAAAAATTAGATTAAATAATATAATTAAATTAATATTATAATTGGGGAAAACTATTAGATCATCACATGGTGAAAATTGGGTTTATAAGATCCCTAGATTAATAAATTAATTACACATAATTATGTTCATAAAGCTCATATTTTTCATAAAGAAAGACATAAAATTAATAAAGAAAAGAGTAGAAAAAGAAATACAATCAATCTCTTGAATTGTAAAATTAATTTCCTCTTGAATTGTAAAATTAATTTCCTCTTGAATCTCCACCAAATTTGTGTCGTTTCTTTAATTTTTCTCTCTTTTTTAACTCTAAAAATTGACCAAAATTATGTTAATGGAGGCTTATTAGGGTTTATGGAGTGATTAGGGGCTTAAATAAAGCTCAGGTGCGATTTGGACCGTCCAATCAACTTAAAATCAAGGGTTACGATGAAAACAAGCAAAACTGATATTTTCAGCCAATCACAATGCGACACATGGCATCAAAAAGTCATTGGGCGTGATTTGAGGGAACATATGGCATAGCGCACAGGTGGAATGCTCGGAGCAATGGCTTGGTGACATATGTCATTACACGTTGAACGATTTCTGAACTCGGATTGAACGCCGTGCTCACACGCATGGCTTGCCTAGTCAGCTCTTTTGCTTG
Organism: Hippophae gyantsensis; assembly: GCA_030763125.1. Classification (NCBI taxonomy): domain Eukaryota; kingdom Viridiplantae; phylum Streptophyta; class Magnoliopsida; order Rosales; family Elaeagnaceae; genus Hippophae; species Hippophae gyantsensis. The sequence goes on along the minus strand of CM061033.1, from coordinate 2,740,427 downwards.
TGTAGCATGCAACGTGGCAACTTTTGATTGGTCCTACGTTAAAAATTCATATAACAATCCTTAAAAATTCCAGAAAAATTCCAAAAATTATATTTTCACCCCTTTTTAGTAAAAAGTTTATATTTTAATTTTTTTTCGCCATAAAATACTATTTTTTAAATAAAACAAGTAAATATTAAGTAAAAAAAATGCTCTAATGACTCTATTTTCACCTAGCAAAATCTTGTATTATCAAAAAACTATATAGATCTTCTCGCATTTTAAAATATTAAGAAGATTATTTAATGGAGTAAAAAAATATTATTTCTCATAATGGAAGGATAATAAACTTAAAATATTCTCACAAGGTAATCTCTACTATTTGAATCCTAAACACCAATTTTGAGTTTATCTCAATCTCAATATTTAAACATGAAACACAAATTAAATCTCAATATTTAAACATGAAACACAAATTATGATAAAGAAAACTAATTATCACATTACTCTGTGATATGTTCAATAAATTAATCTAATAGTAGAAAGACTAAATCATTTACTTAAAATCAACTAAAAACTTGATAATTTTACAAAATAATTTAAAAATAAACCTAACTATCCATAAACCAATCAATAAATTAAAATAAGGAAAATAAATGTAAGCACTTGTTTAGTAAGAAATTTTAAAATCGCCTAAATTTATTGTAAATTTTCCTCCACCCCAAACCAAGAATCTATATTGCCTTATGGAACAAATATAAATTAAAGATAAAGATATAGAAAAGTTACCCAATTGCTTTACTTTATTAAGTTATGATGTGGAAAGTCAATAGCATCCATCATCTCAACAACTTAACCATACACACATGTGTACTTCTCATATATCACATCTCAACAAATAATTATAATTTTAATAATTTTCAAATAAAATATTGTTCACATAATATGAAACAAAAAAAAAAACAAATTGTAATAACAAAATAAAATAAAATCAAAAAACAAAAACAATTAAAATAAAGAAAATAATATTACCTACGATGATAGGTTGCCACCCATCTTGTGCTTAGTTTGCCATCTTAGCAAGACGTTTTTTGAAGGTAAGTTCATATTTTTTTATGTTTAATAATAAATAAAAATAAATAGAAAATAAAATAAATAACAAAAATAAATAATAAAAAGAAATGAAAAATAAAAATAAAAGCAAATAATAAAATAAAATAGAATAAGAAAATAAAGCAAATAATAAAATAAATTAAAAAGAAATAATAATAATAAAATAAATAAATAAAAATAAATAAACATAATATAAATATGATATATGATACAAACATTTTATTATATAATAATACAAGTTAAATAAGTACAATATACAATATATATGATACAAACAATAATAAAAATCAAATACAATAAGTTAGCAAAGTATATTTTGCAATAATACAAGTTAGTATACAGAAATACTAAATAAAAATAGTTAACAAAAAAGAAAACAAAAATAAAGAAAAATAAAAAAATAAGTTAATGATATTAAATAAATAAAAATAAATAAATAATAGAAAAGAAAAGAAAATCAAGTTAAAATAAAAATTGAAGTTAGTACAAAAATACTAAAAAGGGAAATTTCTAAAATGAAAATTAAGTTAATAAATAATTAATTATCTAATGTCTAATTTTTTTTATATTTTTTTGCTTTAAAAGTTTTGAACTTTTTAATTATCATTTAGTAATTACTTTAATCACACTCTCATGTCAATTAAATTGCATACTACTCATTAAGTTCATCAATTATGGATCACATACATAAGAATCATACATCTCTACATAGAAACTATGCATGTTATTTAGTCAAGACAAACAATTAAATAATTCTCTCAAATCTATTTAATTGAGAATTATTTAATTGTCTCTATACATAAATTGTACGCCAAACAATTGTGTCCATAATTGGGTTCATAAGATCCCTAGATTAATAAATTAACTACACATATTTGTATCCAAAGCTAATATTTTTCACAAAGAAAGACATAAAAATTGATAAAGAAATAAGTGGAAGAAGAAATACAACCAATCTTTTAAATTGTAGTACTAATTTTCTCTTAAATCTCCCCCAAAATTGTATCTCTTTTTGAATTTATCTATAATTTTCTCTCTTTTGAGCTCCAAAAAATGACAAAAATTATGCTAATGGCAGCTTCTTAAGGTTTGTAGGATGATTAGGGGCTTAAATATAACTCAAGTGCGATCTAAACCATCAGATCAGCTTCAGATCAACGGTTGAGATAAAAAAGGAAAATGAATAGCTTCAGCCAATCACAGCATAACATGTGGCACACAAAATTCATCGGGCAAATTAAAGCTTGACTCATAGTAGGGGAGACAGGTCTGAGTCAACGTATGTTGAGCCATAACCACGCAGTGCAACTTGATTCGTAGTAATATATGGCATGGCATATGGGTGGAATGTGGGGATAAATTGTGTGGTGACACATAGTAGTGCTGTTTGACTGCGCTCCAAAGACGGATGGAATGTCGTGTTCACAAGTGGCATTCAATTCATCCTCCTAACACTCGATGATCTACGATTCATTGTCCCTACTTGTTTGGTGTGTGCATGGCTTGCCCAGTCAGCTCCTCTACTTATTTGGCATGCCACATGGCAGCTCTTGATTGGCCCCGTATTAAAAATTCATAAAAAATCCCAAATAATTCTAAAAATTATATTTTCACTCCTTTTCCTAAAAAGTTTATATTTTAATAATTTTTAGCACCAAATATACTATTTATTGAATAAAATAAGTAAATATTAAGTAAAAAAGTGTGCTAATGACTCTATTTTTATAGAGTCATCAATTAGCTTGAATGTTTGGCCTTGTAATACTTGGATTCAACCCTTCCAATGTAGGTATTGTATATTCGATCATAGTTCTATCCCTATCATCCATTAAAGGTATTTGGTTATTAAAATTTAGGTCATTATTATTTATTTCTAATGGATAAGCCATTTCTTCCATTTGGGTGACAACTTCTTGTTTTTATATTGATCTCAAAGTACGCTCAATTTCGGGATCTAAAGGCAAGATTTCTCCCTCACAAACTTTGCTCATGCATTAGGCTCATATGTATTTCTAATAACACTAAAGGAGATGTATAAGTTAAAAATAAATAAAAATTAAAAATAAGTAACTAAATAAATAAATTAAAATTACAAAAATAAATAAAGAAAATTAACTTAAATAAATAAACAAATAATCAAATAAAAATAAATAACTAAATAAATTAAAAATTAAATTATGAAAAAAAATAAAGAAAAATAACTAAAATAAAATAATTAATTTCTAATTTTTATAATTCTCGACAATGGTGCAAAAAACTTGATTGTACACGAATTATGTTAAGTGAATATGCATGTATAAATAACACAATAAGTAACAGAATGATAAGATAAGATCGTTCTCTAGGAGATTATGTTATTATAAATTAATTTTTAAAACAAAACAATAAAGATCAAAATTTTTTGGTGTTTTTATATTTTATGAAATCAAAATTAAAAGAATTGAAAATAATTAGCAATAATTAATTACCCCATATTTGAAAACTAAGAAGATATGTGAGAAAATATCTAGAAATACTTAACCCCTAATTTTCTAAACATGTGAACCACTAAATCCCTCTAATATAATTATTAATTAATTACATGCTCAATTGAATCTAACATACCATGTATTCCTAACTCAAAGAAAACTTCACACTATATATTAATTAACCTATTCACACTCATGTCAATTATATTGCATACTACTCATTAAGCTCATCAATTATGGATCATGTACATAAGAATCATACATCTCTACAGTTATTTAATCAAGACAAAAAAAATTGAATAATATTTTCAAATTGATAACTCTATATTTTAGAGTTATTTTGTCCATTTTATTAATTATAATTGCTATGTTCTTAATGTTTTTAGTTAATTTTAATTTATTAAATTAATATTTGCTGTTAATTTTTTAAGGAATATATTTTTAAAGAAAATTAAAGAATTTGAATTGAAAAAGGACTTAATTGCAAATAATAAAAGCTGAAAATATAATTTGAATTAAAAGAGAGCTTAATTGCAAATATCAAAAGTTTAAAAATTAATTTTAATTAAATTGGAGGGCTAAAATGCAATTAAAATTTTTTTTTTCTACGTAGGAAAATGAGGATCACGCGTACCATTATCAAAGCACATCATGCACCATCAGATCAGATAATCAACGGTGAGGATCAGGTGAGTGTGATACAAGCGAGACAAGGGCGATTGAATGCTTTTCCCAGATACACACTGCTCGGAGCACATAGTGGGGCCCACTTGTCCGCATAGGCCGGTGTGTAGGGTGGGACCCACGTGTCTTCTACGCAAAAAAATTTCTCGAGGTGCGTCTCCATCACTCACCGTCCGATTAAATTTGAACGGCCCAGATCGTGCGTTGGTTCCATGCTCCACGCGAGTGGAAGCCAGATGTCGTGCACAGAGTAGTGCGCGTTTTTCCCTTGCGAAGCGGTCCATCTAATCTTCGTGCACCCTCTCATTCCACCGAATACGAAGCTTCCACGTGTCTCGTTATTCTTCTAGCAAATCAGATGCTAACATGTGGCATGCGTGTTTTGAAATAAAAACGTAGAAATGACGCTCTCTATCCAACCGGTTTTGTGTCTCCCACGCGTGTTTAATAATATTTTTGATGTATTTCTGTCTCCCACTTTACACGCGTGTGGTAAAAAAAATATTTTGTGATGTATTTTTTTGAGAGAGTTGGAGTTATAAATATGTGTTTGTAGTGATAAATATGGGGACGAAGTAGATGGTGGAACATGCAGAAGTCATTTTTGGCTTCTATTGTGGTTCTGCGTAGGATAGAAATTAGAGAGCAGAGATGAAACACTTTTAATTTATTTTTTTTCTCTTGATCTGATATTCCTTAAATGCTTAAATATTTTCGTATTGTAATTTTAATTTTTGTTATGAATTAATTTATTTTTCTAGGGTTGAAATGTTACTTTTATTATGAAGCTTGAATTTAATTATTTTGGAATGATTTGTGAAATGTTTTTAAGTTGTTTATTCTATTTGTGCTTAATGCTTTTGATTATTGAAAAATTTATCAATTGATCTATGACACTTAAATAAACTTGGGAAATGCATTTTTGTGTGTATTGCTCGTGTTTAGGATAACATGTATAATAAAAGTAGAGGAACTTACCTTTATTGTATGTGTAACTATTTGAGAACTTTGAACTTAATGAATCTTGGTGAATTTAATTCTTATAGGAATATAGTGAATTATTTTAGCGAGATGTGTCTATATGGAGCTCGGAAGAGATATATGGATAAAATTAGGAGTTCTCTGTTGACAAATTAAATTCAAAAATATAAATCAAGGGAAAATAATATAATTCAAGTGTATTAATTAGGTGAAACTACAATCCTAGAATTTTCTTATTTATTGTTATAAAAAATTAGTTTAATTAAACTCCCATTAAACTATCGATTATTTGGATAAAATCCGATTGAAACAATTTTTGTACTTAACGAATAATAGTGACAAATCTCCGTGGGAACGATAACTTACTTATCATTTATTACTTGTGACTATGTATACTTGCACGTTTATGTTCTCCTAAAGAGACAACACAAATCCATTTAATTGTGTTTATAGATCAATTACTTCCTAAATAATTAATAGCATAAAAATTGGATGAAATAATATAATTAAATTAAAATTAAAATTGGGATAAAATATTAAATGATCATATATATGTTGAAAATTGGGTTCATAAGACTCCTAAATTAATAAATTAACTAGACATAATTTTATTCATAAATCTCAAATTTTTTTATAAAGAAAGACATAAAAATTGATAAAGAAATGAGGAGAAGAATAAATACAATCAATCACTTGAATTGTAGCACCAATCACCTTTTTAATCTCTACCAAAGTTGTATCTCCTTTTGAATTTTTCTGTATTTTAGTCTTTTATTAGCTCCAAATATTGATAAAAATTATGTTAATTTTGACTTTATTAGGGTTAATGAGGCAATTAAGGGGTTAAATATAGCTCAAGTGGAATCTAGTCTCTTAGATTAGCTTCAGATATAAGGCTGAGATGAAAAAGTAAAAATTAACAGCATCAACAAGTAGGAGCATGACACGTGACATGTGCGTTTAATTGGACAAATCAGCACTCAATACATGAGATGGTAGGACTGGTCTTGTCAAATCATTCTAAGTCATTGCTACGTGAAATTACATGATTTTTTGTTATGGATGGCATGGCGTGACTGTGGAAGGAATTCATGAATTGATTGATGCCATGTGGTAAGACTTTTGACTGCACGAATAACTCAGAATTAATGTTGTGCTAACACGTGGCATGGAACTGGTCATTGAGAACATGCAACATTTTGTAATTTGCTTTCTCCACTTGCATGGTGTCCACATGGCTTGCTCTACCAGCTCTCTTTCTTATGTGGCATCCACGTGCATCTTCTGATTGGTCGTGTGTTAAAAATTCATAAAACATCCATAAAAGTTCCAATAAATTCCCAAACAATTCCTAAAAATATATTTTTACCCCTATTCATTATAAATTTTATATTTTAATATTTTTAACCCTAAAAATAATACTTATTAAATAAAACATCCAAATATTAAAGACAAAAGTGCACTAATGACTCTACTTTCATAGAGTTATCAGACTTGCAATTCTTTGAACTTTATCACCTTCTTTCTAGCTAGTACCAAATTAATGCTAGAAGGAAAGAGAATTATTCTCAATATCACCAAGTAAAGTGGAACCAGTAAGGATGCTAGCGCTACTATTTTAAGAGATAAAGATTTCTGCCAAGACGAAGAAGAAGTGGCACTTATTGCCAAAATATTTACTAGATTGTTTTGTAAAATGAAACCCTTTTTTGGTAGAGTTAGAATAGATAATTTGAATGATAAAGGTTTGAAATCTGTGAAGATTGATGAAGAATATGAGAATAAGGCTAAGAAACCTAATAGAAGCCATGTCAATAAAAAAGAGTGCTTCAAGTGCAGTAAACCAAGGCATATTACTATAAATTGTTTTTCTAAATAAAAATGCATAAAAAAGCATGCAACAAAGGGTGAGATTACTAGTTTGGACAATATTAGTAGTGATGATAGGGATGACCCCAACATTTTGGCCTTTATGGCTTCAAGTACTATCATAGATCCTTCGACTGCTACTATAGATGTTCAAGATATTATTATAGAAGATGATGAAGATGAGTTAGATGAGTTGTTTAACTCTTATAATGAGTTCTTTTTATAACATATTAAATGTAAAAAGAAAATAAAAAGGCTTTGGAGAACTTGGAAGAAAAGAGAGCGAGATAAGCACATTAAAGGTCACTCTCGAAGAGAGCAAGTCCTCATTCGATGGTGAGAAAAATGAAATGAATAATAAGTATGAGGTCATTTAGATGAGATACTCCAATTTGCTAGAAAGATTCAATGGAAATCATAAGAAGATGAAAAGTCTTGAGGAACAACTAAAATGTTCTACGTCTGGTAGAGCTACTCCTCTATTTTTCAACCCTAATCCTCATCTAATCAAAATTCTGAATTAATTAATTAAAGAAGTAGATTATTGTAATTGAAAGTGCTAAGGAGTATCTCGCATTTACTCTCACTAAAAAGGAAGTTGAAGTGGAACATTTATGTAAGTGAGTTGGAATCCTCAATAATTTTGGTACTTGGAATATTTCCTTAAAGAAAAAAAAATTGATTAGAGATTTAAGAGATAAACTTATTGTGAGTGAGAATGAGCTCACTCAATCTTCCTTTATTGTTAACAAACTGATGATCGGTTCCCAAAAGCTAAATGAGATCATTAGTAGCACCAAGTGTTTTGGTGATAAACAAGGAGTTGGGTATGATGAGGGGTGTCTACTTCAAAAAATGGCTACACTAAAGTTTGTTAAGTTAACTACTCACTACCAAAGTTGAAATCTATTATAGCCATCCTAAAGGTAAGTAAGTTATTGTATCCCATCCACATTCCTCTAGAAAGATGAATATTTCACCTAAGGCTAGTTATTCACAATACTCTATTAGTGTTTTGTTTCCTTTACCTAGTATTCCTCCTACATGTTACCATTGTAGTGAGTGCAGGCATGTAAGATCCCACTTTGATAGTTATGAACACTTCTTCCTCTTTTCTCCTTCTTATTCTACTCCTTAAATTTAGAGAATTAGATTCTATTACTCCTCTGCACATTTGTACCATTAATGTGGCACTGCTAGCCAACTTCCTAGTTAGTGTCCTAGATCCTTATGGAGTATATCTCATAGTTTTGCACCTCAATCACCCCTATTTTTTCCATTAAGACATAGCTATTATGGCTCATTTGAACATCTTCAAGCTAAATGGATTATACATCTCAAGCATAGTGTGAAAAGAAACAAATCTTCTTCAAAAAGTTCATTTGGCCACATGTATATGGATCACTTGATGGGTTTTTCAAGAACTTTTAAACATAATATACCTTGAGTGCCATAAACCCTGCATGTGCATATGACTTAGAGACCACATCTTTATTCTATTGCCTCTCATAAATTTCTTTCAATGGAAGGATGCAATTTCATCACTATTTTTTGGTGATTTGATGGGTAATAAGAAATTATTTCTTTTCTTCCGTTTGACTTGTAGTTAGTTGGGCAAGCAAAGCAAAAGCCAACGTAAGAAAAATCAACACTTATCTACCATAAGACCATTTCAACTTCTTCATATGGATTTGATGGGTCTTGTCAAGATACAAGTATATTCTGATTATTGTCAATGGTTTTTCTAGATATACCTAGGTTCTATTTATATGGGAAAAATATGATGCTTTTGATGGGAAAAATATGGGAAAAATATGCAATTAAAAAATTAGTAATTTGAATCCATTTGTAAAATCATCAAAATTAGGAGTGATCATGAAAGAGAATTTGAGAATTCTAGGTTCAGTGCCTTTTGTGAATAAATGGGAATTCAACATGAGTTTTCTATAAGTCAACATTTCATAAGAGATCTTATAGAATCAAACACCTTGTCCTTGCAGTACATCAGTAATGAGCATCATCTCGTTGACATTTTTACTAAACCTCTAGACTTTCAATGGTTGGAATCCCTAAGAAAGGCTTTTGGTGTGTGTATCTTTACCAGAGAGACTGCTCCATGTGTTATTTAGGTTTTATTAAGCTTGAAGAAATATGTGTGTTATTATTTCTCTTCCTGTTTCTTGTTCGTTGCTTGAATGCTAGGATTATTGCATTTTTACACCCCTTGTCTCTATTATGTAAGGGTGTTTGTTTGAATTTATATGTCAAAAGGAGAGAATTTTGTTCTCATAATTATATGTTTTTTGCCATACTATATGTGTTGCATGGGTAGTGATGTAGGATTGCACTGTATATTATTTCCTAACTTGCATACAGTTAAGGGAGTGTTGCATGAAGTCAAGGGGTGTTGTGTACTTTAATGTGCTTTACCTATTTTGGATACCTATATAGGAGTAACACGATAGTATGTGCATAGATGACATGATTTTTTTACATGATACGTTCACGAGGCATATATTAGTTTTATGTGTGTAGTTTATATGTGTAGATTGAAGACATCGAGCTTCTGATGTGCTGTGTGCTATTGAGATCTTCATGTTTTAGAGTGATAAAGGTTGGATTAGTTGATACATGAAGATGGTTGGAGTGCACAAGATGGATGCACCTAGAATAGGTGTGTTTTTTGGGTTTGGTGTGTGTCGTTGTTTTATTCATGGGAATATACAACTTTAGGCCATCTTTATGACCATCTCATGATTGTAGCGTACTTGTACTTAGTTGTGTAATGTTTTGACATGAAAATCCAAAAGGGGAGGGTTTAATATTTTTTTGTACTTTATGTTGTGTGTTGGTTTCTAGTATACAAAACATGGTGTATTTTTATTTTACTCAGTATTTTGTCTTTCTCAATGTAAGGTTGTTTATTACATATTAGTAATACACACAAAAAAATAGTTAGGAACACTATGATTGAAAGATTGTTTTTCACACACCACAAGGTTAGTTGTTTAGTATGCTTGTTATGGCATGAGTGTTGAATTTTGGTTTATTTTGAATGTAGGCATTTACAGAAATAACTTGACTATTTTTGAAAAGAAAAAAATTACAACTTTTGGCACTCAACACATCCCTTGCTACACCCTTGGTGAGGTGATGGTGAGATCCTTAGCGAGGTCCGTGGTGAGGTTGTCCAGCTATTGGAAAAGTTCTATAAATACCCTTTTATTAATTATTGTAACTAATTTGAAAATCCTACTTAAAATTTGCCAAAATTTTATTCATTTTGAATTCCATTTTCCTTTATCTTGATTGTGTTTCGATAATAATTATATGCATGTGTAAGCATAAAATAATGTGATAGACTATATTACTATATTTATGAGAACTTCATCATGGGAGTGGTTTAAGTTAAGTAATTCGAGTTCTCATGTTTTTAATTGTATGCAATAAGTTGTTGTGGTGAGAGATCAAATTGTTAGCTATGTGCATACAAGGAATATCTATACATCTCTCATACATTATTTGGGATTTGTGTGGATTGTGTATATGGTGGCTAGTGATGAAAGGTGATCCTCAAGGTTTATAGTACTATATTCTTCATGTTACTAATATGTAGTTCCTGATCACACAACATTTAGTAATGTTGCCTTTGGAAGAAAGTTAGGCTCGGGTGTCGAACCAAGTTGTTATAGAACGTGTTGGGATTTCATGTATATGCCTATATGGTGAGAATTTAAAATGTTCCTATCACTACTTGGCTCAATACACAAAAGGTCCTTATTTGTATGAAAATTGCAAGCATGATTTTCTCTTAAGCATTTCATCAAACATGTAATATGCACTAAATAAAACAAAAAAAATATAATCTACCTTATTGATAGAGATGAAGAAGATTATCTTTACCCTAAGAGATTGTAGAGTAAAGAGAAGTCGATTTTACTTCTCGATCTCTTGGAAACCACCTCTCTTTCGGGAGCATCTCTTAGTTCACTTGAAACCTAAATAACAAAATACCACACCTCTTAGATAGATGAATGTAGAGTTCAAGACTTAGATCTAACCACCTAACAAGAAGAGATGAGAGAAGAGACTTTTGGCCTAGGGTTGAACCACCTAGGTTTTGGCCTTGAGCAAGCCTTTCCAAGTTTTGGCCTAGGAGAAGGAAAAACTTGGCTGCTTAAAATGGCAGATTTAGGCTAGGGTTTTAGAGGAAGAATATTAGCTCTATTTTCCTCAATTATGCCTCCTTAAATAGGCAAGGGTTAGTGCAACTATTTGTATAAGGTTTTAATCAATTACACAAATTCCACTAGCCTTGTTTAGCCATCATATGATTTCTTTAATCTCAACTTATGATTGGTTTAATAAATTAATTTATGAACAAACAATATTATTCATATTATTCTATTACACAATGTCTCTATTATCCTTATAATGCATTCAAACATTATACCAAATAATATTTGCATAAATTCACAAATTTATTTATGGTCTAAGCATGTCATATTATGACATTTTATTTTAGCATTTCATCTCTTGTATTTTATCTTATACATCATTATGAAATGTAAAATACTCGTTGTTTCTCTTCAGTTGGTATAACTGTATAGAGGATCTATATCATCTTGGAAATAATATAAAACTTTATATTATTAGCTATAAAAGGTTCTATCATTACAATATAGTTTTCCAAACGACATAGTAATTATTTACTCGATCCACTAATTTTGTGTATATCCTTGTCACATGATATTATGAATAATATGCAAAATAGGATTGTATCACTTTTGCATTATATTCGTTTTCTTGGTCTCTCAAGTTGAATTAAAACTATAACTACATTAGTTCTATTGCATGCGATATAATTCTACTTTACCAAAGGGCCCAGTAATATCATAACTCAAAATCGAGGGATAATTATAATATTAACATATAGATTTATTTCGCACAGGTTGTACACAACGAACTACTATTTCATTCCTATCATAAGATAGTATTTAAATAGCAATCACATTATATACTTCTCATGTGAAAACCTACACATTTCATATCTAAGATTCTAAAGACACAATGAAAACATTAATGACACAAAACACAATCCATATAATGCTCCATCTAGTTAGGTCATGTTCAATATATAAAATACACATTTTATATATTCATGTCATTAAATGATAATCCCTTATCAACATTTATAGAACTATAATGTACTTTTAATCGACATGACAATATTTCACGGTAATTAATGTTCCTCCTTAATTACCACAATTGTGAACATATATAGGATTATATGTTTGTCATTTTAAGAGTTCTATGGTTCAAGACCAAGTGCATATTCTTGAACACTTCCAAAATATAACATGTTAATCTCAAGGAACAAGAATACATAATATTCAAAATCATGAACAATACATAAATCTTTATCAAAAGAATAACTTTTAAAACACACATCCTTCAGAACAGCAATAATAGGTAGTTTAGAAAAAGGTCCTTGCTGATAGTGGATTTCTTAATGGATTTTTTGCAACTAAATGCTTGCCATAAGTAACCTATGGATATTAGCATATAGATAGGTCTTTTATGTGAGTTTACCTCATTTTATTGTGTATTATGCATTTCCTATCGTTATGTTAGTGTAAACTGAGTTTGAAGTGTGTATTTTGCCACAAATTAAAGTTTAAACTCTAATTAGAATGCTTTTATTTATTGAATTATATATATGTTTATTAAAGTGTTTTGATCGCTTAAGTTCTTGATTTATTGTTATTAGTTGTTAATACACTGCTTATGAGGATGAGTCCTTTTGGAGTCATTATTTTCTTACCTTGGTAGTGAACTAGGTTGTAGACTCTTTCAATTGGTATCAGAGTGGGTACAATTTATTTAGGATTAATTGATCTGATGTTGATCCTTTCCCCTTTCTCTATGTTTTAAATTCTATTAAGTGTCTTCTAATGGATGATATGAGAGCTTTGGTCGGTGGACCACCTCAAGTTAATAGATTTTGTTATTTTTATTAGAGATCTCAAATATGTTCCTATTTAAGATATACATACAATGATGTTTGGCCCTTAATTATGGATGGCTGGGCGTGCCTTATGAACATACATAAATATAATTTGTTTAACATAAACCAATCATTGTCTCAAACAAAAAAGAGCTTCATCTCAACAATCTAAATTGTTGAGGGTTACACCTTCTCATAAGCTCTCTTACTATATAGGTTTCTTCTCTAATTGCAAGGTTACATATGCTAAGGAAGTATAAGACTCCCAAGAAAGGAAATATGATAAAAAAAATTGATACCTGCAAAGGTTATCTTAGCTTTTAGTGCTATTGTTGGTATTACCTTGCAATTACACTAAAAACTTGATGTGCCAAAATTAGGCATAGAAATTTTGTTTAATTTATCAAATAGCTTGTAAGTGCACGAGTCACTTATAGAAAATGATAAATATACTTCAAATGTTGGTCTAAAGATGAACCATGTGACTTTTAAATAATTCAAAATACTCTTAAAAATGAAAATAATAACCTAAACATCTTCTCACGATTGTCTTTGTTTGAGATCTAAGCTAATGATATAAAAATAAAGATAGATTCAATAAATTTTAGGCAACTAAATATTTATCATGTAATGGATAACTTATGAGATATACTAGCTAATTTATTATGCTTGCTTAATATTAAGTAGGTTATTAAAATTATGAGTTAAGACTATTGATTCTCCTTTTTTTTGCATAAAAATATTCTAAAGTAGGAATCATTATCATTGTTAAGATATTACCAATGATTAGTTTGAAAGGCCTAGTCGATCAAAATAAGGCCTAAATCGTTTCTTACGCTAAATACTATTTTCAAATTTTGCCTAAAGGGATGATCAAATAGATTCTAAAACATATTAGATCTCATAAACTCGTATAAATCACCACAAATTTTCTCTCAATAAGAACACCAAAATCAATCGTGAACATGTGCATAAAAGTTTTAATCAATACTATCAAAACTAGCAAGCATATTGCATGATTAATGTAAGTATCTCAACAAGTATCTTACATTCCTTATCCTAGTCATGAGAACAAATATATTGGATTCATATGTTTCATATCAAGCATGTATGCATTTAGTTTACATATATTCATCAATTTCTACCCAAATTGTGATTAAAATCATACTAAAAATAAAATAATTTCTAAAAATTGAAATTGTATAGTAAATATTAAAGTAGAGAATAAATTTCCCTCCTTCGAATGTAAATTGCACATTATCCCCAATGTACACATATAAATATGAAAAAATAAAAGGAAAGAAAAATCACTTGGTTATGGCGTACCACACGAGTCGTTAAAAAGCTTAATCTTATTGCACTATTAATCTTCACATTTATTCACCTACAAAACAAAAACAATAAAATATAAGTAATATAACATTGGGTTTCCTCCCAACCAACTTCACGTTTAATGTCCTTGACTAGGCGGTCATATGAACTACTAAGGTACATCCCTCTATGCCCATTTACTATTGAGTTTTCCCTGAAATAGTATGAGTCTTGAATTGTTCAATAATACTTTATGTCCTAGCTTAAATACATGATGCTCAATTCTCTTATCATACCATTTGTAATGTTAATGAAGTGGGTTTGGCTTTACCAACCCTTAATCTTTTGAAGACAGGCATTGGTAGAAGGTTAATGCTTGAACCTAAGTCACATAATGCTTTCCAAAGTTCATGTTCCCAATTTTGAAATGAATTTCAAAGCTACCCAGATTTTTCAATTTTTGGGATAGTTTTATAGCAGGGATGACACTACAACCTTCAGGGAAGATTACTTCTTCATTATTTCTAAGCCTCCTTTTCTAAGATAGTATGTCATTTGGAAATTAGACATAAGAAGGAATATTTTCAAGTGCATCTACAAATGGTATATTTATGTGCAAATTTTTAAATACATCTAGAAATTTTGAAAACTATATATCTAACTTTTTTTTTTTGCAACCTTTGAGGGCAAGGAATAGTGGGTTTGTAAGGGTTGCTCTTCTTTACTTGAATTATTTCCTTTTCAGTGCTCTCTTTATCCATTAGTTACTCCTTATCCTTTTTAGCTTCCTATTCTCCTCATTGTTTTGAGTCTCATGTTCCTCCTTATACTTTTTAATCTCATGTTCCTCCTATAAAGTTTTACCATTCCTTAAGGCTATGACATTGCAATGCTCCTTACCTTTTCTTCTTGGGTTTATAATTGAGTCACTTGGAAGGTTACCATGAGGCCTTTGACTTATGTCTAGGGTAAGTTTCCCTATTTGGGTTTTTAAATTTTGAATTGAAGCCTCTTGAGTGGATACTTTTATATTAACTGATTGGAAGAAGTCTTTCATCATCTCCATTAAAGAATTTTTATTGTTCTCAGCAAGAAACTTCTTCCTTTGGGCTTGTAATTATTGTGGTTGTTGAAAACTAGGTGGTGGAAATGATTAATAGTTAAATTTATTACCACCTTCATTATTGTTATTACTCCAAGAGAAATATGAATGTTGTCTCCATCCTGGGTTATATAGGTTCAAGTATGGATTAATTTTTTGGTCACATTATCCACATAGAATGTTCATTCAGGATTATTTTGACAACTATCAAGCAAATAAGCTCCACCACAAATAACCTATGACACCTCTGAATCTTGGACCTAGTTTATACTCCCTGGTAGGTTTTAAGCCTTTAAAAGATTCACCAAGGATGACCCTTGAGCTATAAGTTATGTGATATCATTTACCTCATGCATTCCAGTTACTCTTCTTATGCCTACCATTCTATCCATTGGCCATTGATAATTATTGATAGCCATTTTCTCAAGTAACTCATGAGCTTGATTGCAAGATTTGGCTAGCAAATCTCTTTTAGGAGCTGCATCAACAATGTTTCTTGTTTGAACATCGAGACCATTATAGAAAGTCTCACATGGATCTAATGAGGGATACTATGGTAAGGACACCTCATTAACAATTGTTTGAATATTTTCCATGCTTCATATTAAGATTCTCCTTCAATTTGTTGGTAGGAGGTAATACCATTCCTAAGTTTGGTATTCTTTGTTAGTGGGAAGTATTTCATCAAGAATTTCTCCACCAAATCATTTCAAGTTATAATGGAATCATATGGTAAGGAATTTTACCAAGATCAAGCAAGATCTTGCAAAAGGGAAGATAAAATTCTAGGTTAAATGCCTCATCGGTCTCATCATTGAATTTAAATGAATCTCCCACTTTAATAAACAATCTGAGATATAAATGAGGATCCTTTATTGGTAATCCAGTTAATTTTCCAACTGTTTATAACATTCAAAACATCATTGGCTTTAGATAGAGCGGATTGGTTCTAGTCAATGCTTACTAAGTCAACAACACATGGCATTTTATGATATGCTGATCTAGATTGTGTGATGCTTTTTTGGAATGAATGAATGAATCCTACGACAACATGTGCTCGTTGATCACTTAGTAAAACTCAAAATGAATGTCATGCTGACAAGTGGCAATGCCTACATTGCCTAGTATGTGTAGTGTGCTCTGATTGGCTCTATCTACTTACATGGCATGCACATGGTGATGAATTGTTAGCTATAGTTGCAGTTCACTTCGATATGGTCACTTTCCTTGCATGACATCCACATGTCGTGTCGTGTTTTTATTGGTTCATATTAGCCACATAGAATTCTACTCCAAGATTATTTGCATAATTATCAAACAAATGAGCTCTACCATAAAAGACACAGGAAACCCTTGAATCTAAGACTTGGTTTATACTTGTTGCTGAGTTTTGGGCCTTCAAAAGATTCACCAAAAATGACACTTGAGTTGTAAATCCCAATATCATGTACCTCATGTACTATGGCTACTCTTCTTATGGCTATCCTTTTGTCCATTGGCTATTGATAATTATTGCTAGACATTTTTTCAAGTAAATCATAAGTTGGATGTATGATTTAGCAAGAAAAGCTCCATTAGCAAATGCATCAACAATGGTTTTTGTTTGAGCATTGACACCATTGTAGAACGTCTCCATTTGGATCCAGTGAGGGATACGATGGTAAGGATACTTCCTTAGAAATTCTTTGATTTTTTTTCCAAACTTCATATAAAGATTGCCCTTCAATTTGTTGGTTGGTGGTAATGTCATTTCTAAGCTTGTCAAGTGTACCTATGCCAAATCATTCCAAGTTGTAATGGAATGTAGTGGCAAAAAGTTTAGCCAAGTTCGAGCAAGATCTCATAAAGAGTAAGGGATCAATCTGAGTCTAACCATCTCCTCGGTAACACCACCAAACTTGAATGAATCTCCAACTTCAATAAATAATCTAAGATGTAAATGAGGATCTTCTATTGGTAATTTACTAATTTGTCCAACTGTTTGTAGCATTTGAAACATCACTAGATTTATTTCAAACTGATTAGCTTGAATGTTTGGCCTTGTAATGCTTGGATTTAGCCCTCCCAACATAGATAATGCATATTCATTCATAGCTTTATCCCTCTCATCCATTAAAAGGTATCTAGTTGCTCAAATTAAGCTTGTTATTGTTTTTTTCTAATGGATTAGCTATTTCTTCCACTTGGATGACAACTATTTATTTTCTCAATGATCTCAAAGTACACTCAATATAGGGATCTAAAGGCAAAATTTCTCCCTTATGGACTCTGCTTATGCAATAGAGCAAAATATGTTTCTAATAAGTAATATAATGATAAGAAAATATTGTTCTCATAAAGATTATGTTACTAGACACTAATTTTAAAAATAAATATTAAATATCAATTTTATGTGTCTTGAGAAAGAAAAAATAAAAGTAATAAAAATAAATAACAGTAATTACTTAACTCAAATTAACTGCTAGGATGATATACGAGAAAATATCCATTGAACTTAATCCCCTAATTTTTTAATGAGATGAATCACTAAAATACCCCAATATATTTACCAATCAATTATATGATCAATTAAATCTAACCTAGCATGTTAACTACACTATGTATGATCAATTATAACTGCACTATCAAGTTTACTCAAACGGACTACACTATGTATGATGATTTGGGTATTACTTTGATCAGAGGCATCAGATCAGAATAAAACCTTTACTATATAGGTTTCCCTCATATGGTTGTTTGTAATAGGTTGAGCCTGTGTGCTAAAGAGTTATGGTATAAACGACTAGGTCATGTTAACTACAAATTGTTGAAGAAAATTTCAAATTTTAAACTTTTTTGGGGTCTTCCATCTATCTTCTCCATTCCTGAGCATATGTGTGCTCCTTGTCAGTTGGGTGAGCAAAGAAAAAGCCAGTACAAGAAGAATTAACACTTTTTACCACAAGATCACTTCAAATTCCTCGTATAGAAGTGATGGGTCCTTTTCAAATTGCAAGCATTGGTTAGAGAAAGTGTAATCTAGTTATTTTGATGATTTCTCTTTATATACTTGGGTTCTATTTCTAAGAGGAAAATCTAAAGCTTTTGATAAGTTCAAATCATGTTGTACTAAACTACAAAACATTGGTGCAATCATCAAAATCTAGAGTGATCATGAAAAATAATTTGAGAATTTTAAGTTCAATGCCTTTTGTGACAAAATGGGAATTCAACATGAATTTTCTGTGCCCAAAATCCCTCAACAAAATGACATAGTTTAAAGGAAGAATAGATTTGTTCAAGAGATGGAAAGAGTATTACTAACCAGTAAAAGACTTCCACTATCATGGAATCAATGAATGTTATGATTGATGACTTTGGTCATACTAAACTTGTAGAGTTTGATTATTGGGATATATTTAGTGCTTGAAGCTGCTCAAACAATGCCTCAGATAATGTTAAAAATCCCTCTACAATAGCTCTTTTTGATCCTCCTTTAACTCCTAAGGATGAGATAGATGATGGTCAAGAAGACTCAATTCTTTCTAAGAGGGAAAAGAAGGCTCATTCTACTAACATTGTCATTTGTGATGTGGAAGGAGGTGTGAAAATAAGACATCAGCTATAGGAGACTTTGAACTGCATATGTTTCACTTCAACTATTCTCCCAAAAAATGTAAAGAGGCCATATAGGACATACATTATGTTATCTCTATGTAAGAAGAACTTAATCAGTTTTAGAGGAATGATATATAATTCCTTCTTTCCATACCAAATGAAAATATATTATTGGTACATGTTGGTTGTACAAAATCAAAGAACATGAAAATTGGGTTATTACTAGAAATAAGTCTCATCTTGTTACCTAGTGATATACTCGAGTTGAAGGAATTGATTTTGATGAAACCTTTACTCTAGTTGCCCTTCTAGAATCTGTGAGACTCCTCTGTAATCTCATATGCTATTTTGATATATTGTATCCTCAAGATACTACTACAAAGTTGGCTAGGTATCTTGATGCTAACTAAGCTGGGTGTAATAATGATAAGAAAAGTACTTCTGGAAGTTGTTTCTACATGTGTAATCCCTTGATCCCTTGTCATAGTAAGAAGCATAGTTCAATATCTCTCTAAGCTAAGTAATATTACTATTGGGTTGTGTTGTTCTAACTACTTTCGATTTAGCAAATGTTAGTAGACTATAGTATTATGGTTAAAAACCTTTTTTTACTCTATGACAACAATGGTGCTATTTGCATCTTTAAAAATTCTTTTCATCATTCAAGGACCAAACACATTGATATACAACACCATTTTATAAGATAGCTTATATAATCGAACACCTTGACCTTGTAGCACATTAGTAATGATCGTTAGCTCATTGATATTTTTACTAAACTTTTAGACTTTCTAAGGTTTGAATCCCAAAGAAAGGAGCTTTGTTGTGTGTATATTTCCCTTAGAGATTGGGTGTTGTGTTCTTTAGATTTTTGTTAATTAAGCCTGAAGAATTCTATGTGTTATTATATTTCTTCCTATTTCTTCTTCTTTTCTTGAATGTAAGGATTATTTATTTTATATCCCTTCTCTTCCTCGTCTAGGGGTGTTTTGTTGGCTTTCTATGCCAAAAGAGGGCACAGTTTGTGTGCAAAACTATATATTTGTGCCCTATTGGTACACGCAAGCATTCAGGAGATAGGTACGAGCATGTGCCAACTGTGTACGAGAGTGACTTGGCACAGAATGTGTCAACTATGTGCGGGCGTGTATTGGCTGTGCATGAGGCACTCATAGGACTCATCATTTTTGAAATTTTTGACCATTTTGACCAATTTTTTCAAATTTCTCTATTTTATTTTACTTTTTCTCATTTTTTCTTAGCATATTTTTGATGTATAACCTCAAGTATTTTTTTCTCGAGTCTTTAAGTTATTTTTTGAATAAAAATACCTGAAAAACAATATAAATACCTGTGATTTCAAAAAAGAAATATTTATATAAAAGTATGATAAAATCATACAAATATAAATCTATTTATGATAAAATCATACAAATATAAATCTATTTAATTAATTAAAGTATATTAATTCATGATAATTTTAGTTCTTTTTAAGCATTCATCACAACTCTCAACCAACTTTTTGCTAGTCCCTTAGTAAGAGAAGTGGTAAAAACTAAAAATTAAACTATCATAAATCACTTCTGTGTATTGGCACGGTTGCAGTTAACATATGCAAGAAGCTGTTAAACCCCTAGGTTGTCCTAGTGGACGAATTTAAGTCTCGTGAGGGTTTTCAGTAATGATACCCATAAATATTAACAAAAAATGAAAACAAAATAAAAAATAAAATAAGAAGTTAACTAAAATTTAAAATAAAGTGAAAAGACTAAAATAAAATAAAGAAATGAAATACAAAAATATTTCATGCTTATAATCTCTTTTAAATTTTATAATTAAAATCTTAAGCATAGATTATTTCAAATTCCTAAACATTTATGATTTATTATAATAATTAGTTGAAAATCATTTTCATATTTCATATAAAAAATGTATCAATTTAATTTCACTCAAACATAGTGTCAGGAATCTGAATTCGCTCTGACTTTATTCCTCACAAGTCAATACTCTCAAAAAGAGTTAATGTGTAGAAATGAACTAATACCTTAGCAAGACGTAACTTGCGGGATTTTATTTTAAGTAAACTCAATGTCTCCACATCATCAACCTACAAGTAGGACAATTTTGTCTACCAATACTTTTTAAGTCATGCCCTATGGATTTTTAAAATTTTATTTACTTAAAACTGGGGATATGATTATGAGTTTTAGATAAACTACTTCTAGGTACAAGTCAAATAACTAATGCATAAAAACACATTTATACCAAGATCTAACAAAGCAACTACCTCCTTTTATCATAAATTGTAATTAAAAACTTTGAAATTTTGGAGATAGCTTCATAATTGTTTTATCTTTTTTTTAAACTAATCTAACACTAAGTATTAAAATAAATACTAAACAATAAAAAAATTAAGTAAAAGAAAAAAAAAAAGAAAATAATAAAAGAAAAATAAACAAATAAAAGAAAATAATAAAGTAAAATAAAAATTAAGTTAGTAAAATAAAGAAAAGAATAAAAAAATGAAATAATCATAAAGATTTTACAATATTATAATACAAATAACTTTTATAGAAATTTTGATACCTATAATTATACATACTTAAACTATACATATTTATAATACCCTATCTATCATATAATACAAACACATTTATTTTAAAAATAAATATACATGATTAGATCATACAAAATATATATTTATAATAGAGTCTATCAAATATATAGTTTTTACACATTTATACATAACTATTAATATAAGAACTAAAACTACTCAACTCAAACCACGAGAAGTTCTCATTATTGTAGTAAAATAGTCAACCACATATTTTATGCTCACTTAGATGTATCACTATTATTGAAACACAATAAAGATAATGAGTGAAAATGGAATTCAAAATGATCAGAAAGTTTGGTTGAGTTTTGGTATTATTTTCAAATTAATTATATTAATTATAATAATTATAAAATGGGTATTTCTAAAACATTCCCAACAATTATAATACCTTTCCAAGATCCTTATCATGGATCTCACGAACCACCTTACCAAGGGGTTGGTGAGGGGTGTGGCGAAAGAGGTGACAATGGGTGTGTCTAGGTTCCAAAATTCATAAATTTTTTGTTTCAAAAATTGCCAAGTTATTTCTATAAATACTCGCACCCGAAACAAACCAAAATTCAATAGCCATGGCCTAGGAAGAATACTAAATTACCAATCCCATGGTGTGAGAAAAATATGCTTTCAATCATAGTGGTCCTAACTATATACATGTATGCATTACTAATCCGTAGTAACTGACCTTACACAGAGGAAGACACAACAATGAAAAAAATAAATAGACACCATGTTTTGCACACCAGAAGCCAATATACAGACACAAAGTACAGACAAACTAACATTCTCATCCTTTGGATTTTAAAATCAAAACAATGCATTAGTAAGTGCATGCATGCATCAATCATGAGATGATCATGAAGATGACCTAATGTTGTTTATTCCCATGAACAAAACAATGGCGCACACCAAATAAAGAAAAGTATACCTACTCTAACCATTTTCATGTATAAACTCATCGAACCACTATCCCTATAAAACACAAGGGTCTCAGTACCACTACACATATCCCATCTAAAGCTCGATGATTTCAATCTACAATTGTAACCTACACATATGAAGCTAACATATATATCATGTATCATGTAGAGGGATTGATGCTGCACACAAGACTTGGTGTAGGCGTGTGCCATCTATGCCTGAGCGTGTGTATGGCATGCATTGGTTGCACCCGAGCGTGTTCTGGCTTTGCATACCTGTGTAAGCATGAACTAGCAGTGCGTGGGAATGTGCTGGAACCACGCAGTCATATACTGGTTGTGCACGGGCGTGTACTAGCTGTGAAAGGGAGTATATTGGCTATGCGTAGAGCATGCATGAGACTCGACATTTTTGAAATTTTTGACTATTTTAACTCATTTTTCCATTTTTTTTACTTTTCCTCATTTTTTATCATATTTATGATGTATTTGTTCCAGTATTTATTCTTCGAGTCTTTAAGTTATTTTTTGAAGGAAAATACTTGAAAAACAATAAAAATACCAAATATAAATTTATTTAATCACTTAAAGATTTAGGGCTTTTTAAGCACTCGTCACTCACACATATATAATTAGGGAGAGTGTTGTGTGAAGTCGGAAGGATTTGTTAGCTTCATATATGTAGGTTTCAGTTGTAGATTGAAGTTAGCGAGCTTCAGATGGGATGTGTGTAATGGTGTTGAGACCCTTGTGTTTTAGAGGGACATTAGTTCGATGAGTTGATACATAAAAATGGTTAGAGTGCATAAGATGGATGCACTTAGAGTAGGTATTCTTTTCTTTGTTTGGTATGCATTATTGTTTTGTTCATGGGAATAAACAACATTAGGTCATCTTCATGATCATCTCATGATAGATGCATGCTTGCACTTAGTTATGAATTGTTTTGATATTAAAATCCAAAGGACAAGAATGTTAGTTTGTCTATACTTTATGTCTGTATATTGGCTTTTTGTGTGCAAAACATGGTGTCTATTTATTGTTTTCATTGTTGTGTCTTCCTCTATGTAAGGTCAGTTACTGCGGATTAATAATGCATACACACATATAGTTAAGAGCACTATGATTGAAAGAATTTTTTTCTCACCCACGAGGTTGGTTATTTAGTATGCTTGCTAGGTCGTGGCTATTAAATTTTGGTTTGAAACAAAATAACTTAGTAATTTTTGAAATAAAAAATTTCTGACTTTTGGAACCTCGATAAACCCCTTGCCACCTCTTTCGCTACACCCCTCACCAAACCCTTGGTAAGGTGGTTCATGAGATCCATGATAAGGATCTTGGCGAGGTATTCTGATTATTGGCAATGTTTTAGAAATACCCATTTAATAATTAATATAATTAATTTGACAATACTACCAAAACTCAACCAAAATTTTTGATCATTTTGAATTCCATTTTCACTCATTATTTTCATTGTGTTTCAATAATAGTGATACACCTAAGTGAGCACAAAATATGTGGTTGACTATTTTACTACATTAATGAGAACTTCTCTCTGAGAGTGGTTTGAGTTGAGTAGTTTCAATTCTCATATTAATAGTTGTGTGTAATAAGTTGTTATTCTGAAGGATCAAATCTTTAGTTATGTGTGTAAATGGATTATTTATGTGTTTCATGTACACAATTTGAGATTTGTATGGACTATGTTTCCTTTGGGGAAATTTTGTGGCTTGTGATTGAGGGTTGTCTTCAAGATTTATAGTACTATATTCTTCATGTTACTAGCCTGGTTTCTAATCACACCACATTGGGTGGTGTTGGTTTTGGAGGAGAGTTGGGTTCATGCGTCAAACTAGATTTTTGTGGCTATAGCAAGTGAGGGCTACAAGTGTGGGAAATAATAGAAAATTTTAATATAAGTGTCAACTAATAGAGATAATGGTGGTTTTATTTATATAAGAGTTTTAATTATTTTATATGTTAATGGATTATTTGCTATTGAGTGGTTTCATTAGCCACCCGAGAATTTTACCACATAGATAGCATTTTTACGTAGGTTTATCTCATTATATTGTGTGTTATGTAGGCACTATTGTTGTGCTAGTATAATTTGAGTTTGAAGGGTGTATGTTAGCATCTATTAAAGTTTAAACTCTAATTAGAATGCTTTGATTATATTTACATGATTTTTCTTACTAAATTAAATATCTATTAATTAAAGAGTTTTGACTACTTGGTTTCTTTATTTATTGTTGTTATTTGTTAAGCTGATGCTTATGGGGATGAGTGATTTAGAAGTTAGTATCTCTTTACCATGATAGTGAACTAGGTTGTGGGCTCTTTCACTCTACGTAATGTTTACTATTGTTGATTAGTAATGCACACACTCATATAGTTATGTACACTGTGTTTGAAAGCATGTTATAAACATTACATAAGGTTGTTTTTCTTAGTTTGAATGCTACATTTTGAGTTATAGTTTTTGTCTTATTATGTTTATGGGTATTTATAGAATTCTACTTAGTGATTTAGGAAACAAAAATTTGAATTTTTGGCACCTTAGTAAGGGTGGCTAGTTGAGCTTGGTCAAGTTCTATAAATACCCCTTTTTCTCTCATTATTTTAAGAATGAAATATATCTCAAAACATTGTCAAAATTATCTCTGAAAATTTCTTATATTTCACAAATTAATTTGAATGTGTTTTAGTATTTGTGTAACACTTTTTATGAATAAGTTAATGTGATTAAGTATTGAGAGCTTGAGACAATTTTACAATATCTTGTGAGAAAAAAATTGTGAGTTTGGGTTGGGTAGTATTAGTAGAATTCCCAAAATAGTGTTTTTTCATTGTACATGGTTGATTTCATTTCCTATGGTTATTTTTAGTTGCAGAGGCAGTGAACGAGGGTAGCTATAGGAAGCTAGGGTAGTGAGGACCCAACTGATAGAAGTATTTGTGTTTATATTTCTATTAAGTTGTATTTGTTTTATTACTTTGTGGATTTTTTTGCTGCCAAGTGGTTTTCATAAGCAACAAAAGGGTTTGCCACATAGATAGGGGTTCTATAGGGATTTTCCTAGTTGTATATATTACAGTGTATGCTTAACTTTTGTGTTTGTATAATTCATGTTTAAATTGTCTATATACCAACATACTATGCTTTAAAGTCTGATTAGAAAGAGTTTGTTATTTATTACTTGCCTAATTCTTTATGTTTATCTTATCTATTGTTTTAAATTAATCTATCTATTTTGTGATTAATTAATGTTGTCTTTGTCTGCTAAGTGTTTATCTTTCACTTTTAGTGAGTTTGGGATTAACCCTTAAGGAGTTAGTATCTCTTTACCCAAGTTCTATACTAAGTTTCAAAATCTTTTGGGTATCATCATTGAAAACCTTCATGAGACTATAACTCATCCACTTGGGCATGCTAGAGGTTTAAGGGCTTATTGCATATACTAAATGCAATCATGATAGTCTACAAAAAAATTTATTTTAATTTTGTGTAGAATTGTTTATTTTCTTTTTTAGAACATCTTTTGAGTGCTTATCTTGCTATGGACTAGCCAGAAGTTGGTTGGAGGTTGTGATACATGCCTAAAAAGCACGTATATCTTATGATTTATAGAAATTAAAAGAATGAATTAGGTTTTAATATTGCATTTTAAGTTAAGTGCTTTATAAATTATGTTTTAGGAATCATAAGGCATGTTTTGATATATTTTAAGTATTTTTTTTACTTAAAAGATTCAAATGACAAAGGTCCAAACAAATCCTCACAATCATGGGCATAATTGTCATACAATAAAGGACCTAAGTGAAAACATTTGTATAGAATACATAAGGGAGTAGTAAAAACATTAAATTGGAAAAGTTAAGGGTGCTTTGGAGCATGATTACATGTGCCCTATGGCACATCACTCTCAGGATGAATTTGCACAAAATTGAAAACAAGGTCACATCGTGGCATGAGTTAACATGCGGTGTGGCCTGAAAAGTCGAATGTGTACTCAAACACCTAATTTCATGATCAACCCTTTTCAAACTGTTCCAAATTTGTTAGATTAACTAGGGTTAATAAAAAAAGAAGCTGTAGATAGTAGATACAGAAATTTATAAAACATATTTAGGTCTACAAAGAAATCGAAGCCCAAAGACAAGTTAGGAATTCCAAGAGGCAATTAAGGAGTTATAATTTAGCCATTAATATTAATTATTACCTTCTTCTTCTTGTTGTCCTTCTTAATATTTTTCCATTATTTTAATTATGATTCTTTTAGAATCCATGCCTTGCTAATTTATTTATGTGTTTATGGGAAATTTCCAAGTCCTAGACTATAATTTTACTTAATAAGATATTATGATGATTTTTAGATTCAATCCTTGATTTTTGATGTATTTGACTCTATGTTTAAATGCCATAATTATGCATGTATAAATTAGAGTAGCTAACTTATATAATTTTTATGAGTGTTAGCAGTATTCGTGAACAAAAAATGTAAATTAATTACTAGGCGCATTTTCATGTCAATTATTTAAAGCCAAAGAAATGTTCGAGCTTTAATTTGATGTGTTTCATGTATACACTTAATTCTTATCACATTAGAATTGAATTTATACACATAGGAAAGTATGGTATATATAATGGTAGATCGATTGAAGGTTTAGATTGATTAAGGATTGATCATGTCTGATCTAGTTGCTTTCAATTAGAAAGTGTTTAAGAGTAGATTGATCGTAGCTATAGTCATTCGATAGAGAGTTTATATTGATTGAGGATCGGTTGTGTTTGATCTATCTACTATCGGGTTATTGTTTAATCATTATTGGATTAATCAGGAAATGTCTCGATCAATCAATTGATCCTATTTTAGATAGATCGAGCAGCAAATTTTCATCTTAAAATCCCTTTGTTTACTCAAACCAAATATGTAGATTACCATATTTCCCATACTTAATATTTCTCTGTTAAAACTTTCATGGATAGAAAGGTCATTACCTTTAACCTAGCATCAAGATTTTATTTCCCTTACATAAAAAACCTAATCCTCATAGTTCCAAATAAACCACACATATTTTATTTATCTTGCATTATTTATGCTCTCTGATGACTCTATGAAAGTGGAGTCATCAATATATTTTTTTACTTAAGATTTGCTCATTTTGTTAAATAAGTAGTATTTTCAAGGTTAAAATTATTAAAATATAAATGTTTTAGTGAAATGGGGAGAAAATATAATTTTCTGAATTTTTTGAGATTTTTATGGAGTTTTTATGAATTTGTAACGCAAGACTAATCAAAATCTGTCACGTGGAAGCTAAGCAAGCAGACAAGCTGACAGAGCAAGCCACATGAGTGACTACATTATATTTGGTAACCATAGGTGATTCCTAACCATAAAGTAGAAAGTTCCAGACACTTTCATCTATTTACCATAGAAAGGCTCTCATACGAGCCTTCCAATATGGGCAATTAGACCCATCAAAGTTAGGTCCATGGTTTGTAGATGAACCCTATCTTAAGTTATCTATAATAAGGTCCTAGGCACACTAAGTGTATCTAGTGACTAGCTCTAATACCAAATGAGAGTTTCTATTTAGTTATGGATCTAATTTGCTAGAAGGGTGAATAGATAATTAATGAAATTATGAAAAATTAAATTTTCGTAAACTATCAAACATGCAATCACTTGTAAATAAAGTAATGTAGAAATATAAATCAACGCACGAGATTTTTGGATGGAAAAAAGCCAGGCCATACCAATGACCTAAGAGGAAACTACTGGTTCACCAGACCACCAAACCATCAACTTTGAAAAATAAAGTCCAATTGCAAGGTCAAGTCTTATACTATCCACCAATATAAAGCCCCTAAGTAATCTACTTACAAGTTATTACTTTCCTTCACAATCACTATAAGTAAGTGTTAGGATATGGACCAACATTTTGATAATTGGAGTCACGCAAGCAATCGAACCCGTTCAACTAGTACATGAAACGTTATCACAATAACAAAAGTGCAAATGTGCACACATGTGTCCTAGAGAAGATTTAATAATGAATAACCCTAACAATGTATTTTAAGAATATATCATATAAATCAAAATCAACTAGTAACCCTAGAACAAATGGTTTAAGCACAATAAAACAAGAGAGTGATTAAGATGAAGAGAATAATGCTCTTGTATGGTCAATAAAATTGTGTGCTTTGATTTGTTTAAATATAATGTTTTGAAGTACTAAGTCAAAAAAATATTACCATTCTATCCATAAAATTAGATAAAAGAGTTTTAAAGATTCACTACTACAAAAGTGGTCATTAAGTCGAGATTTAAAGTCGGGTTTTAGTGAAAACTGACTTTTAATGAATTTAAAGTTAGTTAGTTGAAAAACCAACTTAAAACACATAGATTGTAGCGTCGGTTGTCATATAGAATTGATGTTACACGTAGGACGTAGCGTCGGTTCTATGTGTCAACCGACTCTACACGTGGATCAATTAAATTTAACCTAGCATGTATTTCTCTCTCAAGTAAACTACACACTATATAGTAATTAATTTAAGCACACTCTCATGCCAATTAAATTTCATATTACTCATTAAGTTTATCAATTTTGAATCACATACATAAGAATCATACATCTCTGCCTAGAAACTATGCATGTTATTTAATCAAGACAAACATTTAAATAATTCTCTCAAATCTATTTAATTACCTTTATACATAAAATGTTGGCCAAACAATTAATTGCATAAAAATAAAATAAAATAATATAATTAAATTATAATTATAATTAGGGTAAAATATTAGACCATCATATGGTGAATATTGGGTTCATAAGATCCCTAGATTAATAAATTAACTACACATAATTGTGTTCATAAAGCTCATATTTTTCATAAAGAAAAAACATAAAAATTGATAAAGAAAGGAGTAGAAGAAGAAATACAATCAATCTCTTGAATTGTAGAAATAATTTTCTCTTGAATCTCCACCAAAATTATATCTCTTTTTGAATTTTTGTGTATTTTTCTCTCTTTTTAGCTCCAAAAACTGACCAAAATTATGCTAATCATGGCTCATTAGGGTTAATGGCGTGATTAAGTGCTTATATATAGCTTAGGTGCAATTTGGACCATGGGATCAGCTTCAGATTAAGGGCTGAGATCAAAATAAGAAAAATTAACAATGCTAGCCAATTACAAGGTGACACAGGGCAGTGGTGAGTTAGCACCACATGGCGTAACGTGATTCATAGAAATGAATGGCGTGGTGCATGGGTGGAATGCGAAGAGAAATTGGGTGGTGACATGTGGCAGTGTTGCTTCACCGCTCTCCAAAGTCAAATTGAACGTCGTACTGACACATGGCAAGTGGTTCATCCTCTTCACATGTAGAAATCTACGATTAGTTATCCCTACTTGTGTGATGTCTACGTGGCTTACCCAGTCAACTCCTCTACTTGCGTGGCAAGCCATGTGGTAGCTCTTGATTGGCCTTACGTTAAAAATTCATAAAAAATCCACAAATATCCCAAAAATTATATTTCACCCATTTTCACTAAAAAGTTGATATTTTAATATTTGTAACCCCAAAAATACTATTTATTGAATAAGAAAGTAAATATTAAGTAAAAAAGTGCGTCAATAATTCTACTTTCATAAAGTCATCATAACTCACGTTATAATTAGTGATTTTCAAGAACTCATCACATGCCACTATTTTAAAATTATATAATGACTTTACCAATTTACAGACATTTCCTTCCTACCCTAGGCCAAAAAAACGATCGGGTTGTTTCATGTAGATTTCTTCAACTAACTATCCAATTAGAAAGGCTGTCTTTGTATCCATTTGATGTATTTCAAGATTTCGTAAAGCTATGATAACAATTATCATCCTTATGGATGTTATTCTTATAAAAGGAGAATAAGCATTAAAGTAATCAATACATGTTTTTGTTTGTATCCCTTAATTACAAACTTGGCTTTGTACTTTTCAATTGATCCATCTAGTTTACGTTTTTTGGTGAAAATCCACTTGAATCATGATGTTTTACTCTCTGGAGGTAAATCAACTAGTTTCCAAGTATGATTTTTTAGAATGGACTCAATTTCACTATTAATGGCCTCTTTCCATTGAGGACCTTCAAAAGAGTTCACAGTCTCTTCATAGCTTTGAGGTTCACTTTCTAGCAAGTAGGTCAGAAAAATCTAGACCATTGGTCATTTTTTTCCTAACCCACTTGCTACATCTGGGTTCAACCTTAACCTCATCCTCAATCTCTTTTTTTGGTTCTTTGTCTTGAGTATCTTCATTCATAGTCACATAAGTTCATTTGGAGAAATTGATTCCCTATGAGATTACCTGAAAATATATGTTCAAGGAATAATGCATTCCTTGATTCTATTATCGTGTTCTTATGTATGTATGGGGTCTTTGACTTATGCACAAAAAATGATAAGAACTAGTATGTAATCTATCATTTTTGGACCTATCTTTACCTTCTTAGGTATAAGTACAGCTACTTTTTTTGGGTAGCTTATTTAAAAGGTAGTAAGCTGAATAAATAACTTTGCCTTACAAGTTCTATGGTAATCTAGAACTTAATAGCATTAAATTCATCATTTATTTGTAGGTATGATTCTTATGTTCAACAACTCTATTTTACTGAGGTGAATAATGCACTTTGGTTCCATGTATAATTTGGGACTATGCACATAATTCACCAAAAGGTGATTCATACTCACCACCACAATCACTTTGCACTACCTTGATTTTCTTGTTGAGTTGATTCTCAACTTTTTCTTTATAAAGAATAAACTTTTCCATAGCTTTATCTTTTCTTTTAAGCAAATACATATAGTAATATTTCGTGTTATCATCAACAAAAATAATAAAATAATTATTGCTACCCCTTATTTGAAAAAATTTAAAATCACATAGATCACTATAGATTAAGTCAAGAGATTCAGTGTTTCTTTTAATCAAGTTTTTCCTTAACATAAGTCTCGTACTTGTGTTTGGAATCAATTTGAAAAGTGGGTATATGATCCAAGTTAATTAATCTACACAATGTATCATAATTGACATGACCTAGTCCACTACGCCTTAAATTGAAAGACTCAAACATGTATGCAAAATAATTGACTTTAATAATTTTCTTAGGCATTACAGTTGTAACATTTAGCATATATAAAAAGACCATTACACACATACCTTACGTCCATAAATATACCTCTTTTGGCCAACACAACCTTATCTAACTCAAAGCTAATTTTAAAACCATGTTTATCCGGCAACTAACCAACGTAAGGTTCTTGCGAATCTTAGGACAAATATTACATTGTTTAGAATTAGATCCTTCCTAAGGGTCATCTACTGTACTACTCTTCCTAGCCTTTCAATAGCAGTAGTAGCAAAGTTTCCCATAAACAGCTTCTCCTTATCCTTGACAGTTTGAAAGTAGTAAATAGCTCTTTGCTTGAACAAACATGCCTAGTTGCAATAGTATCAATTCACCACTCCTTTAGGTTTGACCCAACTAGGTTCACCTTACAAAAGACTACATACAAGTCAATATCAGAGATATCCTAAGTGATTTCATCAACCATGTTTGCCTCATGATTCCTATTTTTCTTTGAAAACTTTGCTATCATGCTTCAATAGCATTAGCAAATAGAAAATCTTGCTCACCCATAGGTTCATTGGGAGCTTTTCAATCAAGAATCTTGTCAGATTGAAGGTGGTAAAATAAAATATCATCTTACTCTTCCATCTCTTGAAGTTCAAGCCACTGAACTTCCCCTACTTCTCTGCCAGAACATGGTTCAAAGGAACCAAAACGGTAACATTACGGTACCACCATGAGCAACAAAATGCCTTATCATTATTTGGTTCATATTTGAACCACCTACAGTAGGGTTAGTGACATTCACAACTAGATTCTCAGTTCGGGACAATAGAGTGGTTCTTTCAGATGCCATAAATTTTTTCAAAAAAAAAATTACATAATTAAGAGCAAAGAAACAATAGATGATAAATCTAGTTTATACAAAATCAAGTTGAGATTGAATTAAAACTGATTAACCAAACGGTAACAAAAGAAGCAATCTAATTATAAATTGAAATGTACTAGCAAAAAAATTAAAACAACAAATTAAACATGAACTAAACCGGCAATAAGTAAAAGAAACATATAACAAGCTAGTAACAGTTCTTGAATTAGAAATCAAAAAATAAATGGGATTGATACTATATCAATTAACAAGAAGTTTCTGGACAACAATTCAATTCAAGTACTGTGAAATACAACCAAACATTTAATGTTAATTGGAGAAAAAAAATAATTTAAGGAAAGAAGTCAGTTAATAAGGTAAAACTGCAAAAAGGAAAGAATTCACAACAACATTATCATCATAAAAATATGTGGACATAAAAAAACCAGAAAGAAACATTAATCAATTAGCAAGTACTAAGAGTATAAAAAAATAGAAGTAACAAAACGAAACAGTTATAATTCAAGTTTGGAATAGAAATGAAAGTGAAAGTAAAAATAAAAAAAAATTACGGAATTAGGAAAACACAGTTTGTCTACAATATAAAGTGATAAAAAGAATATTTATAAGAAATTTGTTGAAATTTGTTTGAAATTGTATCAAAATGAACGGAAACAATTAGAAGAAATTTGTTTAGAAAAGAATACTAGTTCTGTAATTGAAAGTTTTTAAAAATCTTTTTGGTGGAAAGGCGAAGAAAAGAAAAAAAAAACCTTATCTAGTAAGAAATAATACATTGATAAACAAGTTAAAAATAAAAATATATTTTTCTAAATCAGAATTATATAAAAACTATAAATATAAAATTAAATAACATAAAATTTAAATAGAGTAAATAATTGATCGAAACTCATATATTATATGGTGTTCTTAAAATAATTTTTGCTCACCTTAGTGTTTTAAAACTCCACAAACTTATCTTCCAAAATACAATAATTAACAAGTAGCAAATATACACCACTATTTACTACTCTCGCGAACTTTCAAGTGTCTGAATTCAACAAGAAGAAACCTAACTCTACATTGAATATAAAAAAATTGAAAATGACTTTTCTTTTACTATCTAATTCTCAGTCCTTTCTCTGTTTTTTTTTTCTTTTGTCACTTCCCTGCTTCGTTTTAATATATATCTGTATATACCATAATTAGCCATTCAACAATAACTTTTATAATAATTCGATTGTATATTTGTTAAGTTTTTCAAATAATATATATAAATTAGTCCCACTAAATTACTAACCAACTTATTGAGTAGTTCTTCTCCTCGTTTAGTCATTGCTCTTGACTTCTTTGTTTTGGGAGTCTTTATTTCTATATATAATTCAGATCGGGTAACCAGTCTACCTAATTCGACTTCCTATATAAATTAAATAAATTTATTAACCATGACATCAACTTAAATTTAAGGAAAATATATATAAAAATAATTATAAATTAAAAACTTAATAATACCATTTTTTTCTAACTTCAGGATTTGATAACCTCCCAGTACGATTAAGAAGAATATTCTACATATGTATATTCTGATGTTCTTGCCTAATGATTTGAAATTCATCCATGAATCTATAATCCATGAAGTATTTCCATACTTGGGGTTCAATCCAGGGGTGTTCTATAGGAATTTTGTATAGTTCTTATTTATTAAGTGGTTTCAAGTATAGAAACACATAATTTCTAGCCAATTTGGAAGTTTTGTATTCCTTCCATGCCTTATTTGTAATCTTGTAACACTTGTTCTTCCAATTATCAGGGACTTTAAAACGATTCTATAAAAATCACATTTTAGATGAGATATAATATATGTAATTAATTATAAAATAAAAGATACTTACATAAATGGTTTTCGATATCTTAAACTTTCAGTATTGTCAATCTTATTCTAATCATTTATATTGATTGGTATACTTGACTTCACAAGTCTACCAATAGAAGATTTCAATTGTTGGCTATTTTCTCCTAATGGATTACAAGTTGGGTCAAATTGAATGGGTACTCTATCATCCAAATTAAGTAGAGCATTAGGTATATTAGCCCAACCTTTTTTTTTTCAAATACCCCAATGGATCATTTGGATCTATAATCTCTGGGACTCTATGATCCATGAATCTACAAATAATGATGAAATAGAAATTAATTGATAATTTTAAGTCTAAACATATAAACAAGAGTTATTAGAATAATATAAAACATACATTATATTTAATTAGGTTATTGATGGTATATATATATTCCTTCAAAATCAATTCAAGTCCATGATGAAGAATCATCATCATCAACTAGATCATCACATATATTATGGATAATGTATCAAGCATGTTATCATCTTCTAATGCATCACAATGGTAGAACTCTTTTTGTGGAGGCGTTAACACAATGACCATCTTGTGTCAATTTGATCGCACACATAAAATTCTTGTTTTACATGAAGTGCTAACTTGAAAGGATTATCAGTGTGACTTATCTTGTATAACTTTACAAGGGTAAATCCCAAATCATCTATTTTATATCCAACATTGATAACATCTTTGACCTAATCACACAAGAATATTATTTCATGGAAGACCTCATAATCGAGTTCTGATGAGTGCTCAAAAAGCACTAAAATTACCATGATTTTATGCACATTAATTGATTAAAAATATATATATTTATATGATTTTATCATATATTTATATAAATTTGTCTTTTCGGAATCACGAGTATTTTTATTGTTTTTCAGGTATTTTCGCTTAAAAACGTAACTTAGAGACTCAAAAAGGAATACTGGAGGCAATACATCACAAATACATTCAAAAATAAATGAGGAAAAGTCAACAAATATGGAAAAATTTGATAAAATGGGTCAAAAAGGTCAAAAATGTCAAAAAAGAGGAAATCGCGCCGCCCAGCCACCTAGCTGCCCAACCGCGCCTAGCAACACGCACGCCAGATCTTCCTTCCACGTGCGCCTATGCCCAACCTACTCCCATCTGTGCACGCCTACGTCCAGTCTGCACCCAGCCTGCTCCCATCTGCGCGCACGGCCGCACCACATCAGCATGACGTCATCAATATGACGTCATCAATCACTACTCTACATTTCCATCATTTTTTATCATTTTTTCACCCACTTTTTCTCCCCATCCTCACCTATAAATACCCTCATTCTCTTCATAACAAAACACACCTCAACTCTTCTCTTTCTTTCTCTCATTTCTTAGTTTTTTTAGTTTTTCTTA
This sequence comes from Hippophae gyantsensis, assembly GCA_030763125.1. Classification (NCBI taxonomy): domain Eukaryota; kingdom Viridiplantae; phylum Streptophyta; class Magnoliopsida; order Rosales; family Elaeagnaceae; genus Hippophae; species Hippophae gyantsensis. Next base: position 2,704,498 of record CM061033.1, on the reverse strand, counting down.
GTTTTTAGCTTTTCTTAGTTAGTTTTTCTTAGTTTTAGAGTTCTTATCTTTTAGAGAAGAACTAGTTATGTTTTTGTAATTTATTTGATTTTGATTTAATAAATGGAAGTGCAAATTCCGTTTGGAGGTTTTCCAGCAACGAGAATAGCATCAAAGTACTGTAAGGATTTTATTTTCTTACAGTTATTTTTTATGCTTTATTCTTACATGTTATATTTAATTTGTCTGTGATTAAATTTAACTTTGCTGGTTATTTGTAAACATGATATAATAATAACGTTGTTATGCTTGCGAAATATTAAATAGGTAAAAATATCTAAAATGAATTGATTTTGTTTTTATTCAAGATTTTATATTAAGAATGTTAGAGAGAAATATATTATTTTTTATTACAAACTTAAATCTGAAAATTAGAATTTAAGGTTTAGTTATCCGGTCTGATTTAGAGTAGTGCTCTTTTATTTATTGGTACAATCGCCCGGTAGTTAGAGTGAAGCTCTATTTCAAAAGTTTTTATAAGAATTATTATCTGAAAATGTATTGACAACATGTTTTCAAAAGTGGTTTTAAAACTTGAAAGTTAGTACTCGGATAACTAAATTCTTAGGTTTAATTTAGACACCTTGAATAAAGTTTAAACTGTCTAACCCCACCAAAGGTGGCATTTAAATGGTTCATTTTCAATCTCTTAGAAAAAGGAATTAATTTAATTAACCAAATTAGTTATCAACCCTACCCATAGGTGTTAATTGATTTGTTTAGTTAACAAAGAATATCTAACCCCACCAAAGGTGGTATTCATATAAAATAGAGAGAATCAATAAATATAAATTCATATCTTTAATAACCTAAATAATATGAGCAAGCATAATTAACTTAGTTATTATATCCATAAATACTCCACTATTTTAAATGATAAAATTTGCATAAATATTTATTAAATCTATGTTTATTTTTATATTATTAGATTAAAAACACAAACCCCAAAATATCGTGACAGGATGTTTATGATTTAATTTCGTTTTTAAAAGTTTGAATAATAAATTAAAAACCCAAAATTATGCTTGATTTTCTAAGTTAATTTTAATTATTTCTATTCATGTTTGTCTGATTTATTCTGAATTTAATCCTTTTAATTAACTGACCATTAATTAAATGATTTTAGTCTTGTGATTAACTATCGAAAGAGGGAATGATAGGATAGATTTAGAATATTTTGGAATAGGTAAATATAGAGATCGAAAGACTTGTATAAACCTATGTAGTTTTAAAAATCATGGGTCTTAATGATTTTTTGCTTTATTAAATTGCATATTCTTGTGTAAATTAATGAACAAGATTATTTCCAATTGACTATCGAAAGAGGCTTTTCGATATTTTTGAAGATTGCTAACAAACAGAGAGAATTAAATTCAATTAACTAGATGAGTAAAGCATAGGGAGGGATTATGTGAAATCGATTTCCTAGAATTTTTCTTCCAATTAATTTGATGTTTAAATAATATCTTTATTTTCTTTTGTGCATCTTTCTTTAAATTAATTTTATTTACAACAACCTGAGTGAATTTTCTAGATAAAATTAAGATTAGCATAATTTTGGTATTTGTCAAAAGTAAGTTACCAATCCCTAAGGACGATACTCTATTTATCACTTTATTAAACAACTATGATAGTGTGCACTTATAGTTTTACACCGATCAAGTTTTTGGCACCGTTGTCGGGGAATGATTTTTATTTTTATTTTTTCCAATATCGATACATAGTAATCTTAGTTTTAATTTAGAATTATATTTAATTTTATTTTTATTTTTAATTATTTTTAATTTTATTTTTATTTTTAATTATTTTTCTCTAGGTGTGTTTTTGACGTTTGATGTGCCGTGCTAGAACCGGAAACATTATTCCTTTTGATCCAGAGATTGAAATAACCTTTAGATCACGAAGAAAGAAGAAAGTATTAGCCATGGCTGAAGGAGAACAGAATGCCTAGCCATACACCTTGATGAATTATATAAGGCCAAACTATTAATGCCAATAATTTTGAGCTCAAACCGGCGTTGATCAGCATGGTGCAACAAATTCAATTTAGCGGATCACCACATGATGACCCCAATATTCATTTGGAAATGTTTTTGGAGATTTGTGACACTATAAAGATGAATGGTGTTACTAAAGACACCATTAGACTAAGATTGTTTCCTTTTTCATTGAGGGACAAGGCCAGAGGTTGGCTACAATCTTTACAACCGGGAAGCATTACTAGTTGGTAGGATATGGAAGAAAAGTTTCTTGCTAAATTCTTTCTACCTGTAGAAACAACCCAACTTAGGAGTGAGATTGGTCAAATCAAACAAAATGATTTTGAGACACTTTATGAAGCATGGGAAAGGTATAAAGATATGATTCGGCCTTGCCCTCAGCATGGATTTCTAGATTGGTTACAAATTCAGATGTTCTATAATGGGTTAAATGGGAAAGCTAGAACTATAGTTGATGTTATTTCTGGTGGAACTTTGATGTCAAAGACACCTAAAGGTGTTACTTCTCTTTTGGAAGAAATGGCCTCAAACAACTATCAATGACCAACTAAAAGATCTATGGTTAAGAAAGTTGCCAAGATTCATGAATTGGAGCCGTTTGCTGCCCTTTCAACTCAAGTAGCTTCTCTATCTCATCAAATTTCTGCCTTGATAACTCAAATAATACCACAAAGTGCAGAATATGTTGCAACTTCAAGTATGACAATTCCGATGAATGAATCAATTCAAGAGCAGGTTGAATACATCATCAATTGGAACTAGAATTATGGTGGTGATCCTATGCCAAATTACTACCATCCAGAGCTTCAAATCATGAAAATTTGTCTTATGGAAACAAAAATAATGTGCTGCAACCTCCTCCATGGTTTAATAGTCAACCAAGCTAAAAGAAGATGTCACTTGAGGATGCCATGGTTTCCTTTGTTGAGGAGACCAAAGCAAGGTTTAAAAAGAATGATTCACTGTTGGATAACATTGAGACTCATTGTAGCAATATGGGAGCCATTATGAAAAATATCGAAGTGCAAATTGGGTAACTAGTCACAATTGTCAATTCTCAACAAAGAGGAACTTTTCCTAGCAATACAGAAGTGAATCCAAAGGAACAATGCAATGCCATTACACTTAGGAGTGGAAGAGAAATTGAGAGGTCACCATCAAAGGAAACCGAGTCCACCCCTACAGCTCCAAACAATGGCCAAAGCAATCATAAAGTAGAAGAAGAGGAGATTGTTGATGATACACTAAGAGAGGCTAACATGCCTCCATCAATTTCATTTCCTAAAAATCCTCATATTCTCTCTACTCCACTTCCTTATCCTCAACGCTTTCAAAAACAAAAATTAGATAAGAAAATTTCTATGTTTTTGGATATTTTTAAGAAAATTCACATAAATATTCCTTTTGTAGAAGCTTTGGAACAGATGCTAAATTATGCCAAATTTCTAAAGGACATCATTTCTAAGAAAAGAAGGTTGGAGGAGTTCGAAACACTGAAGTTTTCTGAAGAATGTAGTGCCATTCTTCAAAAGAAATTGCCACAAAAATTAAAAGATCCATGGAGTTGCACTTTGCCTTGGACTATTGGAAATTCATTTTTTCAGAAAGTTTTATGTGATCTTGGTGCTAGCATTATTCTTATGCCACTGTCTATTTATCTGAAATTAGGACTTGGAGAGATGAAAAAAACAACAATTTCTTTGCAACTAGTAGATCAATTCATCAAGTATCCACATGGAATCATAGAAAATGTATTGATAAAGGTGGATAAGTTCATTTTTCTTGTTGATTTTGTGGTGTTAGATATGGATGAAGACCAAGATGTCCCATTAATTCTTGGCCGACCATTTTTGGCTACAGGAAGGGCTTTAATAGATGTTAAAAAGGGTGAGTTAACATTGAGAGTGAACAAGGAAGAGGTTACATTCAAGATCTACGAAGCCATGAGATTTACAAAAGATCCAAGCACTTGCTTTCAAGTAGATATCATTGAACAATGTGAAGTAGAAACCTTTCAAGAAGATATACCAACTGATCACCTAGAATAATCATTGTAGCAGGGCACATCATTTAGCACAAAAGTGGAGAGGTTGGAGCCAATGGTTGCAAAGACGGATTTTGTAATCTCTATAGAAAAAGTGAAACAAACTACAACTCCAGAGTTAAAGCAATTGCCTGATCATCTTCACTATGCATCCTTGGATGATGATTACACCTTTCCAGTGATTGTTACGACATCACTTACACCCAGAGAAAAGGAAAAGCAACTTCTTCAATTGAATGAGATGGATAAATGCACAAAGAAATGGCATGACAAAAATATTCTTAGGTATGAGTTTGCTCGAGGACAATAGGTTTTTCTTTTCAATTCATGACTAAAACTCTTCCCGAGTAAGTTAAGATCAAGATGGACAGGTTCTTATACAATTAACAAATTTTCCACTTTTGGCGCAATAGACTTGAAGAATAAGATAGGAAATATATTCAGAGTTAACGGTCATAGATTGAAGCACTATTATGGAGAACAAGTGGAGAGAAATCATGCATTTATTCCTTTTTGAAATCCTGATTGATGAAGATTGAAAAGTCTGGTTGTAGACTATAAAACAAGCGCTTATGGGAGGCAACCCATAAAACTTTCTTTTGTTATTTTATTATTTATTTTTTATTTGAATAATTTGGATTTTGATGATGATTTATTTTGCAAGAATAAAAAAATGAAAATTACAAACTAATGCGGATCCACCATAAAATTAGGGAAGTTTCTTTCATTTCTTCCATCTATCTCAATTTTAAATTACAATGAGGACATTGTTTAATTTAAGTTTATGGGTGTCAACTTCTATAGTCTTAAGTTGTTGAATTCTCTTATCAAGCATGTATTTAAGTATGATTGAATTTGCTATAACTATGAAATTTGTGATTGAGGATAGGTTCTAGAATTTTTTCAAAATATGCTATTATGTTAGTCAGAGTTTTGTGGGTACTTTGATTTAAATCTTTGTCCTTAAAAATAATTGAGCATATAGTAAATTCTTCTCTACTCCATTTTTCTTATGAAGAGAAGGAGTTGAATTGACTGGGTTAGGAAAGTTCAATCTTGCTTTGCTCTAGAATCCGTTGATGGATCCTTGAGGCGAAATCCTAATTAATACCAAATATTAGAGAAATGATCTAGGTAATTTTTTTTCACAACCAAAAAGCTTTCCCAACCATCCTAATTATCACACCATCATTGCATGGTGTATTCCCATAGTCAACCCCCTTGATCCTTATTTTATGTAAGCCTTATTTGTTCTTTTAACTACATAAACCATTCTCACTCTAAGCTTGAAAAACCATGAACTTACCTTAAATTTTGAGAAAAATACTTTGGTGGAAATTTTCATTTAAAGAGAAATTTAGTTCAAATTAAATAATTCACATTATATTTTCTCTATTTGATCAAAGAAAAAAAAGAAAAAGAAAGAAAGAAATAAAGAAAGTGGAAGACAAAGAATCGAAAAAAGATAAAAGTGGTTGAAATTAGTAAAGACTATGAGTATCAAGGCAACCACACAAAAAACAAAGTAAAGAAATAAAAGAAAAAGGAAAAAATAGTACTCCACTTATTTAGTATGGTAACAATATTGTCATCAGTATAAGCATATTGTCCAGAAAAAGCTTTAGTGTGAATTCTATATATATTCTTTTTATTGTTTCTTTCTAGCAAGTATTTTCCCAATTTGTTTTGATTTCTATATCCATTTTTGTCTTAGCCCTTACCTTATGACCTATCATTAAAGACCTTTTGATATCTGATTTTGGTATTTGAATACATTAGTGGAGAGGATTTCTGAAAATTGGACTTATGGAATTAAGTTTTGAGAGAATTTTTCTCATTTCAGTTGTTCTACTATTATTTGAATTTGCTGATGGTTTGGAGTTAAATTGACTATTTCACACACACACACATACTCAAAGACTTAGCTTTAGGTTGAAGTAAATTCTAAACTCTTACTTGACAAGTTGTTGAATTTTGATTGATTTTCTTGTTATCTTCGATTTAAAAAGAGTAAGTTATTAGTGATTAAATCTAAATTCAAATCATGATTTGGTGACTGATGGTAGTTCTGGGATCTTTATGACACTACCTACAATTGTCTTTTCTTTTATTTTCTTTTTTTTTAGGACAAACAAGTTTTAAGTTTTGGGGTATTTGATGACTTGTATAATTTGATATAATTTATCATTTTTCAACTTTGACTTTAGTCTAATTTTATCTATTTTTATTTAATGTATATTTTATTATTATTATTTAAATTTTATTACAAATTTGAAAATAATAAAGAGTCAAAATTTTATAAGCATATTATCTAAGAATTATCAAATTAAAATTAATATATATATATTTATTGTACCTGTAGAAATATTATATATATATATAACCAAACGCAGCAGAGCGGAGACGGTTGAAGATATATATATTGATATATATAAATAAAGATAGAGAAGAGATACAGAGAGACGGCCGCCAAGGAAATAAAAAAAAGGAACAGTAGCAGGAATAGCCACGGAAGGAAAAATAAATAAATAGAAAAAACAGCGCTTAAATTGAAAAAGAGAAAGAAAAATGCGGGAGAAGATACGAAAGCGGATTTTTTTGTGAGTCACTTTTTTTTCAATTCCTCTTAGAAAATTATGGTAAATTCGTTTATGTTTAATTTAATTTTTAACACGAATTAATTTATCTTTATTCTACGAAAAAGATGTAATTTAATTCCAAACTATGCTTTATTTTCTATGTTAATTTGAATTATTTTTATTCATGTTTTTCTGATTTATTCTAAATTTAATCCTTTTAATTAACTGGCCATTAATTAAATAATTTTAGTCTTGTGATTTACTATCGAAAGAGGGAATTATATGATAGATCTGAAATATTTTGGCATAGGTAAATATAGAGATCGAAAGACTTGTATAAACCTGTATAGTTTTAAAAATCATTGCTCTTAATGATTTCTTGCTTTATTAAATTGCATATTCTTGTGTAAATTAATGAACAAGATTATTTTCAATTGACTATCGAAAGAGGCTTTTGGATATTTTTGGAGATTGCTAACAAACAGAGAGAATTAAATTCAATTAACTAGATGAGTAAAATATAGGGAGGGATTAGGTGAAATCGATTTCCTATAAGTTTTCTTCCAATTAATTTGATCTTTGAATAATATCTATATTTTCTTTTGTGTATTTTTCTTTAAATTAATTTTATTTTAAATTTTATTTACAACAACCTGAGGGAATTTTCTAGATAAAATTGAGATTAGTATAATTTTGGTATTTGTCAAAAGTAAGTTACCAATCCTTGAGAACGATACTCTATTTATCACTTTATTAAAAAACTACGATACTGTGCACTTGAAGTTTTGCACCGATCAATAAGGTTACCTACTTGAATCATTTAACATTCTAAGGATAGATTCCCATTTTTTAGTGCAACCACTAAAGTATTCATAATAAAACTCAATGGCCTCTTCAGCAATGTAATGTTCCACCATGCATCCTTCATGACGATTTCAATTATTTACATCCACCGACCACAAAATTGAACCTCTCGAACTAAATGAACACACAAGTGAATCATTATATCCAAAAAAGAAGGAGGAAAATATTTTTCATGTAGACACAAATTCTCCCCAACATCTTTCTATAAAGAGTTTAACTTGCCAATTGATATAGATTTCTTACATATTTTATTGAAGAATGAACAAAGACGAATTATTGATAATCTAACATGTTTTAGAAGAATTTTCCTAATAGCAATAGGTAATAATTATTGCAATAAGTTATGATAGCCATGTGATTTTAATCCATAAATTTTCTTATTGGTGATAAACACAAAATTTCTTACGTTGGATGAGTAACCATCAGGAACTTTCACACCTGTCAAACATTTACAAAACACATCCTTCTCTTTTGTTGACATTGTATATGATGCTAGTGGAAAGTATGTTTAATTCTTATCATTTTTCACCCTTGGTGCCAATTCAGATCGTATGCCCATTTCTTTAAACCTAGTCTTGCTTTAATTTCATCCTTCATTTTTCTAGGTATATTAAGTAATGTACCAATCAAGATTTCACATACCTTTTTCTCAATGTACATGACATCTAAGATATAACAAATGTGTAAGTCTTTCCAATAATGTAATTCCCAAAATATTGATTTTTTATTCCAATAATCATTATCTACTAATGTAGTAACATTTTCTTTTCCACCCCTGATAATTCTAAGAAAGTAGAGTCATTAGCACACTTTTTTACTTAATATTTACTTGTTTTTTGAAATAAAGAGTATTTTTGGGGATACTAAAAATATAAAAAATTTAGTGAAAAGGGGTGAAAATATAATTTATGAAATTTTCTAGGATTATTTTGAAATTTTTATGGATTTTTTATGAATTTTAACGCAACACAAATCAAAAACTACCATGTGGCTTGCCACACAAGAAATGGAGCTGACTGGGAAAACCACGCAATCTGAAACAACATATCGTAGATCGTCGCATGTGAGGAGTGACAAACTGCATGCCAAACCTTCATGCCACATGTTGCCAATCTACTCGTCCAGGTTTTCCACCCATGTGCCCCACCATCCATTTCCATGAATCACGTTGCCCCATGTGGCACTGACTTAACATGCATTGACTCTGACCAGTCTCCTCTGCCATGTGTTGCTCTCGGATTTGCCAAGTGAATTTGGTGTGCCATGTTTCATGATGTGATTGGTTGACACTATTAATTTTGCTTATTTTGATCTTAGCCCTTAATCTAAAGCTGGTCTAACCATCCAGATTGCACTTGAGCTATATTTAAGCCCCTAATCACCCTATAAAGCCTAATGAGTCGTCATTAGCATAATTTTGATAAGTTTTTGGAGCTAGAAAGAGAGAAAAATTAAAAAATAGATACAATTTTGGTGGAGATTCAAAAGGAGATTAGCACTACAATTCAAGAGGTTGATTGTATTTTTTCTTCTACTTTTTTTTTATCAATTTTTATGCCTTTTTTTTATGAAAAATATGTGCTTTTTGGACAAAATTATGTCTATTTAATTTATTAATCTAAGGATCTTATTAACCCAATTTTCACGAGGTGATGATCCAATATTTTACCCCAATTATAATTATAATTTAATTATATTATTTAATCTTATTTTTATGCTATTAATTGTTTGGCCAACAATTTATTTATAGAGACAATTAAATATATTTGAGAGAATTATTTAATTGTTTTTTTATTAGATAGCATCCATAGTTTATAGGTAGAGGTGTATGATTATTATGTATGTGATCCATAATTGATTAACTTAGCGAGTAGTATGTAATTTAATTGGCATGAGAGTGTGATTAAATTAATTACTATATGGTGTGTAATTTACTTGAGAGAGGAATAAATGCTAAGTTAAATTCAATTCATCGTGTAATTAATTAATAATTATATTGGAGGGATTTTAGTTATTCACACTTTTAGAAAATTGGGGGATTAGGTATCCTTAGATATTTTCTGATGTATCTTCTTAGGTACCAAATCTGATTTAATTAATTATTGTTATTTATTTTTAGTTATTTTAATTTTGCTTTCTTAAAATATAAAAACACAAAAAAATTGATTTTTACTTTTTTTTTAGTTTTAAAAATTAGTTTCTAATAAAATAATCTCCATATGAACCATCTTTTTTATCATTATATTACTTGTTCTGATACATACACTTGCGTATTCATTGCACACACAATTTATGTGGTGATCAACCCCTTTTATTAGTTAACCTCTTTCTTTTCTGTCCATCAGTGAATATTATTTTTTTCATCTTTCCATATCGTTTATGTGTCATACCATTCAATTACGATAATATCTCAACACCTTGCAAAGGTCTTCGTGCAGGATCATAATCTTCTTCACCATCGAAAGGTTTATTTTTGTATCTAAACTTGTGTCCAGATGGTAAAAATCTTCTATGTCTTCTATAAGATATCTTTCATCCATAAAAACTATAAGTTGAAAAAGTGCCATCACTACAAATAGGTCATCCCATATATCATTAATTTTCCATAAAAGGACCCCCTCAAGTTAAAGTATTATTCTTTATGTGCATTATAAACATTTACACCATCATTCCACAATGTCTTTAAATCATCTATCAAAGGTTGCAAATATACATCAATATCAACTCCAGGTTGTTTCGATCCTGAGATCAATAATGTTAACATAATGAATTTCATTTTAATACACAACCAGGGAGGAAAGTTGTATGTTACCATAATTACTAGCCAACAACTATATCTACTACTAAGGGAATTGTATGGATTAATTCCATCAATATTAATGGCAAGACAAAGATTGCGCGAATCATATGAAAATTGAGGGGATAAATTATCTACTATTTTCGAATTTGGAGAATCATAAGGATGACGTAGCATCCCATCATCAAATCAATTATCTAAATTCCAAGTCAACATCTTTAATGTTTCTTTACTTTTGAACAACATTTGAAAGCGAGGAATCGGAGGAAAGTACCAAAGAACCTTTGCAGGCACCCCTTTCTTAGGTGTTGTCTCATTTGTAGCATGCTTCCATCTCTATTTTTTAGAAACTGAACAACCATCTAATGTCTTATAATCTTTTCTATAAAGAATGTAATCATTTGGACAAGCATGAATCTTAAAATATTCCATGCCAAATTGACTAAAATATTTCTTCACTACATACATTGAAGATGACACTTCATTACCCTTAAGAAACATATCTATTAGTAAATTTAGTAATTCTGTGAAACCCTTGTCAGAAAACCATTTTTTGTATTCATATTGTACAAACGAACCAATCCTAAAATTTTAGTGTATTTCTTGCACTCTAGATAGAACAGTTTTTTGGCATCTTCTGATAAGATGTATATAATCCACTCACATTCTTATTTATCTCTTCCCCATGAGTATTATTAATATTTTATCCATGATAATACCAACATTTATAACTCAGAAGAATACTACTATAGATAAGGCAATACTTAACCTCGTTAACATCATGAACTTTCTCATTTTTACATTTAACACATGGGAATCAAATCATACTAATTTTATTATTATTTCTACAAGAAAATTCCAAGAAACTTTCAACTCTAGAAATATAGTCATGCTCAATTCTAAACTTGGAAATCTAATTTTTTTCCATTTTCTATTAATGACATTAAGTATATTAAATATGTATCCAACCAATATATTTCACATAGTATTATATATGAATTCCTTAATTATTAGAATATCTATCAAAACATCATATAAAAATAAATACATAAAAACCAAACAATTAATAAACTCATAATAACATTAAAAAATGTATAATATTAACAATATATATATATATATATTTCATGTACATGTAAATAATATTTAAAAATTTGAAGTTTAAAATAAATTAATATATATCAAAAACCTAAATACATAAAATTATTAAAATGAATAAAATACCTTCTTCTCTTCTAAGCTTGAATAAAAATACACAACTTACATAACACAAAAATTTATACACAATCAATAACACATAATATACATTAAAATAAAAAAATATATTAATAATAAGTATAAAATAATTCGTAGAAATACTTACAAGAGTAAATGAAGTGACAAAAAGAAGGAAATGAAGAAAAAAAGGTGTTTGGTAAGTGAGAAAGTGAAGGAAATGGGTATAAGAAATTGGAGTACTATGCTAAAAAAATAGTGGATCTAGAAGAGAAATTAGAGAGGAAGAAAACCCATTAAACGACATCAGAAATGGTGGTCGGAGGTGTCTGAAAAAATGAGAAAGAGTTGGAGAAAGACGGTCGCTTTTATGGTAGTAACTGGGACTAGAAGAGGAAACGATACACAATTCTATTTGAAAATGGGGGAGAGAAGAGATAAAAGGAAAAAAATTAAGGTAGCATGGTTGACACATAGGACAAACGTTATTTTTTTAATTTTTTAAGTCATTTTTTCAACATATCGACTTAAAATTCATTATAAGTTGGTTTTTCCCAAAACTTGACTTGAAATTATGACTTAAAAGCTCCTTTTTGTAGTAGTGACACTTATTGTGACTCAACTATTTACCCCTAATGACACTTGGGATGTTCAAAACTATAACCTCACTCCATATTGTGCACACACATAAGGAAAGATAGCCTAGTCTAACAAAGAAAATATGAGTTGTACATCTTAAATTTCTCCCTCTAATTAAACAATGGATGTATATCATAAATGTAGGGAGAAGCCAAAAGTCATGAACTAAAAACATGCCATAAAGTAAGTAATTTAAACAAGGTTTATTGACATAAAAGCGATCCCAAAAAATACTGCCTAAACAAAGCAATACATATGACTAGATACTAAACCAACCATTATAGCCAATCAACAAAGACATTAAAACATCAACACAAAGGAAAAAACTAAAAACAATCTACCAAACATAAATATGCAACTAACATGCACTAAAAAACTTCAAAACATGTTACCTCCAAAAAATGAAAGATGACATATGATACAAGAAAATGATCATGAAAAGTAGATATCATGTCACACTAATTATCCTATTTATGTATGACTCATATAGAGAGATTCCAAGACCAGGTGCACGATGAGGGTAAGGAGAACATACTCCTTAGGACTCGCCCCTAACTCATAGGTAGTGAAAAAAATAAATAGAAAGAAATAAATAGAACTAGATAAACATCATAATGCACAACATACATATCACAAACAAAATAAAAACATTTTGATCTAAAGAAGGAAGCATGGCATAGTAGAATGGGAAAACATGTAATATATAGAAATGACCCATACATACGTCTCTCCCCGTCTCATATTCATCATCCCTTAATCAACACATGTTTGATTCTTATTTAAGTTTTTAATTTCAATTTTCTTTAAGGGCTTAGGATTTAATTTAGCTGAAATTTCTATGTAGTATTTTCAATCCAATAAATAGTATAGGCAAATTTGTTTGAAGTTTTTTCAGATAAATTGAAATTCTGTATTTTGAAGGATATGCTTAAGTTATAAATTTGAAGTTATTATTTATTTCATGATTAATTTATGTATCTTTTTAAATGTAATATTAAATTTACTAATCATTTAATAAATCTAAGCATATTTGGTTGAAAATACAATTGTATATTAGGTATGCTGTTATGCTTGTTATATTACGTATACTATCACTAATTTTTGATTCTTGGATATTATATTTTCTTATCTTTTATTAACTTATAGTAGCTTTTTATTTAAATTTTATTATCTAATCATTTCCTTGTACCATATATATTGTATTTTTATTATTTATTTATTTAATTTTATTTTTGTTATTTTTTATTTATTTGATCTGGCTAGTTATTTTTGTTTGTTTTACTTAATTTTTATTTCTTTTGATTCTCTTTTATTTGTTTATTTTATATTATTTTTAGATCTTTTTATTTTGTTATTTACTACTTTTTCTTTTATTTTATTTTTATCTTATATAGTATTCACTTTAATTTAGTGAAAAAATAATCTAGGCTATAACTTGGTCTTTTATTGAGCCGTGACATGGGGCTCTCAGGATATAATTAAGTTGTAGGAAAATCTGTTGTGCTACGGCATGCATGCTTTGGCACAAGCACGCCTGTTTAAATATGGAGGGTTCTATTTTTGTTCTTATTGTAATCCATGATTATATTTTTATAATATAGACCCTAAAAATGCATTTCAAATTAGTTCCACATAAGTTTTTTTTTCTTCTTCTACAAACCATTTTTTTCATGTTCCAAACACAAATAATTTTGATGATACCTCCAAATATTCTCAATGTTTTAATATCAATATTACCATTAATTATAAAAGGAGGTTAATGTCAAGTTAGACCTAGTTACAAGCGTTAATTTAATACCTTCTTCATTATACTTGCAACTATGAGTGAATGAGCTAAAGCCCACAACCATGTCTCTACTACAAGAAAATAAATCTCAAATATGTCTCAAGGAAATTGTAAATGATTTAATGGTTCAGGAAGGTTTTTCTATAACTACTGAACCATTTTTTCCAACTCAACATCATCTCGCATGCGTCTCATCACCAAGCTCATCGATGATGCCAACAAGTGGTTTACGAATAGAAATAAAGGTTTACGAGACAAAGCAAGAATGGTAGCAAAAAATTTGAACAATCATTGAAGCCTCCCAGAAGGCTCAACACTATGCTTGGTGAGCTATGGATAAGGGTATAGTTTTTTCTATAAATAGGAACTCAAATTAGACATTTTTCTCACACTCAAAACCCATTTACTATTTATCTCTCTACAATTGAGAGTTCCCTACCTAGGAACAATTACACTAAGTCCAATTTACCTTCCGAATCAAATAGGCATCATGGACCTAGATAAGGGGTGGAAACGCCAACCCATGGAATATTTTTGTAATTACTTTTTAAACTCGACCTAGCAAGCCTCACAATATGAATTAAGAAGATAACACAAGGAAATTATAATAAAAAAATTCTTAATTCAACACACCACAAAAATAACCAATAGATAAGAAAGAACAATTTATGGTAAACACATTAGTGGTGGCCTACTCATATTCTTTTGTCTAGGCTAGCAACATACATATACATGGAAAAAATCCAATCATCTTAAGGCCTTATATGTGGGAGCATACTTCATAAATGATGATTGTACTCTCACTACATGTGATCATACATAACATAGCAAGTAATAAGATAAACCCATATAAAATCCCTTCCTATGTGGTAAGATCCTCAAGTTGTTTATAGTAACAGTCAATAGCAAAAAATTAACTAATAAAATAAACAAATTAACTTGAAATATAAACGTAAATACCTCTATCAGATAGGACACCTTCTCTAACTACCTATGTTTCCCTCAACTGCCATCAACAACGTAGTTGATCGAAGTAGATCCAAGCTCATTCTCAGGGCATCATTACATATGATGTGATCAAATATTGATGGCATAAAATATTAATATGTGATGAGTTCTTAAAGAACTAAATATACTATCTTTTAATATCATTTGATTAATAAAATGGATTTTTATTTGTTCTATTCTATTATATTTTAGACAAATCTATTTGTTCATATTAATGGGTATATTGTAGTGTTTTGCAGGTATTTTAATATAAAAATATTAAAATAAAGAAAACTACATGAAGCATGTTTATCACATTTTTTGGAGCTTAAATGAATATCATTTATTTGATATTATCCAAAATGAAGAAAAGAGATAATGGAAAATAAAGAAAAAAATAATTGTATACCACGACATAAGGAGGTTTGAACTAGTCAAAAATATGGTTGCGATTCGATCTCTCCACAGTGAAAACAAATGTTTTTCTCACATTATTTCCTTCAAATAGAACCCCTTATACACCAAGAAAATAAGCTTCTAAGTTACATTTTCAGTCCCTTTCTCTCCTTATTTTTCTGTAGATTTTTATATTTTTAGCTTTTAGAATTTATTTAGTTCTTCCCTCAATTTTGAGGAAGAATATGTTTATATTTTAGTAGTTTCTAGTTTTTGATTCAACAAATTCTGGTGTGCAATTACTATCAGAGTTTTTCCAATCTTAGAATCAACTCTTCAAAGTTTTGTAAGAATATTGTTAAGAGATTAATTATGTTCCTTTTGTAGTCAATATATTTGTGTTGCTTCTTCTTTGTCATTCATGATTTGTCTGTGATTAATTATAACATGTCTGGCTGAGAGTGAATATGATATAATAATAATGTTGTTATGTTTGCAAAATATTAAATAAGTAAACATTTTCTTAAAATAAATTGATTTTATTTTTATACAATATTTTTATAGAGAATGTTATTTGAAAGAGTACATTACTCTTAATAACAAACTTAATATGAGAGTTAAAATTATGATTTAATTACCTGGACTTAATTTAGAGTAATATTCTTTTATTTTTTATTTAATTATTTAGATATTTAGAGTGAAGCTCTATTTCAAAGGTTTTTAACAGAATTATTATTTGAAAATGTATTGACAACATATTTTATTAAATAGTTTTAAAACCTGAAAGTTATTTTTCAGATAATTAAATTTTTGTTTCATTTGGATACATTGAATAAAGACTAATTAACTGACTCTGCCTAAAGCTGGGATTAGATGGTTTCTATTTTCTTAGAAATAAAGCTGAAATTTAATGCTTAATTAATTAATAGTCCTCGCCTAAGGATATTAGTTACTTAATATTAAACAAAAGAATTTGAGCCTACCTAAGGACACTTTCATACCAAAAAGAGAATGAAAAACCAATAAATATCAATTTATATATTTAATAACCTAAATAATATGAGGAAGCATACTTACTAAATTATTATATCCATTATTCACCACTATTTATGAATGTATTAAATTGCATGAGTATTTGTTGAATCTATGTCTATCTTTATCTTTATACATTAGATTAGTTTTTCTCAAAAACCAAATCATTGTGATATAATGTTTAGGTTTAATTTTGATTTTAAAATTTGAATAATATTTAAAAACCACACAATATTACTTCCTTGAATCGACCTGGGAGTATACTTATCATTTCTATAAATGATTCATACATTTGCGAGAATTAATAAAATTCAAAATAGATAAGTATTTATGAAATCGACATTATCCACAATTTCGTTCATTGATATGCATACACATTACAACCCCACAAAACCTAGCTGGCATATGAAAAACAAACACATAGGCTCCTTACCCATACACCATGTAGCAATGTTGTAACTCCCAGTCAATGCATGAAACACTACCACATAGGCTTCTCATTGATATGAACTATTGCATCCTTGCAACCACCAGCCAACACAAGACACACTACTACATGGGCTCCTAACCTGTGGGAAATATTGCATCCTTGTAACTATTAGCCAACACAAGGTACACCACCATATAAGCTTCTTTCCTATGGGAACTATTGTACTCATTTAACGACCACCTAATACATTATAACTCAGCATTGAAAGTAACTTCTCAAAATGATATGGCTCTCAACTAGCCAACCATACATTTCTTCTCTCATCGAAACCTCACTCAATATCACATTTTTTACATGAATCCCAATGTTTGAGAAATATGATAGAGGCTCCTCTCTAATTTCCTACATCACTCAAATGCTACACTATTTTTGGAACCTCACATTCAAAAAGAAAATGGACTGTGAACTAACCAAGGAATTCAGGTGCTAACTAGGTAGAGCTTTCCTTCAATTTTGGCCAAGAAAACAAGAATTTGAGCGAGGAATTTATAGAAAAACTCCAACTTCACAAACCCTTATCTACCATCCTCATCGACCACCCTCGTTATCCACTCATAAGGTTGGTGAGGAAACTAGCCATTATACTAACCATTACAAACTTGTCGACCTTGGGGGACAAGCCTTTGGTGAGAAAATTAGAGAGGTAATAGGAATCCAACAACAACATAGTAGGCTCACAAGCTCACTCACTAAATGCCATAATGAATGATGGCCCACAAAATGATGGCCCAACATAAATAACATCCATAACCAGACACCGTGACAACAAATAAAGTCCATAAAAGGACACCATAATAATAAATACCCAACAATGCAAGCTATATGCAAAATAAGAAAGTGAATTTGTGTAACAATAACACATGAAACTATGTCCTAAGTGATATTAAGCCACTAGTAATCAAACTTACAAAGTATAGATAAAAGAATCAAACAAAATACAAATATTGTGTTTTGCACATAGGAATGCAATTACCAAAACGACAGGACTTATAATCTTCTCCTTTGGATTTCTATGTAAAAACACCATATAACTCTAATATAGACATTGCATCTAAACACATTACATTTATGCAAGTTATACCCTAGGAATTCATTCACATGAATAAACTTTGATACATGACCTAGCACTACGCCAAAATCATATTTTAAAGTCGATTGGGTGAACTGACTTTAAATTCTATATTTTTTTACACATTTTACTCATTTTCTACCATACTTAGAACCTGTATTCGATCGCATAATAGTAGAAAAACCAAAATCTTTTTAACAAAGTTTAAAAAATACAAATGATTGAAAAATTAAATATTAATTAATTACTTGAGATTTAAATTTATTACAAAAAAATAATTTATATACAATACACACACATAGATATATATATATTTAACTTAAATTACAAATAAAATGATGTTGTCTCTTTTGTTATGAGTTTTGTGATATTATCACTTTATTTTAAGGAGAGAAAGCTTGGTTTGCTTAAAATTACTAGTATATTGACTAGGAAATTAGGCAAGAGTGATGAGATGGAGTTTGGGCAAAAAAATAGTCGGTCCATATAACAATTCATTCTCATAAATACATGAGCACATAAACATCCATCAAACAAGCAACCTAAACTTCAAAGACACAGAAATAGATAAATTAAAGCATTATAAAAATTACCATGGTGTTGTTCTATGTTATTCAATATCATCAGATTCTTCTTTTGATTCTTCTTGTGATGTTATAATTTGAACCATGTGTTCTGTCTGACTTGTTCCAACTAAAGAACCATATGTAATTAAATTCAAAATAAGAATGAAATATCATAAATTCACAAAACATAACTTATATATGTTAAAAGATTAGTAAAAGATATTACCACATCGATACCATAGTGATATAATAATAACCCCATCCCTTTGAAATCATATTAACATTGTATTAATCTTTTGTCCATAAATATGAAGCTATCTAGAATCAAGTTGGTATTTTTAATGGTATAATGAGCTATAAATATGAAGTTAAGTGTAACTCTGAATAGTTACTTAGGTTGGTTGAGTTTTGGTGCCCATAAACAAATACTTTTGTATTTCCTTGGGATGATAGTGGACAATCATCTTCATCACTATTATTAGTTGACCTCTTTCGTTTCCCTCCATAAGTGAGTATTCTTTTTTTCATCTTTCCATATCGTTTGAATCTTATACCATTAAATTGCCTTAATATCTTAACACCTCGCAAAGGTCTTATTGTAAGATCATGATCTTCTTCACCATCGAATGGTTTCTTTTCGTATCTAAACTTGTCTCCAGATGGAAAAAAATATTCTATGTCTTTTATAAGAAACCATTCATCCATGAACAATATAAATTACAGAAGTACCATCACTACAAATAGGGCAACCCATATAACCTTTTGTTGTATGTCATGATAAGTTCACATAGGCAGGAAAATCATTAATTACCCATAAAATGACCCCCCTTCAAGTTAAAGTGTTCTTCTTTATGTGCATCATAAACATTTACACCATCATTCCATAACGTCTTTAAATAATCTATCAGAGGCTACAAATATACATCAATATCAACTCCGAGTTGTTTTGGTCCTAAGATAAAAAATGTTAACATCATGAATTTTATTTTCATACATAACTAGGGAGGAAGATTGTATGTTACCATAATTACTAGCCAACAACTATATATAATACTAAGGGAACTGTGTGGATTAATTCCATCATTATCAATGGCAAGATGAAGATTGCATGGATAAGATGCAAATTGAGGGAATAAATTATCTACTACTTTCCAATTTGGAAAATCACAAGGATGACATAGCACCCCATCATCAGATCGATCGGTTGATTTCCAAGTCAACATCTTTGATGTCTCTTTACTTTTGAACAACCTTTGAAAGTGAGGAATCAGAGGAAAGTACCAAAGAACCTTTGCGAGCATTCCTTTATTAGGTGTTGTCTCATTTGTAGCATGCTTTCATCTTGATTCTTTACACATCGAACAATCATCTAATGTCTTATAATCTTTTCTACAAAGAATGCAATCATTTGGACAAGCATGAATCTTATGATATTCTATGCCAAATTGACTAAGAGATTTCTTCACTTCATACATTGAAGATGGCAATTCAATACCCTTAGCAAACATATCTATAAGTACATTTAGTAATTCTATGAATCCCTTGTCAGAAAAACTATTTTTTCCCTTCATATTGTATAAATGAACCAATCCTGACATTTTAGTGTATTTCTTACATTCTGGATACAACGGTTTTTTTGGCATCTTCAAGAAGTTTTTTAAAGGTTTTGGGATCATCCTCATGTAGTTCATCTTTAACACCATAAAACATATTTTTTGTCTGTACATTATTATAATATGTATATAATCCACTCACATTCTTATTTATCTCTTCCCTATGAGTATTATAAATATTTTCTCCATGATAATACCAATATTTACAACTAAAAAGAATACTACTACGCATAAGGTGATACTTAACCTCGTCAACATCATGAAATTGCTCATTTTTACGTTTAACAAATAGGCATCGAATCATACTAATTTCATTATTACTATTTCTACAAGCAAATTCCAAAAACCTTTCAACTCCAAAAATGTTGTCCTGCTCAATTCTACACTGACATCCAAGATTTGTCCATTTTCTATTAATGACATTGAGCATATTAAATATGTATCGAACCAATATATTTCAAATATTATTATATATGAATTCCTTAATTATTAGAATATCTATCAAAACATCATATAAAAATAAATACATAAAAACCAAACATAACAAATATATACACATAAATATAATTATATGAGATTGATTGTAATTGCTAATAACAATATGACACAACATTTGAGTTGATTTCAAATTTAAGATATATAAAACAAAATTTATATGACAAGTTTTTGATGATTAATATTTTTTTAAATATCTACACTACTTAAAACCTAAATTTTTAATGAGCAGCATATTGTTGAATAATGTCTTTCCCATTTCATATTAACAAAAATTAATAAATCAAAAACCAACCATAAATCACAGTCATTCTCAATAGAATGATATAAAAAAGGTTAAACGTATAAATATATAAATTTATTACGAATATATCATAGAATTATTTAATTTATTTCAAAAATTTATACAAAAACTAAATAATAAAAATAATAACATACATAATACGAATATTTATACACATAAATAATAACACATAATATACAAAACAATTATGAATAATAAGTGCGTAGGATTCATAAAAATACTTACAAGAGTAAATGAAGTAACAAAATGAAGGAAATGAAAAAAAAGGTGTTTTGTAAGTGAGAAAATGGGTATAAAAAATTTGAGTATTGTACTAAAAAACATAGGGGATCTAGAAGAGAAATTGGAAAGGAAGAAAACCCATTAAACGACAATAGAATTTGGAGTTAGAGGTGGCCAGAAAATGAGAAAGAGTGGAGGTGGGAGTGTTAATCGGTTTGCTACACAGCGCTGGAAAAATACGTTCTCGATGAGGGAGAAAGAAGAGAAAAAAGGAAAATAAAAAATGTGTGTAGTGTTAGTTGACACGTAGAACCGATGCTACGTCCTACGTGTCAACCGATGCTATAATCTACATATTTTAAGTTGATTTTTTAGTTAATCGACTTAAAATTCAATATAAGTCAGTTTTTCCCAAAAACCGACTTTAAATCATGACTTAAATACCACCTTTTGTAGTAGCGTAATCACTTTCAACACACTTGACTAAAGTTCATCCATCTTGATATGCACCATCTTTCTTGATGAATCAACCCATATTTCATGATGGTTCACTCCATGCTAAAAGTATTCCTCATCCATTGAGTTCTAACTAAGCTCCATGCTCTAATAAAGCTACAAAGTCTAAAGCAACACATGTAACCTACACATTAGAAACGCCACATTGCCATAAATGCATTATGCAAGCACTTTGTGTTGTTTAACCAATTACTATCATTTTATCCCTACATAGGTACACAGTGACATCCTAAGCACAATCAAACATGTAACGCCTTCTAACAATATGCAACAATCTTGCTAAGTGTATGCATATCATGTAACCACGATGTAGTACGACCTACACTCACATCCCATGTAGCACACATCATGTTAACAAACCATAAGTTGCACATAAAAATGTCTCCCCCTTTTTACCATAGAAAAACAAAGGAATATCTTTACATGAAAGAGAAAAGGCATATAAAACTGAAATAATCCTATAACTTATGCACCACAAAATAAAAGATTAAGGAAAATCATTAAATACAATGCAATAGAAATAAAAAATCATTAAAATAAATGCCCAGAAAAACTAAGAAATATGCAGATAGAAAATGTCTCCCTTATGCAATATATAGCAAAAAGCCCGACGTCTCAATGTTTTATGGAAGGGTATAAGAGACTTTGCAACGTATTGACAACACATTGGTAGGATGGGTAATTGATGACCCTACAAAAGTAGAGTCATTGATGCACTTTTTTACTTAATATTTATTTGTTTTATTCAATAAATAGTATTTTTGGGACTAAAAATATTAAAATATAAAATGTTTAGTGAAAAGGGGTGAAAATATAGTTTTTAGAATTTTTTGGGATTTTTTTGGATTTTTTTTGGATTTTCAAATCAGGAGCTACAACGTACCTACCACTCAAGCAGAGGATTTGACTAGGCAAGCCACAGAGACGATATGAAAATAGAGACAACGAATCACGTTATGTCACATGTGAGGAGGACGAACCACTCGCCACGTTGTCAACATGGCATTCAATTTGAGTTCGAAGATCGGTCAAACCGCCCTACCACATATCGTCTCACCATTGCTTCCCAAGTTCCACCCATGTGTATTGCCATCCGTTCTTGCAAACCACATTGCACCGTATGGCATTGAATCATCGAGCATTGACTTTGACCAGTCTCCCCTACCATGCATCACGTCCTAATTCGCCCAGTAAATTCCTGATGCCACATTTCTCACTGTGATTGGTTGGCGTAGGAAATTTTGCTTGTTTTGATCTAAGCATTTGATATGAAGCTGATCTGACGGTCCAGATCATACCTGAGCTATATTTAAGCCTCTAATCACCCCATAATTTTGGTCAATTTTTGGAGCTAAAAAAAGAGAAAAATATAGAAAACTTCAAGAGGGAACACAATTTTCATGGGGATTCAAAAGGATATTAATTCTACAATTCAAGAGATTGATTGTATTTCTTCTCTTACTCTTTTCTTTATCAATATTTATGTCTTCCTTTATGAAAAATATGAGTTTTATGAACACAATTATGTGTAGTTAATTTATTAATCTAAGGATCTTATGAACCCAATTTTCACTATGAAATGATCTAATATTTTACTGCAATTATAATTATAATTTAATTAAATTATTTAATTTGATTTGTATTCTATTAATTTTTTTGGCCAAAATTTCTCAACAGAGACAATTAAATAGATTTGAGAGAATTATTTAATTGTTTATCTTGATTAAATAACATGCATAATTTCTCGGTAGAAATGTAAGATTCTTATGTACGTGATCCATATTTGATGAACTTAATGAGTAGTATGCAATTTAATTGGCATGAGAGTGTGATTAAATTAATTACTATATGGTGTGTAGTTTACTTGAGAGAGGAATACATGCTACCTTGGTTAGATTCAATTGATCATGTTATTAATTGATAATTATATTCACGAGATTTTAGCAATTCGTATGTTAGAAAATTGAGGGTTAAGTATTCTGAGATATTTTCTCATATATCTTTTTAGTTACCAAATTTGATTAAATTAATTATTGCTATTTACTTTTAGTTATTTTAATTTTGCTTCCTTAAAATATAAAAACACAAAAGAAATTTATTTTTATTTTTTTTAGTTTTTAAAATTAGTTTCTAATAAAATAACTCTATGAGAACGATCTTTTCTTATCATTATATTACTTTTTGCAATATGTATACCTACGTATTCATTGCACACACTTCGTGAGTGGTGATTAAGTTTTTCACGTCGTTGTAGAGGATTATAAATATTAGAAATTAATAATTTTTTTTATTTTTTATTTTAATTTTTTTTCTTTACATTAATTTCAATTTTAATTTACTTATTTTATTTTACTGACATATTTATTTATTTATTTTAGTTAATTTATTTTATATATTTTCTTTATTTATTTATTTTCTTTTTAATTAATTTATTTAATTGTTTATTTGTTTTATTTTTATTCATTTTTTGTTTAGACATTTCTTTAGTATTATAGAAACATAGTAAATCTATTACACGAGCAGAGTTTGTGAGGGAGAAATTTTACCTTTAGATCTTGAAATTGAGCGTACATTAAGATCAATTAGAAAACAAGTCATCCATGACGAAGAAATGGCTAACCATTAGAAATAAACAATAATGAGCTAAACTTGAACAATCAAATGCTTTTAATGGATGATAGAGATAGAGTTATAAATGAATATGCAATACCTACGTTGGAATGGCTGAATCCAAGTATTACAATGCCAAATATTCAAGCTAATTGTTTTGAACTAAAGCCAGTGATGTTTCAAATGCCAAACAGTTGAACAATTCAGCGGATTACCAACAGAGAATCCTCATCTTCATACCAGATTGTTTATTGAAGTTGTAGATTCATTTAAGTTCAATGGAGTGACCAAGAAGACATTTAGGCTTAGATTTTTCCCTTACTCTTTACGAGACCATTCTCGAGCTTGGCTAAACTCTTTACCACTAGATTCCATTACAACCTGGAATGGTTTGGTGGAGAAATTCTTGATGAAATACTTCCCACCAACATAAAATGCCATGCTTAGGAATGATATTACTTCCTACCAACAATACGAAGGAAAATCTTTATATGAAGCATGGGAATGATTCAAGGAATTGCTAAAGAAGTGTCTTCATCATGGTATTCCTTCTTGGATTTAAATGGAAACTTTTTACAATGGTCTTAATGCTCAAACAAGAACTATTATTGATGCATCTGCTAATGGAGCATTGCTAGCCAAGTCTTACAATCAAGCTTATGATTTACTTGAGAAAATGGCTAGCAAAAATTATCAGAGGACAATGGACAGAATGACAGCTACAAGAAGAGTAGCCAGAGTTTTTTTATGAGGTAAATGATATCACAACACTTACAACTCAAGTTTCATTTTTGGTTAATCTTTTGAAGACTTAAAACTTGCAAGCGAGTATAAACTAGGTCCAAAAATCAAGAGTATCGTGTGTGTTTTATAGAGGAGCTTATTTGTTTGATAATTGTCCAAATAATCCTGAATCCGTATGTTTTGTGGGTAATGTGAATCGAAACAATAATCCATACTCACACACATATAACCCAGGATGAAGAAAACATACAAATTTCTCTTGGAGTAATAACAACAGTCAAGGTGGTAATTGATCAATTCAACCATCAATCATTTCCACCACCTGGTTTTCGACAGCCACAACAATCACAAGCCCAAGAGAAGAAGCCACATACTGAGGACAATACAAATGCTTTAATGGGGTGACCGGGCAGAACCGACATCACTGATCCTACCGTTACTTTGGTTTTATCTATTTATAAAACTCTCACAAGTGCACAAATCATTTCGTAGAAAATGATAAGTATACTCCCAAGGTCGATCTAAGGAAGGAATGTATGTGGTTTTTAATTTATTATTCAAACTTTTAAAAACGAAATTAAATCCTAAACATCCTGTCGAGATATTTTGGGTTTTGTGTTTTTAATCTAATTACATAAAAATAAACATAGATTCAATAAACATTTATGCAAATTTTATCTGTTAAAATAGTGGAGTATTTATGGATATAATAATTAAGTTAATTATGCTTGCTCATATTATTTAGGTTATTAAAGATATGAATTGATATTTATTGATTCTCTCTTTTTTATATGAATACCACCTTTGGTAGGGTTAGATATTCTTTGTTAACTAAACAAATCAATTAACACCTATGGGTGGGGTTGATAACTAATTTGGTTAATTAAATTAATTCCTTTTTCTAAGATATTGAAAATGAACCATTTAAATGCCACCTTTGGTGGGGTTAGACAGTTTAAACTTTATTCAAGGTGTCCAAATTAAACCTAAGAATTTAGTTATCCGAGTACTAACTTTCAAGTTTTAAAACCACTACTGAAAACATGTTGTCAATACATTTTCAGATAATAATTCTTATAAAAACTTTTAAAATAGAGCTTCACTCTAACTATCGGGCGATTGTACCAACAAATAAAAGAGCACTACTCTAAATTAGATCAGATAACTAAACCTTAAAATCTAATTTTCAGATTTAAGTTTGTAATGAAAAATAATATATTTCTCTCTAACATTCTTAATATAAAATCTTGAATAAAAATAAAATCAATTCATTTTAGAGATTTTTTCCTATTTAATATTTCCCAAGCATAACAAAGCTAATATTACATCATGGTTATAAACGACAATGAGTTAAATTTAATCACAGACAAATTAAATATAACATGTAATAATAAAGCATAAAAAATAACTGTAAAGAAAATAAAATCCTTACAGAACTTCGATGCTATTCCCGTTGCTGGAAAACCTCCAAGCGGAATTTACACTCCCATTTATTGAATCGAAAAGCAAATAAATTACAAAAACATAACTAGTTCTTCCCAAAAAGGGAAGAACTCTAAAACTAAGAGAAATTAACTAAGAAAAGCTAAAAACTAAGAAAAACTAAAAAAACTAAGAAATGAGAGAAAGAAAGAGAAGAGAAGATGTGTTTTTAGGTGTGTTTAGAAGTGAAGAGAAGGGGGGTATTTATAGGTGAGGATGTAGAGAAAAAGTGGGTGAAAAAATGATGAAAATGCGGAGTGCAATTGCTGAGGTCATTGTGGAATTTCTTGAAATAAGCTCACTATTGAAACCATCCATTGAAGAGCCACCCAAACTAGAGTTTAAACCTTTACCTTCTCATCTTTGTTATACACTTTTGGGTGATAATGAGAGACTTCCAGTCATAATCTTGACTAATCTAAGTATGGAACAAGTGGAAGCACTACTAAAGGTGCTAAGGAACTTCAAAAGAGCTATAGGTTGGTCTATTACTGACATCAAAGGCATAAGCCCATCTATATGCATGCAAAATATTTTGCTAGAGGATAGGGCTGAACCCACCAGGGATGCATAACGCCACTTAAATCCCATTACAAAAGAAGTGGTAGAGAAGGAAATTGTCAAGTGGCTAGACATTGGCATTATTTACCCATAGGTAAGTCCAGTCCAATGTGTACCGAAGAAATGAGGAATCACTGTGGTTGAAAATAAGTCCAATGAGTTAATACCTACTAGGACTGTCACGGGATGGAAAGTATGTATGGATTTTTATAAAGTAAATTAAGCTACAAGGAAGGATCATTTTCCTCTCCCATTCATGGATCAAATCCTTGACCGATTAGTTGGCATTCTTTCTTTTGCCTTCTAGATGGATACTCTGGGTATAACCAAATTGATGTGGCACCTAAAGACCAAGAAAAGACCATCTTCATATGTCCTTATGGAACTTTTGCTTTCAGGAGAATAACCTTTGGATTATGCAATGCACCTACTACATTTCAACGTTGCTTGATGGCCATTTTCTCAGACATGGTGGAGAAGCATCTAGAAATCTTCATGGATGATTTTTTGGACTTTGGAAACTCATTTTATGAATGTCTACTCTATCTCTCCCTAGTGTTACAAAGATGTGAAGAAACAAATTTGGTTTTAAACTGGGAGAAATGTCATTTCATGGTACATGAAGGTATAATCTTGGGCCATAAAATCTTAGCTAATGGTACTAAGATGGATAGAGCTAAGATAGAAATGATTGAGAAACTACCACCACTTACTAATGTACAAGGAGTACGGAGTTTTCTTGGACATGCAGGTTTTGATTGTAGATTCATAAAATATTTTTCCCAAATCTCCAAACCCTTTTGTAATCTTTTGGAAAAGGACATGCCTTTCAAGTTTGATGATAAATGTTTAGTGGAATTTCAAGTATTGAAAGAGAGACTAGTGTCAGCACCAGTTATAGTCACACCAGATTGGAACAAGCCCTTTGAGCTAATGTGTGACGCAAGTGATTTTGCTATTAGAGTTGTTCTTGGATAGCGAAGAGAAAAAAAATTTCTTCCCATATTCCATGCAAGAAATACACTGGATGAGGCTCAAATGAATTATGCAACTACAGAGAAAGAGCTCATTACCATTGTATATGCCTTTGAGAAATTTAGATCTTATTTTGTTGGCACCAAAGTAACTATCTGCACAGATCATTCTACAATAAAGTATCTCATGATGAAAAAGGATGCCAAACCAAAATTGATAAGATGTGTTCTCCTTCTACAATAATTTGACTTGAAAATTAGTGATTAAAAAGGAACAAAAAATCAAGTAACAGGCCATCTGTCTAGACTAGAGAAGGAAACAGAAATGGATGATAATATAGTGATTAAGGAATCTTTTCCAAATAAACAACTATTTTCTATAGTGCAAACAGTTCTCCCATGGTATGGAGACATTGTTGCGTGTTTTTCAACACACGAACTCGTGCAAGCATACACGGTCACAAGTAATAAAGATTTGTAAGTAAAGTATCGATCCCACGAGGATTTGTTACCATAGTTTGTCGAGTACTAAAATTATATCTTTCTGATTTTATCCAAAACAATCGTTGGTTAACAAAAAGGAAATAAAAGAAAATAAAAGAAATCTAGGATTGCAATTTTTCACCAAATTAATCCACTCAAACCATTTATTTTTCTTTTGATTTATATTTTAGTACATTTAATTTGTCAACCGAAAACTTCTTTTTTTATTATTCATACATCTCTTTCAAGCTCCGTATAAACACACCTCGTTAATTTAATTTACTATATCTCTATGAAAATTAAATTTACAGATTCATTACGTTCTAAATTTTCAAATGGCCACACATACAATTAGCGTATATCTCTATCGTTCATCATGCATGTCATTTTATTTACGAGCAATACACCCACAAATGCCTTTCTCAAGTTTATTCATGTGCCACCGATCGTTTGGATAAGATTAAGTAAATAATCCAAGCATTACGCACAAAATAGAACAAACAAATCGAAACGTCTTATAAATCTAACAAAAATAATTAAAATTAAAGCTTCATAATTTTAGATTAAATGCAACCTAGAAAAATTAAATTACTTCATAAAATTAAAATAAAAATTATAACAACTACGAGAAAAAATTAGATGAAGCGAGAAATAAAATTAAAACATCAATTAAAACAATTATTTGGCACCACCTTGTAAAACACAACAAAAGCCAAAAATGGCTTCTCCGTGTCTTGCCGTCCAACACACAAATACAATAAAAATTACAAACTGAAAAACTAAAACATTCTAAAAAACTTTCGAAAATTAAAACTAAATCTCTACTCCAAAAACTACTCTAACCAAACTTTTTTACAACTAAAAACTATCTCCTATTTATAGCAAAAAATACATCTAAAATATTACATTTTTTATTTTATTTTTTATAAAAAACGTAATAATTTGTATCGAAAAAACAAAAATTACAGCGTATCGATTTTATTAATTAAATCACGCGTGAGCAGGGCGCCTAGGTCTGCATTTTTAAATTCTTTATGCGTGCCACGTGTCAGCGTTTGATTCGCTACAAGAAAATGGTGGGACACGTGGCGGGATTTCATTGGCTTCGGGAAACGGGCGTGCGAAGGATTGTCGCACGGGAGACAACGCCGAAACGTGGGCGTAATCCTGCGCTCTCGCGCTCATGATAACATGCCACGTGTCGGAATATTATTTCTTGAAATATTAGTGGGACACGTGGCGGATTCTGTGCAGTAAAAACTAAGGATGCCGCTGCTTGGATGGACAGCGTGCATAGATTTTACACGAGCGGCTCGGTGCGCGACGGCACTGGATGGACGCTTCAATGCGGACCGTTGATCGATCCAACGGTCGGCGATCACCTCGGGAATCTGCGCCGGCCCGACATGTGGGGCCCGCTCACGGCCCGGCACAACGCGACACGTGGGACCAGCGGCCGCGAGCCGTAGCGAAGATTCTACACGCGATTTTTCCTCGTCTGGTTGTACTCGCTAGAATGCGGGACCGTTTAATTGATGATCGACGGCGCGTGATGGACGTGCGTGATTTGTGCGAGTGTGATTCTTTCACTATGAGAAAATTCAATTTTCTTAATTATATTTTGACCCACAAATATATTTCAAATTACATTTTCAACTTTTTTTTAATTACAGTTAAGCCCTTTGCTAATTTTAAATTAAATTTTTAAACTTTTAATAATTAAAATGAAGCCCAAATTTAATTTAAATTATATTTTCAACTTTTATAAATTGCAATTAATCACTCTTTTATTTGAAATTATATTTTTTGGGTACAAATTTGCATTTAAGTACGTTTTCGATACAAATTACTTAATTTTATTTAAAATATATAAAAAACAGTAAATACTAATTTATTAATCGAAAATTAACTAAAAACATCAAGAAAATAGCAATTATAATTAATAAAATAGGTGAAAATAACTATATAAAATACAGTTATCAGACATTAAACAGTGTTTTTGGGATAACCCTTACCTCTATAAGGAATGTGGTGATGGTATTTTGAGAAGGTGTGTCCCTAATGATGAAGTTGAAAGTATCCTTTACCATTGCCATAGCTCAGACTATGGAGGTCACTTTGGGAATTCAAAGATAGCAGCTAAGGTACTTCAATCTTGTCATTTTTGGTCCACAACATTTAAAGATGCTTACAATTATGTAAATAAATGTGACAGATGTCAAAGGATAGGCAATATTTCAAAAAGAGATAAGATGCCTCTAAATAGTATACTTCAAGTGGAATTGTTTGATGAGGCATCAACTTTACGGGACCATTTCCTCCATCCTTTGGCAACCAATACATACTTGTAGGATTGGATTACGTTTCGAAGTGGGTAGAAGCCATTGCTAGCAACAAATGTAATGCCAAAGTTGTCATGAAAATTTTGAAGAAAAACATTTTCACTAGGTTTGGAACTCCTAGGCATTATTAGTAATGAAAGAAGTCACTTTTGCAATATAGTATTTAATTCCTTATTGTCTAAGTATGGGATTAATCATAAAGTGTCTACCCCTACCATCCCAAAACAAGTGGGCAAATAGAGGTATCCAATAGAGAAGTGACAATAATTTTGGAGAAAATTGTGAACATCTGTAGGAAGGATTGGTCATTTAAGTTGGATGATGCTTTATGGGCATATAGAACTACATTTAAAACATCAATTGGTACCATCTCGTATAAGCTAGTATATGGAAAGGCTTGTCACTTACCATTAGAATTGGAGCACAAAGCATATTGGGCATTGAAACAGTTGAATATGTATATAGATGCAGCTGGTGAGAAAAGAATGCTTCAAATAAATGAATTGGATGAATTACGGTGGAATTATTATGAAAATGACAAGCTTTACAAAGAAAAGACAAATATATGGCATTATAAGAAAATTTTGCACCGTATCTTTGAACCGGGTCAGAAAGTGTTACTATACAACTCAAGAATCAAATTATTTTTGCGCAAATTAAAGAGTAGTTGGTTAGGTCCATTCATCATTACTAAGGTAACCAACCATGGAGCAATTGAATTAGAAAACAAAGATAAAGAGAAATTTATGGTTATTGGGCATAGGGTGAAGCATTATTATGAAGATAACTTATTAAAGGAAACATTTATGATAACCTTAGTAGATGTACCTTAGGAGTTGATATGATCATCTAGTCAAGAACGTTAAACGTGAACCTGGTTGGGAGGCAAACCAACGTTATTTTACTTATATTTTCATTGTTTTTTATGTAGGCGAATAAATGTGGAGAGCAATGGCATAATAAGAATGATAATTTCAGCAATAGATATGGTTTGCCATGATTAAGGGAGTTTTCCTTTCTTTTACCTTTTCATATTTATATGTGCACATTAGGGAAAATGTGTAATTTAAGTTTGGGGAGGGAAGTTGATTCTCTTCATTTTTCTTTTACCATGCATTTTAAATTTTTAGGGAAATTTTTTTTATTTTTAGGATGTTTTTAATCATGATTTGGATAGAAATTGATAAATATATGGAACTAAATTCATGCATGCTTGATATATGAACTCAATGATAAAAATTGGTTTTCATGGCTAGGATAAGGAATGTTACATATTTGTTAAGATATTTACATTAATCATGTGATATGCTTGCTAGTTTTGGTTGAATTGATTCAAATTTTTATGCACATGTTCATGATTGATTTAGGTGTTTTAATTGAGAAAAAAATTTGTAGTTAGTTATGCAAGTTGATGAGATCTATCAAGTTTTAGAATCTATTTGATCATCCCTTGATGTGAAATCCTAAATAGTATTTAACAAGATAAATGATTTAGGCCTTATTTGAATCGATTGAGCCTTTGAAGCTAACCATTGTTAATATCTTTAGTCGTTCATTTGAGCTTAATAAAGAACCTTTCATATCTTTAAGCCACACATAATGCCTAACTAATAAGTATTACCTTTACTCTTACCCTTTTAGCTTGTATGAAAAAGGAAAAAAAAATGCAATCATGTATTATGCTATAGCGTAAGGCAAAATGTAATGCACCCTATAAAAAAGAAAATAAAATTGAAAATAAGTTTGGGGGTATTGTGAAGTTACAAAAAAAAAGATGTAAAAAAAAGAATATGGAAAGAATGTCAAAAGATGCACTGAAATATCAAGTTAAAGCTCAATTGCAGTTAAAAAGTGCATGATGAAAAAAAAGGAAGCTAAGGTGTGGAAAGAGCCTAAAATGTCTTCATTTATTGACCCCTACCTAAGCCTTACATTACGAGCAAGTAAGTCCCTTATTGATCTTGAGATAAGTGCATATTTATATTAATGGAGAGGGATGTGAAAAATAGGCTTGTGAGACTTGTTCTAAGATTGAATTGATTACCATGCTCATATAGGTTGATTTCATAAGTGCATTGGATGATACCAGGTGTAACACATACACACTAATCAACTTTTCAGAAACCTTGCATATCCTTGTATTGATGGAACGTTGATTGATGAATATGTGAACCTCCTTATGAGAGGATTGTATGACTTTTGAGAGGGATAGTTTTCGTGAAATATGAATGTACTAATAGAAGTATATTTAATAATATACTACCTATGTTATTTTATTTAGTTATACTTGGCTTTACTTGAGGACAAGCAAAGAGTTAAGTTAGGGGGTGTGATGACTCTATGAAAGTATAGTCATTAACACACTTTTTTACTTAATATTTACTTGTTTTATTCTATAAATAGTATTTTTTGGGCTAAAAATATTAAAATATAAACTTTTTAGTGAAAAGGTGTGAAAATATAATTTTTGAAATTTTTTGGTTATTTTCTGAAATATTTATGGATTTTTTTAATTTTTAATGCATGGCCAATCATGAGCTGCCATGTGCCTGCCATGCAAGTAGAAGAGCTCACTAGGCTAGCCACATAGATGCCCTACAAGTAGGGATATCGAATCAGGTTGCACCGCATATGAGGAGGACGAACCACTCGCCACGTGTCAGTACGACATTCAATCAAAGTTTAGAGATTGGTCAAACTACCTTACCATATGTCATCAAGCCATTTCTTCCCACGTTCCACCCATTTTTGTGAACCACATTGCACAGCGTGGTGCTAACTCATCAAGCGTTGACTCTAACTAGTCTCCCCTTCCACTCATCGTACCCTGATTCTCCCAGAAAATTACTGATGTCATGTGTCATGTTATGATTGGTTGGTGTTTTCATTTTTGTTTGTTTTGATCTCAGCCCTTGATCTGATGGTCCAGATTGCACCTGAGCTATATTTAAGCCTTTAATCACCCCATAAACTCTAAGGGGCCATCCTTAGCATACTTTTGGTCAATGTTTGGAGCTAAAAAGAGAGAAAAATATAGAAAAATTTAAAGGTGGACACAATTTTGGTAGAGATGCAAAAAGAGATTAATTCTACAATCCAAGAGATTGATTGTATTTCCTTTTTTACTCTTTTCTTTATCAATTTTTATGTCTTCCTTTATGAAAAATATGAACTTTATGAACACAATTATGTATAGTTAATTTATTAATCTATGAATCTTATGAACCCAATTTCACTATGTAATGATTTAATATTTTACCCCAATTATAATTTAAATTTAATTATATTATTTAATTTAATTTGTATGCTATTAATTGTTTGGCCAACAATTTATCTATAGAGGTAATTAAATAGATATGAGAGGATTATTTAATTGTTTGTCTTGATTAAATAACATGCATAGATGTATGTTCTTATGTATGTGATGCATAATTGATGAACTTAATGAGTAGTATTCAATTTAATTGGCATGAGAGTGTGATTAAATTAATTACTATATGGTGTGTAGTTTACTTTAGAGATGAATACATGCTAGGTTAGATTCAATTGATCATGTAATTAATTGATAATTATATTGAGAGGATTCTAGCGATTTGCATGTTTGGAAAATTGAGCGATTAAGTATTCCTAGATATTTTCTCATATATCTTTTTAGTTATCAAATCTGATTTAATTAATTATTGCTATTTATTTTAAGTTTTTTTAATTTTGTTTCCTTAAAATATAAAAACACAAAAGAAATTGATTTTTATCTTTTTTAGTTTTAAAAATTAGTTTCTAATAAAATAATCTCCAAAGAAACGATCTTTTCTTATCATTATATTACTTGTTACGATATGTATACTTTTGTATTCATTGCATACACTTCGTGTGTGGTGATCAGTAATCAAATACCAATTCCATATAAATGAGTTAGTGAATCTGAAAGAAAATTTTAATTACGAGTCCAACTATCTTCCAAGTTGTCACTTGGGATCCTACAATCCTACAACCTCACCCTATTCTATGCACAAACATAAGGAAAGACATCTGAATGTACCAGTGAAATAATGTGTCATGCATTCTAATAATACATATCGTAATCAACTACATGAAAGAAACAAGCAATAAATCACTACATAACAAGAAAACTAGAAAACACATAGGATGAAATTTGAAACAAGAGAATGCGTACTAATATTGATAAATTCTTGAAAATTACTCATATTTCATGATTTTATTATGCTTAAAAGTGATAAATATATTTTATTTTAACATATTTATATAAATATTTATGCTAATCTATATGTTTGGAATCACGAGCATGTTTTGTTGTATTTCAGGTGTTTTTAGCTTTGAAATTTATAAATTTGTCAACATATGGAGAACAACACTTGAAGCACTTAATTTTCACCTTAGGACCTTAATAGATTAAGGCATGTAAGCCTTACATAAAAAAGCAACCAGTTTGTAAGTTGTACAAGACAAATTTTAAGAAAAGGGAAGCGTTCCATGCTGAAGAAATATGTTTGACATGGCACAATCCGTTAGAGATTAATTTACTATACAAAGTGAATAACTTGTGTTGTGGTATGGTTAGGTGGTGTCGCAACTTGATGCTCTCAGGTTGAAATGTACAAAGCTGAACAAACATTGTACAACTATGTGGAAAAGCTTGTGCCACGATGCATCTCTAAAAATTGTCCCAAAGACCTATGTACTCTTCTTTCCTAATAAATAAAACAATATCCTTATTAGGTTTGACGTATCATATAGTTTCATTTTTTCTTTCTTTAGCCATCTGTTCTTCTTAGTTTTAGTATACAATTTAGGACAATGTTCCACCCCCATTTACAGATATAGAAAGAGAACCTCCCTTTGTGAAGAAGATCTAAGGCTTTTGATAAGGCAATGACAACTTGTTCAGAGATCTGGGATCATCATCAACAAGAAGGACTATTTTTAATTGTTATATCTTTTATCTCTTTTTTTATTCTAATGCCTTTTGTCGTCAAATTAACTTTTATTAATTTAACAATGATTGACTAATTCTACTTCCAATGATTGGAAGAATAATTTTGTGATTTAAATAAATAAAAGTTTTAAATTTATTTCTTGTTCCTAATCTTCAAATATTTAATTATAAATTCATGATTGGCCATGTCTTGATTTAAGATTAAAGGATGTATTTTAAAATTAACCATTATAAAACATCATCTATGCTTAGTTATATAAAATGAATATGAGTCTATTTTAACTTCGTTGATTTGTATTAAATTAGATAGTTTAAAAATAACTTTAATTATAAAATAAAGATGGGTCAAATATTCATTTATAATTAAATA
Organism: Hippophae gyantsensis; assembly: GCA_030763125.1. Classification (NCBI taxonomy): domain Eukaryota; kingdom Viridiplantae; phylum Streptophyta; class Magnoliopsida; order Rosales; family Elaeagnaceae; genus Hippophae; species Hippophae gyantsensis. The sequence continues at coordinate 2,668,325 of CM061033.1, read as the reverse complement.
ATATATCTAACTTAGGTTTATCAATTTATTCATTTCATGCCCGACCAAATGAAGTAATTAATTAATTGAATATTTAGTTAGTAATATTTCTTTTGTTTACCAATTAATAAATTTTACCCCTTATTAAGGAAGAATTGATTAATTGGATATCATTGGGAACTTAACATGGTTATAGGGATTTCATTTATTTAAAAATAGTAAAACTAGCTTATATTTAAATCACTTTGTAAGGTTTATGAGTATTGACGATATTCGTAAACAAAACATGTATAGCTAATTTAGTTTCTAGGTGAGTCTTTTAAAAACACTTTTCAAGCTGAAGAAACTATTGAGCTCTAAATGAACACATCTAAGGGATATCATTGGTCTTATGTACTTTAGATATCACATTCCATAAATAGAACATTTTGCAGTTTGATTGCTGGATTGATCACTATATGTCTGAATTGATACGAGCGAGTAAATCGATCAAGATGTAATGTTTGATCGAATGAGTACTAGATCAATCGAGGAACAATCCACTTGTCTAGGGATTTATTTTTATTACCTTAGATCGATGGATATTTTTGGCTTGATCGATCAACTTGACCAAGATAAATCAAGTGACCAAGGTCTCAACTTTAACCTAATTGTTAACCCAAGGAAAACATGTTAATTACAATATTATACCTATTATATACTATTCTATGAATTTTATAATGAAAAGATTAGTGATTGGACTTTAACCTAGCATTAGGGTTTCAATATTTTCTATTCAAACAACCTAATGCCTCTTGTTTTCTTTAACCATAAGAGCATCAATCTTTTTATCTCAAGCTATCCCTTTAAAATTGCTTTACAAAAATTAGATCACATTTCTTTACGCTTCTTTCTTTAATTCATCTATCAAACATTTGTAGATGTGTTTGATTGGTTGATAAGCCTTGCGAGTTTACAATATTTTGATTAAATGTTCATATGTCTTATTCTTTATTTTGTTCTTGAATTATTGGATCAAATAATTATATGTATAATATGATAATTATTTTGTTTGATTATTTATCTTTAAAGAAACTATCATTATTGAACTTGTAATTAATATACTTGTTCTAGGATTGCTAGATGATTTAATATTAACTATATATTATTGAATCTTCTAGTTAGGTTTATTCATTGTTGAATCTTCTATAGGACACACCTTGCACTTGTGTTTTGTTGCTAATTTTTTAGGTACTAGTTAAATGGGTTCGGTTGCTTGTGTGATTCAAGTTATCATAATGTTGGTCTAAATTCAATTATCTTTCTTTGATGAAAAGCAGCAGCTTGTAAGTAGATTACCTGGGGCCTTACCTTTGGCGGTAGTTTAAGTCCTAGCCTTGTAAATGAACCTTATTTTCATAGTAGATGATTATGGGATCCAATGGATTGATAGTTTTCATCTTAGGTTATTATTGTGTCCTATGTTACTTTCTCCTAAACAAATATCTATGTCAATCTTCAATTATTTTTGCTTCATTTTATTTACATGCGATTGCAAGTCTGATTATTTGTGAAATTTTAATTTTCATAATTAGTTTAATTATGTATTCACCCTTTTAGTTAATTAGATCTGTAATGTAAAAGCTTTCAATTGGTATTAGAGTGGGTCACTAGATACACTTAGTGTTGCCTAGGACCTTATTTTGGATCATTTGAGAAAGAGTTCATCTACAACATGTGCTCTCTACTTTGATGGGTTTAACTACCCTTATTGGAAGGCTCATATGAAGGCCTTTTTATGTTCTATTGACGAGAGTGCTTGGAACTCACTTAGTTATGGTTGGAAACCACTTATGGTTACCAAAGGTAATGTAGTCACTCTTAAACCAAGAAAATATTGGAATATTGAAGATAAAACTACTAGTAATTGTAACCAAAGAGGTATTAATGCTATTTTTAGTGTGTGTCTGCTGATGAGTTCCATCATATCTCTCATATTGATACTGCTCAACATGCTTGGTATATTTTAGAGGTTGCCTATGAGGGAAACATAAAATTTAAATGAAATAAACTTCGCATGATGGGTACTCAATTTGAAAACTTAGGATGAAAGAAGATGAGACATTTTCAAAGTTTTATGCTAAATTATGTGATATTATAAACACTTCTGCCAATCTTGATTAAAAATTTCATGATTTCAAGATTTGTTAAAAGATTCTTTGCTCATCTCCATATCACTTCCGTGCAAAGGTCACTACCATTGATGAAAGCAAGAATATGGACAATATCAAAATAGAGGAACTCATTGGCTCACTTCAAACCTTTAAGATGATTTTTCGAACACCTTCAAAGAAGAAAGGTATCACTTTCAAAACTACCATAACTAATGATGGTGAGAATGACAATGATGAGGATGATGAAGAATTGAAACTCTTAGACAAAAGACTTAAGAAACTCTTCAACCATAACAATTCATAAGTATCTCGCAACCAAACCATTCAAGGGATTAGAATCCAAAAGAACTCAAATTTATGAGCTCAAAAAGTAAGAAAACTAAACCTACTAGACCTAAATGTCTTGAATGCAATGAGATTGGTCATATTGCAACTGAGTTTGCTAACAAAAAGAAGAGAACTAGAAGAATTTTCAATGCTATCCTTAGCGACTCAAAAAGTGACAACAATCCTAATGACTTAACAAATTATGGCATCATCTATTTGGTATTCACTGTAACTACTGGTTGATAGTCCTATAGGTTTGACATTGATTCAGAGAATGAGAAAAGTGATTTTGAATTCCTACTCAAAATATTTAATGAAAATAATCTTGATGAATTATTTATAGACATAATTAGCATTAGGAAACAAAAAGATAAGTTGTAAAAGTAACTAAAGTAAATGACAAACCAAAATCCTATGAAATAAACTCTTCAATGTTAGGAAAAGAAAATATTGATTTTTGTGAATGTATTAATGATCTAAATTCTAGTCTTGCATGTCAAAAATAGGAAAAAAGAATATGGTGCAGGAAATTGAATAATCAATAGAAGTTGTCGAAAGGCTAACTATGGGAGCTAATAGGTTGAACAAGATTCTATATTATGGAAAACCTGCTAGAAACAAGAGAGGGCTAGTTTACGTAGATGAGTATTCAATGCCACCTTCTTTATTATACTTGCAACTATAAGGGGGTAAGCTGAAACCCAGGACCATGTCTATACAACAAATGGATAAATCTCAAATATATCCAAAGGATATGGTAAAGGATTTAATTTTACATGTAGGTTTTTCTATAATTATTGAACTATTTTGGCCAGCTCGATGTCATCTCACCTATGTCTCATCACCAAGCTCACTGGTGATGCCAACGAATGGTCTTTGAGTAGTAGTGAAAGACTAACAAGACAAGGTGAGAATGGTGGTAAAAACATTTGAACAATTGTTGGAGCCTCACAAAAGGCTTGACGCTATGCTTGGCGAGATATAGATAAGGTACAATTTTTCCTATAAATAGGAGCTTGAATTAGCCATTTTTCTCTCACTCAAATCCCATTTACTATTTCTCTCTCTACAATTGAGAGTTATCTACGTTATAATAATCACACTTAGGTCAATTTAACTTCCTACTCAAATAGGCATCATGAACCTAGGTAAGGGGTGGAAACTTCAACCTATAGAATTAATTCATAAGAACTATTGCAACTTGACAAAGAAAGCCTCACAACCTAAATTAAGAAGAACACAGGGAAATTACAATAAAAAACATGCTTAATACAACGCACCATATAAAAAACTTGATGATAAGAAAGAATAATTTATGGTAAACACATTATTGGCAGTGTGCTCGCAAGCTCCCATCTAGGCTAACAACATGCATATATATGGAAAACATCACACAACATATGTATCAGGTAAACATGATGGAAAAGCTATAAAGGATTTCTAATCACTTCAAGACCTAATGTGTGGAAACATATTTGATAAATAATGATTGTACTCTCACTACATGTGATTATACATAACATAGTATGTAACAAGGTAATCACACATAAAATCCCTACTTATATGGTAACATCCTCGTTGCTTATGGTAATCACTCAGTAGCAAACAATCCACTAATAAAATAAATAGAAAACATGAATGTAAATACCTCCATCAGTTAGGACACCTACTCTAACTGCCTATATTGCTCTCAATTTCTATCAAAAGCATAGTTGATTCAAGTAAATCCAAGCTCATTCTGAGGGTTCATCACCACATGATATGATCAAATATTGATGGCACAACCTCTTAATATGCGTACACCTTTCAACCTTACAACACCAAGTTGACACACGACAAACAAACACATAGGCTCTTCACCAATGTACCATGTTGTAATGTTGCAATGCTTAATCAACACGTGACATACTATCATATAGGCTCCTCACCTATGAGAATTATTACATCCTTAGAACCACAAGCAGACACACGATAAACCACCACATAGGCTCCTCACGTATGGGAACTATTGCATCCTTGTAACCATTAGACGACATAAGGCATACCACCATATAGGCTTTTCTCCTATGAGAGTTTCTGTACTCATTTAACTACCAACCGACACATTATAACTCAGCATTGAAAGTAACTCCTCAAAATGATATGGCTCTCAACTAGCCAACCACACATTTTTCCACTCATCGAAACCTCAATCATTCTCACATTTTTTACATACAACCCTATGTTTGTGAAATATGAGAGAGATTCCTCCCTAATTTCCTACATCACATAGATAGTACACTATTTTTGGAACCTCACAATCAAAAGGAAAATGGACCATGAACATACTAAGAAATTTAGGTGACATATGAGCAAAGCTTCCCTCCAATTCTGGTTAAGAAAATAAGAAGAGGAGAAGGAAATTTATAGAAAAAAATCTAGCCTCTCGGACACTCATCTGCCATCCTTATCGACCACTCACAAGGTCAACAATGAAATTATCCATTAAACTAACCATTACACACTCATTGACCTTAGTTGACAACAGGAATCCAACAACAATAACTTAGGCTTAAAATCTCTCTCAATGAAAGCCAACACAAACAACATCCCTAATGGGATACCACGATAACAAACAAAGTCCTCAAAAGGACACCATGACAACAAACACCCAAAATGTAAGCTATATGCAAAATAAGAAAAAGGAATTTGTGTAATATAAAAACACAAAACTATGTCCTAAGTGATACTAAGCCATAAGTAACTAACCTTACAAAGTACAAATAGAAGTATCGAACAAAATCTAAATACTGTGTTTTGCACACATGAATGCCAATACCAAAATGATAAGCCTTATGATTTTCCCCTTTGGCTTTCTTTGTCAAAACAGTGCATAACTCAAATATAGATATGGAATTGAAGCATATAACATTCATGCAAGATATACCTTAGGAATTCATTCCCATGAATAAAATTTGATCCACTACCTAGGAACCCCCAACACACTTGACTATAGTGCATCTGTCTTGATGTGCATCATCTATCTTCATGAATCAACCTATCTTTCTTGATGGTCCATTCCATGCTAAAATTATTCCACATCTACTAATTTCCAACTAAGCTCCAAGCTCTAATAAAGTACCAAGGTCTCAACCAATACATGTAACCTACACACAGGAAAGAACAATAGCCATGAATGCATCATGTAGAAACTTTATGTAATCTAACCAAATACTTTCATGTTATCCTTACATAGGTACACAATGATAGTCTAAGTATAATAAAACACATAACTCCTTCTAACAAAATGCAACAATCTCGCTAAGTTTATGCATATCAAGTAACCATGATGTAGTGCAACCTACACTCGCATCCAATGTAGCACACAACATTTTAATGAACGATGAGTTGCACACATAAATGTCTCCCCATTTTTACCATAGAAAGTCAAAGGAACATCCCTATATGAAAGAGATAAGGCATATAAAAATGCAATAACCCTATAACTTATGCACCACAGGATAAAAGAATGAGCAATCACTAAAAACAATGTAATAGAAACAAACAATCAATAAACTAAATGAACAAAAAGACAAAGAAATATGCAGATAGAAAATGTCTCCCTTATGAAATATATAGCACAAAGCCCATGTCTCTTTGTTTTATGGAAGGGAATAAATGACTTTTCAAAGCATTGAAAACATATCGATAGAATGGGAAATCGAATACCAATTCCATATAAATGTGTTTATGAATCTATAGAACAAGTTGACAAGGAGTCCAACTATCTTCTAAGTTGATACTTGGGTAGATTCAATCCTGCAATCTTCCAAACTCATCCTATTCTATGGAAACACATAAGGAAAGACATCCCAATGTACTTATGAAAACATGTTTTGTGCATTCTAACAATAAATACTTGGTAATCAACTACATGAAAGAACAAGTAATAAATCACTACATAACAATAACACTTGTAAACATATAGGATGACATTTGAAACAAGAGAATTCATACTAAGCATACAACATGTTATATTGATAAGTGCTTAAAAAGCTATCATATTTCATGATTTTATTGCTCTTAAAGGTGATAAATACATTTGATTATAGCATATTTATATAAATACTTATGCATATCTATATGTTTGGAGTCACAGATATATTTTACTGTATTTCATGTGTTTTTTTTCAAAATTTATAAATTTTTCAACATATGAAGAACAATACTTAGAGCACTTAATTTTCACCATCAAACATTAAAATATTAAGGCATGTAAGCCTTACATGAAAAAGCAACAAGTTTGTAAATTATACAAGGAAAATTTTAAGAAAAGTGAAGCACTCCATGATGAAGAAATATGTGTGACATGACATACTCTATTAGGGATGAATTTACTATGCATGCTAAATAACGTGCATCATGGCACAAATTAGGTGGTGTTATGGCAGTGTTCTCGAGTTGAAATGTACAAAGCTGAAAAAAACTTATGCAATGGCATGGAAAATATTGTTCCATGATGCAGTTTGACATATCATACAGTTTCATTTTTATTTCTTTAGCCATGTATTCTTCTTAGTTTTAGTGTAGAAATTTAGGTTAGTGATCCACCTCCATTTATAGATACAAAAAGAGAACCTCCTAATTGTAAAGAAAATCTAAGGATCTAGATAAGCCAATGGCAACTTGTTCAGATATCTAGAATTTCCTTCAATAAGAAAGGGTATTTTTTAATTTTTATATCATTCATCTCTTTCTATACTTTGATGCCTTTTTTAGTTATTTTGACTTTTATTAATTTAACTATGATTGGTTAATTTTATAATGTGGGATTTTAGATTCTACTTCCAATGATTGGAGAAGCAATTTTATGATTTAAATAAATAAAAGTTTTAGAATTATTTCTTGTTCATAATCTTCATATCTTTAATCATAAATTCATGATTGAGCAAGTCTTGATTTATGATTAAAGAAAATATTTTAGAATTAACCATTAGAAACATACTTTGTGCTTAGTTATATAAAATGAATAAAAGTCTATTTTAACTTCATTGATTTGTATTAAATTAGATGGTTGAAAAATAACTTTAATTATAAAATAAAGATAGGCCAAATCTTGATTTATAATTAAAGAATATATCTTAATTAGGTTTATCAATTTATTAATTTCAAGCCCAACAAAAAGAAAGTTATTAATTAATTGAAGATTTTAGTTCATAATATATCTTTAGTTTACCAATTAATAAATTTCAGCATTGACCAAGGAAGAATTGATTAATTGAATATCATTAGGAACTCAACATAGTTATGAGGAGTTCATTTATTTAAAAGGAAACAATAGTAAAACTATATTATATTTAAACCACATTATATTTAAAACATTTAAATGTAATTTAGTTTCTAAGTGAGTCTTTCAAGAACACCTTTTCAAGCAAAAGAAACTATCAAGCTCCAAATGAATACATCTCAGGTATATCTTTTTCCTTATGCACTTTAGATTTCACATTAGACACATAGGAACATTTTGCACTTAGGTTTCTTAATCGATCAAGATATGTCTTGATAGATCGAAGTGAGTACATTGATCAAGAATCGATCTACCTTGTTTAAAATGTCCTTGATTTAATTTTTAATTGAGCTAGATCAATCATAGTATAATGTTCAATTGATTGAGTACTATATCAATTGAGAATCAATCTACCTATATAGGGCTTTATTTTTATTACCTTAGACTGATCGACTTTTTGGCTCGATCGTTCAAACTCGGCCAAGATCAATCAAGCAACTAAGGTCTCACCTTTAACCTAATTTTTAACCCGAGGAAAACTTGATGATTACAATATTATCCCTATTATTTACTGTTCTATGAATTGTTTATTGGATATATTAGTAATTGGACTTTAACCTAGCATTAGAGTTCCAATATTTGCTATTTAAACAACCTAATACCTCTTGTTTTCTTCAACCACAAGAGCATAAAATCTTTTCATCTTAAGCTCTCCCTTTCATATTACTTTGCAAAAACAAGATAATATTTCTTTACGCCTCTTTCTTTAATTAATCTATTAAACATTGGTAGATGTGTTTGATTGGTTAATAAGCCTAGTGAGTTTATGATATTTTAATTAAATGTTCATATGCCTTATTATTTATTTTTTTCTTCAATTATTGGATCAAATAATTATTTATGTAATATGATAATAATTTGGTTTGATTATTTCTCTTTAAAGAAAATATATTTATTAAACTTGTACTTAATCTGCTAGTTCTAGGGTAGCTAGATGATTTAATATTAACTGATATATTCTCAAATCTTCTAGTTAGGTTTATTCACCGTTGAATCTACTCTAGGGCACATATTGCACTAGTCTTTTGTTGCTAATTTTTTAGGTATAGGTTGAATGGGTTTGATTGCTTGTACGATTCAAGTTATCAGAACATTTTTCCAAATTTGATCACATTTATTTGAAGAAAAGCAGCAACTTGTAAGTAGATTACTTGGGACCTTATCTATAAGGGTAGTTTAAGTCCTAACCTTATAATTGGACCTTATTTTCATAGTGGATAGTTAGGTGGTCCGATGAGTCAATAGTTTTCCCCTTAAGTCATTGTTGTGTCCAAGGTTGTTTTCACCTAAAAAATATCTATCAATCTTTATTTATTTCTTCTTTATTTTATTTACACGCGATTACATGTTTGGTCATTTGTGAAATTTTAATTTGGCATAATTCAATATTCCTCCTTTAGTTAATTAGATCTGTAATATAAAAAAAATTCAATTGGTATTAGAGCGGGTCACTAGATACACATAGTATTGCCTAGGGCCTTGTTATGGATAATTTGAGAGAGGGTTCATCTATAACGTATTCTTCCTACTTTTATGGGTCTAACTACCCTTATTTGAAGGCTCATATGAGGGCCTTTTTAGATTTTACTGATAAGAGTGTATGGAACTCATTTAGTTAAGGTTAGTAACCACCTCTAGTTACCAAAGATAATGTAGTCACTATTAAATCTAAAAAAATTGGAAAATTGAAGTTAAAACTACTAGTAACTATAATTGAAGAGATATTAATACTATTTTTAGTGTATATTGGCATATGAGTTCCATTGTATGTCACATGTTGATACTACTAAGTATGCTTTGGATATTTTAAAGGTTTCCTATATGGCCAACACAAAAGTTAAATGAAACAAACTTTTCATGTTGGGTACTCAATTTCAAAACCTTAGTATGAAATAAGATGAGACCTTTTCTAAATTCTATGCCAAAATTATGTGATATTATTAAAACCTCTGCCAATCTTGGATAGAAACTTGATGATTTCAAGATAGTTTGAAAGATTTATTTATCATTTCCATATCAATTCCATGCAAACGTCACTACCATTAATGAAAGCAAGGATATGAACACCATGAAAATAGAGGAACTCATTGGCTCACTTTGAACCCTTGAAAGGAGTTTTCAAACACCTTTAAAGAAGAAAGGTATCACTTTCAAAACTATCATGAATGATGATGGTCAGAATGAAAATAATGATGATGATAAAGAATTGAAACTCTTAGCCAAAAGACTCAAGAAAAAGACTCAAGAAACTCTTCAACCATAACAATTCATAAAGTATCTGGCAATCAAACTATTCAAGGGATTAGAATACAAGAGTACTCATACAAACTTATGAGTTTAAAAGTATGAAAACTAAACCCACAGGACTAAATGTTTTGAATGCAATGTGATCGGTCATATTGCAACTGAGTTTCCTAACAAAAAGAAGAGAACTAGAAAGGCTTTCAATGCTACCCTTAGTGACTTAGAAACTCACAATGACAATACTAATGACTCAACGAATTATGGCACCAACTATTTGGAATTCACTGCAATTATTAGTGGGTAATTCTATAAGTCTAACATTAACTCAAACTATGAGAAAAATGATTCTGTATTCCTACTCAAAAAATTTAATGCAAATAATTTTGATGAATTATTTACAGACTTAATTGGTAGTAAGAGAAAAAAGGATAAGTTACTTACACAGGTAACTAAACTAAATGACAAAAAATATTCCTATGAAATAATATCTTCAATGCTAGAAAAAGAAAAACTTGATTTTTGTGAGCGTATTAATGATTTGAATTCAAGTTTTGAATTTCTAAAACAAGAAAAACAGAACTTGAAAAGTCCCAAAAAGGCATAAAAAGGCAAGCCATGGGAGCTAAAAGGTTGAAGAAGATTCTAGATTATGGAAAACCTACTGAGATAAGAGAGGGCTAGGCTATATAGATGAGTATCCTATGCCACCTTCTTCAAAATCAAATTTTTTTGTAAAACCTCCATCTCTTCTGATCGATGCAAAACTACAAGCGCACAATATCATAGTTTTATAATAAAGTGATAAGAAGAGTATCTTCTTCAGGGATTGGTAGTTTACTTTTGACAAATACCAAAATTATGCTAATCTCAATTTTATCTAGAGAAGTCACTAAGGTTGTTGTAATTTGAATTTGAAATAAAATCAATTTAAAGAAAATGAGCAAAAGAAAAGAAAGATATTCGAAGATCAAATTAATAGGAAGAAAACATCTAGGAAATCGATTTCATCTAATCCTTCACTATGTTTTACTCATCTAGCTAATTGAATTGAATTCTCTTTTTCTTAACTATCTCCAAAAATAACATCCAAAAGCCTCTTTCAACTGTCAATTGGAAACATTCTTGCTCGTCAATTTACACAAGAATATTTAATTTAATAAAGCAAGAAAGCATTAAGACCAATTATTTTAATACTACACAAGTTCATACAAGTCTTTCAATCTCTATATTTACCTATGCCGAAATATTTTAGATCTATCCTATAATTCCCTCTTTCGATAGTTTAATTGCGAGTTAATTAGAAGCAATAAACTCTAAATAAATTAGACAAGCATGAAAGGAAATAATTCAAATTAACATAAAAAATCAAGTATAACTTGGAATTAAATTACATCTTTTTCCTAGAATAAAAAATTTTAGTTCATGCTAAAAATTAAATTTAACATAAAAGAATTCACCATAAATTTTCTGAGAAGAATTAAAAGAAAAATGAATCGCAAAAAGAATATGCTTTCAACTTATTCTATTCCAATGTTCCCTGTTTCCTACTTTTATTTCTTCTCTCCTATTTTCTTCTTTATTCCTTGCTTTTTTTCTCTGCAGTGTTTCTTGTTTTTTCTCTGTTCTAAGCTGATTTTTTCTTTTTTTTTATTGCACCGTTATCCCCCTTTTCTCCTCTTTTTTCCATTTTTTTTATTTCTCCTATGTTTGTTATATACATATACATATATACATACATACATATATATAAGAGGCATTGGAAGATTTAGGTTATATATATGTATATATGTATATATGTATATGTATATTAAGCCACGTCCAAACTATGCGCAATTTGTTTTTTAGAAATCTTCATTTAAATTTAATTTAAATAAATCTTAATTTAAATTTGAGAATCCTTAGACAATATGCTTCTAAAATTTTGGATCTTCATTTTTTTCAAATCTGCAATAAAATTTAAATAATAAAAATGAAGTCTAAAATCAATAAAAATTAAATAAATTTTGATTAAAGTTAAAGTGGAGAAGTGATAAATTATGTAAAATTATGCAAGTCATCACCTTCTTCACATGCCACACATTCAGCTCCAAAATCTAAGAGCACACTTTTAAGGGATTCTAACTCTACTCCTACTATTATTAATTGTGCACAAAGAACTATTCTTCCTATAATTGATAAAACTATTAAGTTTATGCATGTTTGTCATCATTGTGGTAGGAAAGGTCACATTAGGTCCAAGTGTAAATTTTTGATGAATTCTCCTAAATTTAATAATTCTTTCTATACTTTAAATTATAAGACTCGTTATTATCATGCATATATGCATAGTATCACTAATAAGTCTACTGGAATGCATGAATTGGTTTGTTTAAAAAGGCAAGTGAATTTCAAAACTTTTAATTCTAGGAAATATTATGATCATCCTACCATGCAAGTTGTATCTTCTTTTAGGATGAATATGAAACCTAAGATAATTCCAAGAAAATTCTTGTGACAACTAAATAGTTGATTTCCAAACCAAAGAAATAGAGAAACCAAAATTTAAGAAAATTTGGGTTAAGAAAGGTTGTATCTTTCCGATCATTTGACCATCATTTATTGTTCACATTGATACTTTTGTTTCAAAGCTTAATTGAGCCTAGGTGAGCATGTTTAGTTTTTTTTATTGATATTTCTTTAGTTTAAAAAAATAGAAAAAAGGAGATGCTAGAATTGCTCTAACATTGACATAAAATTTACATGGTACTCTCATATTATTCTAATTTTATCGATTGATTTTACATTGATTTTACATGGTACTCTCATATTATTCTAATTTTCATATTGGTTGATCGATCTTGACATGAATCTACTCACACACTCAATGAACACATATGTACACATATGTATGTCATGCTTGAAGTTTATGATTGATATTGTGATATTTTAGAGCTTGAGATAACCTTGATTGTAAAATTGTTTTTTAGCTCTACCTTTCACTTTATAAAATGCTACTATATAGAGACACCTAGTTTTCAGAGGGCCACCTACTTTGATGTGTTAAGCTACCATATTGAATGGAGAGGGCTATCTCAAAACTAGTATAAAAGTCATCATACTTGGTTTTGGCTTGTGTTAAATACTTCAAAAAATAATAATAGTAGTAAAGGAAAAAGAAAAAATACAAAAAGTTTTTGCATGCACAAAAAGAAAATAAATAGCCAATCTCTCACAACAAAATACATGAGGGGAATTAAAGAAAAAAGAGTTAATTAAGTTCTGTCTTGGTAAGTAAAATCTTATTGTGTGTAAGTATGAATTCACTTACAAATTTTTCATGATAAGTGATACTTTTTTCTTTGAATCTTTCATAACTGATCATAAATAAACAAATTGACATCCTAATGTAGTTCCAACACATATTTTACTTTTGGTGATTGTCAATATGTTACCATATGCCTTAATATATTTGTGTGTCTTGTCTACATATATCTATGTTAATAATGAATAGTCACACTTTGAATAAAATTAATTTCATCTTTTGTCTGTATTATTATAGTCATGTTTAGCTAAGTACATTAACCTCAATTACAAATAATTCATATATATATTGATTTTTATATTTTTTTATTCTAATTTATTTAGGGAAGGAATTTTATTCATTTTTTGAAAAACATATTATTTTTAGCACTCTATTTTGATTGTTAATGAGATTTTCAAAATGTATACTCCTCTTTTCAGTCATAAAATACAATGCTTGCTTATTCAACCTGCTTTTCATTGCCCTATGATTATATTATTTATTCGTATGACAAAAATAATAGATAATTATTTATTGTTAATTGAATAAGAGAGTTATTGATTGAAAATTTTCTTTGAGAGAGATTGCATATAAGGGGAGAACACAATAAGTGTTCATGTTAATTCCCATAAGGGGAGTAATACTTATTTTTGTTCCTTCGCTTTTCTGTTATTATATGTACTGAACTAATAAACAATGAGTATTTTGGGACAAGTTGTGTGTCCCTTTGTGTTTTTTTCAGTGCACAGATATGCTATCAAGATTCAAGTGAAAATGGATTCATCGGATCATAGGATAGTTCCACTAAGTGAAATGTATTTTTATATGAGTTTGATGTAGTGAGAGAGAGGTTTTGTCACACAAATATGCCAAAGGGAGATATTGTATGGTTTATGAGTGTTGGTGATATTCGTGAAAAAAATATTTAAATGTAATTTAGTTTATAGGTAAATCTTTTAAGAAAAATTTTCATATTGAAGAAACTATTAGCTCCAAACAAGCACATCTCAAGTATATCTCTATTCTTATGGATATTAGATTTCATACTATGCATATAAGAACATTTTACACTTAAGTTATTCGATCAATCGATACCTATCTAGATCGATCAAGGTGAGTAGATTGATCAATAATTGATCTCCCTTGTTTAAAAATTCCTTGATTTAATTTTTAATTGAGGTATATCGATGAAGGTTTAATTTTTGATCAATTGAGTATTAGATTGATCAAGAATTGATCGACGTATCTTAGGATTTATTTTTAATACCTTTGATCGATCAAAGATTGGTTAGATCATAAACCATTTTTGGCTCGATTGATTGACCTCAACCTAGATCGATCAAATGGCTAGGGTCTCAACTTTAACCTAATTGTTTATTTAAGACAAACTTGTCAATCACAATATTGTCCCTATTATTTACTACTCTATGAATTGGTTAAGGCATAGATTTGTAATTGGACTTTAACCTAGCATTAAGGTTTCAATATTTTCTATTTAAACAACCTAATGGCTCTTGTTTCCAGTATTCACAAGAGCATAAATATTTTCATCTTAGGCTCTCTCTTTCAAATTTCTTTACAAAAGAAGATCATATTTATTTATGCTTCTTTCTTTAATTAATCTATCAAACAGTGGTGAATGTGTTTGATTGGTTAATAATCCTAGTGAGTTTATGATATTTTGATTAAATGTTCATATGGTTTATTCTTAATTTTTTCTTGAATTATTGGATCAAATAATTTTGTATGTAATATGATAATTATTTGGTTTGATTATTTATGTTTGAAGAAACTATCTTTATTGAACTTGAACTTAATATGCTTGTTCTAGGATTGCTAAACGATTTAATATTAACTGATATATTATTGAATCTTCTATTTAGGGTTATTCATTACTTAATAAACTCTAAAACACACCTTGCATTTATGTTTTTGTGCTAACTTTTCAGGTATTAGTTGAACGGGTTTGATTACTTGTGTGACGCAATTATTGGAACATTGGTCTGGATCCAAACATCTTTCTTGTGGAGACTATGTATAAAAGTAGCTGCATATATGTAGATTACTTAGGGCATTATCATGGAGGGTAGTTTAACTCCTAGCCTTGTAATTGGACCTTAGTTTTATAGTTGATAGCTAGGAGGTCTAGTGGATAAGTTATTTTCTTATTGGGTCATTGTTATGACCTAGGTTAGGTTCACCTAAAAATATCTTATGTCAATCTTTATTAATTTTTATTTTATTTTATTTTGACACAATTGTATGACTAGCCATTTGTGAAATTTTAATTTGATATAATTCAATTAATTATCTAGTCATCCCATCTAGTTAATTAGATCTGAACATAAAAACCTTTACACTTAAGTTGTTCTGTCCATTAAGGGTTATGCTTGCTAAAATCCTATATTCATCCATCATCTTAGTTTGGCTATAGTTTAATTTACTATTTTAATTTACTTACTTTGTTCATGTATTAATTTATTTAGAATATACAGTTCTGTCCTTCCAAACCAACAAATTGTTAAAGTGTTTAGAATTTGTTTTTTTAACTATATTAGAAAATAATTTAACATTTTAAAACCACCAATTCCTTGAGCGACTCACCTTGGAAGTATACTTATTACTTATTATAAGGGATTCATTCACTTGTGAGCTTTATAAATATAAAATTTATGCATCACATACTGTAAGGTTTATAATTGCTAGCGATATTTATGAACAAAACATTTAAATGTAATTTTAGTTTCTAGGTGTCTTTCAAGTGTATTTTCAAGTTGAAGAAACCAAGAGCTTCAATGAATACATCTCAGGTATATCTCTATTTTCGTGCATATTTGATTTCATATTAGACCCATAGGAACATTTTTCATATAGGTCACTTGATCAATTGAGCCATGTCTTGATCAATCAAGCTTAATTAAAACTGGCTTAATTAACTTTTTATGACTTGATTGATAAAGGTATTAATACTCCATCAATCGAGTACTAGATCCATCAAGATTAATGAGTAGATTAATCTACTTGTTTCAAAATTAATTATATCAATCGAGGATTGATCAATTAAGCTCAGCTATATCGATTGAGAAGCCATTCTCGATGGATCAAGCTTGGTCTAGATTGATCAAATGACTAGGTTTTCAATTTTAATCTAATTTTTAATCTAGACAATTTATTTCATTATCATATTGTCCTTACTTTTTAAAACTCTTTTAAATATTTTTAAAGACAAAATTGTAATCAACCTTTGAGCTACAGCTTCAACTCATTCTATTTAAACAAATCTTTGTCTCACAATTTTCTCAACCACGACTGAATCTAATTTTTCTTCTAAGCTTTCTCTAAAAATGTATTTTACAAAAACCTTTCTAGTAGACTTTTATCTTTAGTTATTTTATCAAATATTGGTGGTTGTGTTTGATTGATTATCAAGCCTACATTATTTTTGATATTGTGCTTAAACATCTGTTCTCGGGTTGCTAGTGATTTTTATATATCTATTAATCTATTAAATCATCTAGTTAGGGTTCTTCATAATTTAATCTGCTCTATGACACACATTTGCACTTGTATTATTGTGCTCACTTAGTAGGTAGTTTGAGTCTGAGCCTTGTAGTCGAACATTATTTTCATATTGGATAGTTTGGTGGTCTAATGCGCTGGTGGTTTTCCTATTAGGATATTGGTGTGGCCTAGGTTATTTTTGCATTATTTTATTTACATGTTATTGCATGTTTTACCTTCTACAAAAATTTTAATTTGTCATTATTTTGCTGATTATCTATTCACCCTTTCTAGCTAATTAGGTCAGTAACCAAAAAGGAACTTTTCATTTGGTATCAAAGGTAGTAACTAGATGCACTTAGTGGGCCTATGACCTTGTTATGGATCATTAAATAGAGGGTTCATCTACAACTGGTGCATCTTACTTTGATCGGTCTAATTACCCATATTGGAAGGCTCATATGAGAGCCTTTCTATGGTCTATAAATGAGAGTGTTTGAAACTTTGTACTTTATGGTTGGGAACCACCTACAGTTACCATAGATAATGTATTTACTCCAAAACCTAGGAACATATAGACCAATCAAGATAAATTTGCTAGTAACTGGAATCAAAAGGGTATTAATGCTATTTCTAGTGCTGTGTCTGGTGATGAGTTTGTTGTATTCTTAATATTGATACTATTAAGCATGTTTGGGATATTTTAAAGGTTGCCTATGAGGGATCACACAAGTTAAACGAACTAAAATTTGCATGCTTGGTAGTTAATTTAAAAATATTAGGATGAAAAAAGATGAAACTTTCTCTAAATTTTATATTAGAATATGTGATATTAGTAACACCTTTGCCAATTTTGGTGAGAAAATTAATGATTTTAGGATAGTTTGAAAGATTCTCTACTATTTTACCATATTGCTTCTATGCAAAGGTCACTACCATTGATGAAAGCAAGGATATGGGCACCATTAAAATAGAGGAACTTGTTGGCTTACTTCAAACCTTTGTGATGAGCTTTGGAAAACTTCTAGAGAACAAAGGCATCGGTTTCAAAACTTCCATGGTACAAAATAGTGACAATGATGATAAAAATCTAGTGCTCTTAACAAGAAATTTGAATAAAATCCTCAACAAAAAGAATCCTCAAAGAAAAAGACAACTAAGTAGTTAAAAGGACCAGAATCTGAGAGAACTACAATCTGTGAATTCTGATGGTAAGAAATCTAAACCCACTGGACTTCAATGTTTTGAATGTATGGGTTTTGATCACTTCGTAGCAAACTATGCAAACAAGAAGAACAAAACTGGAAGAGCTTTCAATGTTACACTTATTGACTTTGAAAGTGATAATGACAATCCAGTTGAATTAGAAAATTGTGGCATCAACTACGAGACATTTACTACAACTATTGGTGGACACCCTAATAAGTCTAACATTGATTCAGATAATGAGGAAAGTGATGATGAATTTTTACTCAATAAATTTAATATCATTAGTATTAAATAAGTATTCCTAAATTATATAAGAAGCAAAAGAGAAAAAAGATAGGTTGCCTGTAGAAGTAATTAAATTGAATCCTTGGTACTTGAAAAAGAAAAACTTGATTTGTGTGAACTTATTAATGATCAAAATTTGAGCCTTGTAGGCTTAGATTAAGAAAAAATAAATCTGGCACGAGAACTTGAACAATCCAATTAAGTTGTAAAAAGGCTAACCATTGGAGCCAAAAAAACTAAACAAAATTCTAGACTATGGAAACTTTTTTGTATATAAGAGAGGACTATGCTATGTAGATGAGGCTTCTAAGCCATCATCTTCAAAAACAAATGAATTTGTAAAACCCTCTAACCCTTCTTCTTCACAGCTACACATATAGCTTCAACATAAAAAACCACATCTGTATGGCCTTCTAACCCTACTTCTGACTCTACTCATTATATTCAAAGAACAATCGCACTTGTGATTGAAAAATCTATTAAGTTATTATTTGTCTATCATCATTGTGGTTGGAAAGGTCATATTAAGCCCAAGTATAGATTTTTGATGAATACTCCTAAATTTAATAATACTTTCCATGCTTCACATAGCAGGACTCATAAGTATCATCTATCTATGCATGTTGCATCATATTCTAGGATGAATGAAAATTATAATAACATGTTCAAAAATTTACTAGAAAGATTGAAGTTGTTAGTTCGAAGAAGCATGTAAAATTCAACACTTATAATTCTATGACTAATTACCACCATCCTATCATGCATATTGCATCTTCATTTAGGATGACTGAGAAATCTAAAGGTAAATCCAAGAATATACTAATGAAAAATAAGGTAATTGATTTCCAACCTAAAGATATAAAGAAACCAAAATTTAAGAAAGTTTGGGTTAGGAAAGATTGTATCTTTCCGGTCATTTGACAGTCATTAATGTTTCACCTAGATTCTTTTGTTTGAGTACTCAATTGACCCTAGGTGAGCACCTTTAGTTTTCCTTGTTTTTCTTTTTATTGTTGTTTCATTAGTTTTAAAAATAAAAAACAAGGGAAGTAGACATGCTTTAATATTGACATGATCATCACATACTCCATTTATATTTATTTTTTAACTATTCATTATGCAAATGGATATTATGACTTGTGCATTTACATATTTCTCACATCTAGTGATTGATATGCTAATATGAGCCTACTCACTCACTCACTAAACACATAAGTATATCATGATAGAAGTTTATAATTAATTATGTAAGATTATAGGTCATTAGATAACCTTGACTATGAAAATTATGGTTGAACTCTATCTTTCATTGTATAAAATGCTGATATAGAGACACAACTAGTTTTGAAAGGACCATCTACTATGATATGTAAAAACTACCGCAATGAGTGGAAAGGCTATTTTACAATTAGTGTGAAAGTTATCATGCTAGATATATTGGCTCATGTATATTTCCTTTGCAAAAGAAAAATAATATGATATAGGAAATAGTTGTAAACATTTTGCATACAAAAATAATAATAATTAAGTTCTCTCTTGGTAAGTAAAATTTTATTATGTACAAGTATGAATTACACTGTAACTTTTCATGATAGGTGATATTCTTTTCTTTGAGTCTTTCATAACTGATCGTAAATGAAAAAATTGACATCCTATTATTAGTTCCAACACATTTTTTCATTTGGTGAATGTCGATAGGCCATCATATGTGTTATGTTTGTGTGTCTTGTCTACACATATTTATGTTACCAATGGATAGTCATACTATGAGCAAAGTTAAATTCATCTATTGTGTGTACCGCTATAGTAATATCTAGCTAAGGCTACTACCATGAAATAAATTGCTTGGTCAATTTGTTTGTCATTGCTTCATGATTACATTATTTATTAGTATGACAAAAAGGGAGAGAAAAATTGGAACATTAATTGAAAATCTAGAAAAAGAGAAGAGCTAATTTATGAGGATAATTACTTCGAAAATCTTTTTTGGATATACTACACATAGGCAGAGTTGTATTTTTAATGTTAATCACTCACTCTTATAAATTTTACTTGATTTCCTATTGTTATATACACTAAACTAATGAACAATGAGTCTTTTGAGACAAGTTGTTTGGTTTTTTATTTTTTTATTTTTCAGTGCATACATGAGTTTTTGAGATTCAAGCGAATATAGTTTCATCAGATCATAAGATAGTTTCACTATGTAAAATTAATCTTTTTTTCCTATGAGTGCTATGTAGTGAGAGAGAGATTTTGCCACACGAATTTTCCAAAGGGAGAGATTGTAAGGTTTATGAATGTTGGCAGTATTCGTGAACAAAACATATTATTTATTTGTTTCACTAGATCGATTGAAGATTGAAAATATCAATCGAACTTTTCAGGATAGATCATTCTCAATCAATTGAGCTTGGCCTAGATTGATCAGGCTATCAAGTTTTCAATTTTAACCTAATTTTTACTCGGGCCAATTTGTTTCATTACCATTTTTTTTTACCTTCTAAAGCTATTTTAAATATTTTCAAGGATAGAATTGTAATAGGCCTTTGACCTTGGGCTTCAACACACTCAATGATATCATACATTTGGCACATACCTTTCTTTCTAAACGTATACATATTAGGAAATAAAAATTTTATGCATCATACACTCTCAAAACTCCTTCAAAGCAAAAGCATGAACACATGATAGAAAACAAATAATGTTGAGATAAGGAAGCATACTAAGCATGTTAAGATAAACGCAACTCATAAACTCACGAAAGAGAAACATGCTAGTAAGAGAGTAAAATAGTAATTATCATGAAATAAAAAAACAACAAACAAGTAAGATGATAAATATGGCCTCAAAAGAGATCATCGACACAAATCGTATAGTGTTGCCTCCAGAGAGATCTTCAGTAACAAACTGCACACTTTTGTCTCAAAAGATATATTCAACGATACTCACATCATAGCTAGTTAAAAGAAGGAAGGACTGACTAAATACTGAGCAACATAAGCAAAACCCCTAAGAGAGAAAAGAAACAAGAGATGTTACTATAGTATCTTAGCATGTGAGGAAGACTCATGTTCCAACATAGAACCATGACATACTTAGATAGAGTGAACACCCAAACACCAAGAATGCCAACTAAACACACTAGTCTAGTCATAGTAATACTTGTAAATAAAGTGTCCTAAAGATAGGTAAACACTCTGTATGACATACAATTGTAGATGAAAAACCTGAACAAACAAGTATAGAGAAAAAAGAAGACATCACTAATGTACTCAAGCTTGCAGCACACCTTAAATTTCTCAAAAAATACATATAAAGCATAGGAAAAGTAAGAGTATGCAAAAGATGAACGTTAAAAAATAAGAGACAAATAGGGAATCAACACTCAATGTACTAGGTACATGAAAGAACAACCTAGCAAAAATCATAGGAGATGTAGTTTATATGTCATGGCATATGAATGACAAGACAACAAAAGGAAAAATCTTAATACTTTCACACTATATGATGAAATCATGTGACATGATATTCATAAAAAATCCACAAAAAAAGAAGTAAGCAATAAGCAAGTAAAACACTAATAAAAATAATATCAAAGAAACTAGTAGAGGAGAATACTAGTAAAAGATCAAACAACCAGGCATAGCAACAAATAAGATAATTAACATACTATGCAAGGTAAAGAATAAGTCAAAAAGAGATATGCATGAACAAGAAAATTGGGAATATGAAATCAACAAAAGTTCAAGGAGTTAACCTTATAGAACAACAACAGCCCACTTCAGTGGAGGTAAAGGGTATAAACATACAAGGTGAGTGTTTGTGTAGATAGAGCTCTAGAATAAAGCACCTGGGTGGTTACCTAAATAGAGGTGACCCATTCTAATACCAACTAAGAGTTCCATACATTAGAATAATTGCACTTAAGTCAATTCAAATTCCAACTCAAATAGGTATTTGTGATCTAGATAAAGGGTGAAAATACTAACCCATGAAATCTTTCCATGAGTTCTATTCAAACTCAGCCAAGCAGGCCTCACAATAAGAATTAAATAGATAACATAGTAGAATTATAATAAAAAATAACATGCTTAATTAAGTACACCATAAAAAAACTAGTAAGTAAGAAAGAAGAATCTATCGTAAACACACTAATGACCATGTGTAGCACAGGTTCCTATCTAGGCTAGTAACATGCATATACATAGAAAACATCACACGAAATGTATATCAAGCAAACATACTAAAACAGCTATAAAGGATTTTCAATTACTTTAAGACCTCATATGTGGGAACATATTCGATAAATAATGATTGTACTCTCACAACAACCGATCATATATAAAACAACATGTAGCAAAGTAAACCCCAATAGAACCCTTGCCTATGTGATAACATCCTTAGGTAGCTTATGGAAATCACTCAAAAATAAAGAATCCACTAAATAGAATAAATAGTTACAACTAGATAGATAATATACACATAAATACCTCTAGCATTCGTGACACCTTCCTTTACTATCAACACCACACCTAATGTGACTATATCTACGCTCGTCCCTAGAGCTCCATCACCATGTGATGTGATTGACTATTGATGCAACAAACTCCAAACAAGTATATTGATGCACAAAAACTTTATACATAAATTTTGTATATTGATAAATATCTCGCAAGTGCATGAGTCACTTTGTAAATAGGGACAATATACTTCCAAGGTCGGTATAAAGAGGAACTTCTTGGTTTTAAATAATTCAACAAAATTCCTAAAAAATAAACGTAAACATTCTATCACAATATTTGAGTTTTAAAAATATTAATTTGAATGAAAAAAAATCATAAAAAGACAGAAGAGAGATTAGTTCACACAAATTACAGACAAATATGTAATCAATAAAACATGGAGAATAAATGAGATATTTAACTAGTTGATTATGTTTGGTAGGAATAATTATGTTGATGAAATATAAACCTAGATTATTGATTCTTTCTTATAGATATAAATAACATCTTCAGTCGTGTCATTATTTTTTATTAATTAAATCACTTAACACCTTTGATCATATTATTAATTAATTTAATTAAATTATGCTTATTATTCAAGCTATCTAAATTAGATTTTAGATTCATGTACCTAAAACTTAACTTTCAGATTTAAAATCTATTATAAAAAATATGTTCTCAAGATATTTCTCAATAATAAATCTTCTAAAAATATTTGAAATAGATATAATTTTAAATTAGATCTAGATTCATTTATGTGAAATCGTATTTTCATATTTAAAATTTATTATGAAAAACATGTCATCAATATTTTTTCAATAACAAACTTTATAAAAATCTTGAATAGAAAAGAACTAAAATCTCATTATCATAATCAGCCACACATGTTAAAAATAATGAATGATCAAAAAAATATTTATAATAAATTCAAGAAATGTAATATTATTTACTAAAAAAAATAAAAATACATATCAGATTTACACATAAAAGATAGATAGACGGTTGTATCTTGTTCCACAGAAGACCTATTAATCTTCACAGTATTCCCTAGATTGCAGCAATTATTTCATAACATATGATTTGGAGTAACTCCCTTTTAATGCCTCTTATTTTTGGTAACTTAATCTAAATTGTGTATAAAATAGGCATAAAATAATATTTTTTCAACTCTCAAAATTGAGAGAACAACTTGAAAGAAAACAACTACTAAAGAAACAAAAACTTGTTGAAGAATAAGTTATGTTGAGATGATTTTTATAAAAGGAATAAAGGACTTTTTATAGGTGAGAAAAAGAGAGAAAAGTGGATCATGAGATCGCGCGTCATAACACACTTTTTCCACCTCCGCGGCATGCATTAATTTTGGTACATATGAAATTCTAATTTGAGAAGCTCACACCATGGTACTCCAATTCCACCTCTACAGCCTCCATTGTTTTGATTGTCTCCAAATTTCTTTAGGTTTCACCCCTTGAAACATATGTAAGACTTACATTTACTTGAAACATATATGAGGCTTACATATGTTATTCTTTTATTCTTCTTGATTGCAATTAGGTACTTTTAGGTACAATTCTAGTGTTTTTAATTTGAATCATTTTGAAACCAAAAATACCATAAAAGCAATAAAATATACCCGTAATTTTGAAAATATAAATTTACTAAAATAATGATAAAATCATAGAAATACAAATCTATTTTTGACTTTAAATTACAAATAAATTACATAATGCTTTTCAAGCACTCATCACAAGCCCCAACCAACTTCTTGCTAATCTCGAGCAAGGACAATGATAAAAACTACAAACTAAAACTATCATAAATTATTTTCGTAGATTGATACCGTTGTATTTAGCAAATGTAATAAGCCTTTAAACCACTAGATTGCCCTAGTGAATGAGTTTAAGTCTCGTGAGGGTCTTCAATGATGATACCCACAAACATAAAACTAAATTCAAAGGAATAACAAAAATAAACAAATAATAAATAACAAAATAAGAACTACAATTAACAAAATATATTTGTATCTCATAATTTTTTCTTCTAAAGTATTTACTACTCCATGATAAACTAATCTTACACCTTTTCGACCACTACAAAAATCAAGGATAAAAGATAGCAGAAATTCGCTATATTTGACAAAAGTGCACTCTAGTCTATTAATTATTAAATATGATAGCACAAATTTGTTATCACTTTTGAAAGAGTCATTGAAGTCCATCCGAAAGATTTAGGCCAAATTTTCAAAGATAAAATTAACATTTCGTAAAAACTCTATTTTCTTTTAACATAATTCACCAAAATATTTAAAAAATAACTTTTTATTCATAGCTACACTATAATCTATATTCTTACAACGAATAATCTTAATCATATTTTTTAATATTTAAATTTTATTTAATTATTATATTCAACCATAAATTATTCATTTTTAAAAAAATTATTTTTTAAATATTTATTCTCGCTATTTTTGGTTAAAGAAAATAAATATTTTACAAAATATCAATTTTACCCTTGAAGGTTTGGACTAAATCTTCCAAATAGAGTTCGACAACCCCTTCAAAAGAGATTATGAATTTGTACTATCCTATCTAATAACTAGTAGACTAACGTTCATTTTTGTCAAAGCAAGTGGATTTTTGCTACCCTTTATCCCAAAAATCAATTATTTGAGACAAATTTTTTGTGCATGAAAATTAAAATTTCGTCCTAGAAATGATTCAACGAGTATATTTTGTCAATTTTTTCATCACAATGATCAAGTCATATAAAGTATTATAAGGATGAAATGGGATTTTGTCCTAATTAAAAGTGGACAAAATTAGAGACAAAATTTATGTCTCTAATCAATAGAAAATTTGTCACATAAATACAATAATGCTTATTGTTGCTTAGAGACACATGTTTTGTCCTTTCAAAGAATTTTTGTAACCCTAAAGTTTGGTCATAACCCATTAATAATACACGTTAGAGGACCATTTCAATAGAGTTTAGCCTGATATTCCACAAAGAACAACAAAATTAATAAAATTATTGCATATATCAAATCTTAATTGTGATGACGCTTGGTATTAATCATATTATGTTGAGTATCGATATGATAGCAATGTGTGCCAACCCACGCGTGAGGCAAGCGTGTTTGACCAAAAAGATAATAGGGTGGTGAACCCATTCAGATTGACTGGGGTGGCGTCAACATTTTACTTAATGCTTTAGGTAAACCTTTTTTTCGCGCCCGTTATTGTATTGTAGTGATAATAAAGTTTCATGAGATGTACATGTAAACATAAGATTAAAGACGATTATTTATGTGTAAGTTGTAAAATATTGTTTTAAATTACGACATAATTATCAAATAAATTTATAAAAATGGATAATAAAAAAAGTTACATATTAAAAATAATAAAAATAATATTTTTAAAATTTATAAACATACAAATAACATTTTTTATATCTAGTTTATAGATTTTTATTATTATAAAAATATGATATTATTTAATATTAATAATATTTAATTAAATATTGTATAAAATAAATCATGATAATTTAAATTTTTTTAATATTAAAGATTGTTTAAAAAATTTTAAAAGTTATTACATAAAAGGCACTGTTGGACTTGTGGTCAAAGTGAAGAGGAAGCACTTGGCTACTTGCTTGAACATTACACACATAAAATAAGTTGCTGAGTAGTGAAAGATAAGAATTAAATTAGGGCTATTAAATTAATATATCTCTTTGAGTTTTAGTACTTTAGTGATATCATACTTATGTTGAACAATAACCCGACAGAAGCTTGATTTAGTCGGTTGTGACAAGCATTCTTTATACCTATTTTCCACGACAACAAGTTTGGTTGCAACTTTTGTGTGAAAAGGTTTTGATTTGGATGGATATTCAATTAATTTCTCAGTTCAATTGCTAAAAACGTATAACAATAATTTTGTAAAGCTTTACATAACTTAAAAGTAATAATTACGTTTTTTTTTTCTTTTCCACGTTTATTCCATGGCTCCGTGTCATGATTTATCCTTAACGTTTCAAAAGTTAAATATTGTAATTATGTTATATTAATGTTAGGTAAGTGTAATAAAGTAAAAAAATTCGTAACTTTTGATTGTTGGGTTAACATAAATGTAAAACACTTAGTTTATATTAAGTACATATTTGTTACACTTAAATAATCATTAGAGATAAAAAGATAAGTTTTTAAATCAAAAGATTGACCAAATTACGGATAATAAGTTATATATATACTTTTGTTAGCAAGCTCATCTAACGAAAAATGAGTAAAGTTCTTTGCTACACTTATCTAACGCATTAAGAACACAATTATAGTTTTTTAAATGTTTGGTTAGGAAAAAAAATAGTTAACCCGAATTTAATAAGAACTCACATGAATTACATAAGGCCTTACATACATGTATGCCATTTGTAGATGTTTTTATCAACTAGAGCATATGTGTGTTCTCTGTTGATATTATTTTATATTTTTAGATAATTATTTAATAAAATGTAAAATAAGCAGTTAAGTTTATACTACTAAAATATATAAATATAATCTTAGACATTTAGCCACAGTTATTAAAAAAAATAAGATTATAGATATACTTTATCAATTTTTTTTCTTTAATTTACATTACACGAAAAAAATATTTTACCAATTTTTTTTCCTTTTTATTTTTCCCTCTCAATTTTCTCTCTTTTACACTAAACATCAAATTTTTTTATCAATTTTTTTCTTTTAATTTCCTCTTTTTTCTTTTTCCTTTATTTTTCTTTCTTTTCCATTTTCCATCTTCTTTTCCAATTTTTTTTTCTGATTTTGTTTTCTTTATGTTGTCGTGTATATATATATATATATTACTCATATAATTAATTTCCCTCAATATTGCTCGCGCGAAACCCTAGCATAGCTGTATATTCTCTTCTCAGCTTGAAACCCTTACGCCATGTTCCAGCCTCGTGCCACCGCGTTCCAGCCTCTGTTCCACTCTCGCATCGTCATGTTCCAGCCTCTGTTCCACTCTCATATCGCATTCCAACATCTATTCTACTTTCACACCATGTTTCAGCCTCTATTCCACTCTCATATCGCGTTCCAACATCTGTTTTACTCTCACACCACGTTCCAACATCTGTTCCACTCTCGTACCATGTTCCAACCTTTGTTCCATTCTGGCCATAGTAGTTCCTTGGCCACTACTTGAATCTTTCTAGTAACATCAACTCATCTTTTCCTTTATAAATGACTCTCGATACCAAATCTCAATCAGTACGTAGAGGTTATTTATAGCTGCCTAAAGGCTTGCTTATGTTGAGAAATTTGAATGCTGGATATTTCTTAGATGGGTTATGAAAATTTGTTAGGAAGGTCGCTTGGTATGGTTTATGGAACGTGTGGTCGCCTGGTGCTTAGCTTGGTGCTGGTGTTAGTTCGTTGAGGTGGTGCGTTGGTGCTAGTGCGCTATAGCTGGTTCGTTGGGGTGGTACGCTGGTGTGTGGTGCTTGGCCTAGTGCTAGGGCTGTGCCTGTTTCACCCTAACTAGCATTTCTGTAACAATAAACAAAGAGGACCGAAAATAGTATTTTCAAAAAAAATTATTGATATACTATTTACCAATTAACTTGTAATGAGTAATTGTATATTTTTATGTTTTTGTTGCAGAGCAGTTTCACCAGAGAAGTTTTAGTTGGCCACTATGTTATCTTACCATATTTGTGCTTAATTAGCTTCATTAATGAGAAAACTGCACCTCCTGTTGATGATAACAATTCATTTATGGTAATTTTTGCTTAAAGTCCCTTGTTAGATTATTTATATAGTTACACTGCAGATTGTTATTGTTATATTATTTTCTGGTAAGTACCTATGTGCACTATGTTTTGAGCATATAGTATTTATTTTTATCTATTTTGTTGCTGATTTCTTTTTCCTGGATCAGAATGTAGTGCATTGAGGTATCAAACCTGAAAATCTTTTGGTAACTTGAAATGACAATGTAAAGATTTCAATTTCAGTGTCAGTTAGGTTTTTGAGGTAATCATATTTATCAAACCTTTGCCACCATACAAAGCATTATGTTGAGCTTCTTCTAGTGAATGTCTTCTACTAGGAAAATACATGTGTGTTGTTGATTTAGGTGTTTTTAGTTGTACCTTGCTTTATTCTTGGTTTTCATTGTATTGTCCGATAATGCGTGAAAATATTTTTTTTGCTTCTTTTATTAACTTAAGTTTTTGTGAAAGTTGATTTCCAAACATTTTTTAACATTGTCTTATAGGAGGACGAGGACACACTTAGGTGATCTCTAGAAACTCATGCATTCACTGCACGACTGTGCCTGAATGCTGTGTAGGTTTGACTTTAGTCTAAACTAGAAAACTACCTTGAGTCCTACTGTTTAATACTTCCATTGTATATGTGGTGTTTCCCATATTTTCTTGGTAAGAAAAGTCAATTGTTTCTATTGTTTTAGTTTTGTTAACTGAAATAATGGAAGTACCCATGTACTTATTTCCAGAGCCTTATATGCACCCTAACCAATAGATAAAAATAAATACCTATGTAAGTACCTATGTGTACTATGTTTTGAGCCTCAAAATAGATAAAAATAAATACTTTGCTCAAGTTATTTCTATTGTACATTGTTTATGGTTCATTCTTATTTCTTTCTTGCATAGCCTTATAGGTACACCAGGCACTAGGCGCACCAGTGCACCAGTGCACCAGGCACTAGGGCAGCAGGCTCCAGCTCACCAGCGTAGCAGGCACCAGACGCACACGAACTGTGTTTTGAGTCTCAAAATAGATAAAAATAAATACTATGCTAAAGTTATTTCTATTGTACACTATTTATTAATTTTTAGTGTATAATAAGCTCAATAATGTAATTATATTTTTAATTTGAATATATAATTTTTAATATTATTTTTAATAAATTTGTTGTAATTTATATTGATTTTTAATATTGTAATTAATGTATAATTGTATTTTTTAATTTATGTATACCCTATGGTCTCAGTTATTATAAAAACCAAGGCCATACACCCTATGACCTCGGTTTTTCTAATAACATATAACTAAGGCCATAGATACACCATATGGCTTTGGTTTTTTAATAACCGAGGTCATAGGTCATTACTAATGGTCTCTTTCAATTAGGCTTCGATTCTTATAATCGTGGTCATAGATCTACGATCACGGTTAAAAACTGAGGCCATAGGTATGTTTTGTAGTAACAAAGAAAAACAAAAAATTTAAAATAAAAATGTCAATTGTTGTATAGTTAAAAAAGTTTCTTTTCTGTGGGTTTGAGATCTATGTATAATTCTTGGAGACAAAATATTGTACAGGAATAAATTGCTAAACTATAAAACTTATGGCCTAAATTATATTGCGACAAGATAAACAAAATTTTGATGAAGAATTTATTATTGATTTGAACAATATATATTTCCAATTTTCTGATTTGCTTTATTTTTATTTTGAATATTTAAATTTTAAAAAATAATTTTATGTAAAATAATTGATATTGATGTGGTTAAACTACAAAATACAATATAGTTGAACAGGATATTTCAATGCACAAGTTAAAAATGCGTGCATTGTGTGTCAATTATTTTGCTTCTTTTAATTTTTTTTAATTTGTACTACATATTTAAAAAAAACAAATTTATTAAGATTATGTTAGAATCAATTTATGTGTTTATCATATTCTTGTCACGTTTATCCTGTAAGTCACTAGCAAACAATGTCTGAAAGAATGACATCATAGACATCGTATCTACTTCGATACTTAAATCACTATTTAAGTTGGTTTATTCAGAACAAAACCGATAAGAGTTTGAGAATTTGCTTATGGGTACCTTTTGAGGTGAAATAAGCATATTTATATGCTTAAGTTGATGGCATATTTGTAAATAATTCATATATAGAATAATATTTAAATAATATATTATTTTAGATATTATTGAACTAATAAATTAATTATTTAATATATTATTAACCTTATATAAATGTGTATTTGAATCATTAATATATCTTTTATATTAAATTCAAAAATCTTACCATAAACAACCTGTTCTATTTTAAATTTAGTTGAAAATGTGCGTACTATACCTATTGAACTTTTCAAAGGTGATGTGGACCAATCAAAAGAGGTCATGCATGCTTGGTGATTTTTCCATCTAACACAAGCCCTTTAGGCCACCTGGGCTATCCTTGGTAGGATAGGTGGTCTAGCTTTTCACTTGGGTATGGAGAAAATTGTCATTTGGTCTTGGGATGCCTTGACTAGATTGTATAGCTAGTATCCAAAAAAAATTCCATGTTAATCTTGGGGTCATAAGCTTCCTATAGATTGTTTTCATGTTGCAATTAGAGTCTTAATCAAGAAGGTAAGATCGGTCAAAGTTAGGTTAAAAATGTCAATGCGGGTGGGAGGTTGAGATTAAGCCTATCAGTCCATATTTTGACTTAGTCACTCTCAGATTTGCTCATCTTATTCTTTCAATCAAAGGTTAGAGCTTTGTTATGGAAGAACCTGATAACAGTGTTTTGTTTTGCCAAGTTTTGGTAAGTATTTGATGATCGGGATATCTAGATGATTATATCTAATTGGATTACCAGAATCTTGGGATGTAACTTTAGCTTTTATAATGATAAGGGAACTATTGGTACAACTATAATTAAACTAGAAGACCTGGAGAAACTGCTCATGTTATTTTGATAGAGTTAGAGAACTAGGTGAAACTATTGGTGTAACGTTAATGAAACTAGAAGACTAAGAATGAGTTTATGATTTTTTTTCTTATCTTAACTTTCCTAGTGTAACTCATATGCCTACCCATTTTCTACCTAAGAATTCATGGATAATGAATAGCCAGTGAGGCTACAAAAAAGACTCTCAAGAGATCTAAGAATGCTAAGAGAAACACTAGCATTGTTACCAAGCTATCTTGAGTTGCAAGAGATTGCTGCTAGCAAGAGATGATCCAACACATAAGAGGGTAAGAGGCCTGAAGTTGATTGTGAACCATGCAACTGCTAGGGAAATAAGGAATGCAAAAGCAAGTAGAATCTACAAATAACGTGGCACATAATCATCAATGCCTCTTGAGCATATGGATCTAAGTATTTTGTAAGAAATATTGGAACCATACATCCAAAGTTGCACCTACTTCTCGATCAATTCTAAATCTTTATACTAACTCTATCATGAGATTTGATGAGTCAAAGGAGATGGATGCATGGGATGACTAGTTGATGAAGGACCACTAGAGGACATAAAGTATAGAAGAGACTTATAGACTTTATGGTGGAATTTTTTATCTACGTGGCATCAAGAGTGATGCTTAGGATCTAGTTTAGTGGCCCAGTAACTTAAGGCTTTGGTAGACCAGAAGGTACTTGTACATTTATGCTTTTGTGGCACTCTTCTCCCAAGAACTTTTTGTTACTTCTTGAGACTTAGAGAACACAAGAAGACTTTAAAAAAATTTATTAGTTGATGCAAGACACTCATATTTGTTGATAATATAGCACTACATCAAAACCACACTTAGCCTCTTACATTGTTGAGATTTTGATCGTGAGTGTTCATTTAGCACTTTAGTCACCTTAGGACTCATTGGAAAACAACAAGACATATTTTTAAAATTCTTTGGGAATTGGAAGGTGGACTAGAAAGAGTCAACCTCACCTACCCAACATGGCCACAACACCACCTCATGATACCGATGCAGAAAATTTCTTGACGGCATGTAGTAGGAAGAGCAGCGGCGAAAGCAAGAGTGGGTGTAGGAATTGCAAGACAATAGATGGAACATGATATGATCGATAGATGATTGGCTAGATGATCAACTTGTTAACCAATCCATTAGTTTTTTGGTTAGCTAGTCAGTTGGATTCCTTTGGTAATGATTACGACGAATAATGGTAGGCCCATATCAATCCTTTAGGGTGAAGGTTCAATGACTGGAAAAATATCTCTATCGATATGATGAACTTTTCCAAGTGTAAATTTTCCTAGACTCTAATGCTTTCCACTTATTTATTGACTTTAAATATCAAATCTTTTTTCTAAGAGTCTTAGTGTGATCCTAAGTCTCTGTCTAATTTTTGTCTTGAAAATATGTTCTTCTTGAAAACTTTTCCAAGTACTGGGTGATTTCTTCATGAGGTTATCTCTTACTTTATAAAGATCACTATCTACTAACCCCATGCTTCAAAACAAACAAGCAATACGCATTTTTTGGATACCAATCTACAAAGACTATAGCCTATATCTTTTTTTTCAATAGAGTTCTGTGATTGATGGCTTCAATCACAAGACCAACATCTCTGGTGGTGTTCCATGAAATTTGGCAAACTCATTCGAGTTCCTAATATCAGGTGGGTAAGCTCCTTGGTATGAAGGAGGTAGTACCTCACTTTTTCCTATGGTGAGCTTACCTAAGTGTCAATGCCTAGATCTTAGACCACAATCACTGTGGGTGTTGAAGGTTTTTATGCATGCTTCTTTTTCCACACAAAACTTAGTCCATTAACACAAAGATATGAGGAGGCATAGAATGCCAATGTTTAGATCCTAGACCAACACCGTTTGGGTGTCAAAGGGGTTATGTTCCCATTTCATTTTTTGTACATAACATAGTCCATTGAGACATTGACACCTTTGTCTAGATTCTAGATCATGGTCGTTGTAGGTATCAAAGGGGTTATTTGATTGCTTTTATTTCTGTACCAAACTTAGCCCATTAAGACAATGGTTTGGGTAAGTATAACTACCATTTGGATGGATCCAAGACCAACATCATTATGGGCATCGAAATATTTTTATGCTCGCTTCATTTTTTGAATAATACTTAGTTCATATTTTATTCCCATAATGGAAAGACAATGAGAATAATAATAGTAGTAAGAATAAAATTCAATGACACCAACATTACTATTAATATATTTGTTTAAACTTTGGAATTAAGATAATATAATATTGAAATAAATTTATAAAACTATAAATTAAGTAAACTTGAAAAAAAGATTAAATTTTTTGACTTCTAAATGAGATCAAATGAAAAATAATAATTATATAAATGTGCAAATAAAGTATAGCATTCTAGTATATTCCTAAGTGATGTGGGAGGAATGAGTATTCCTACTACTATTGGAATGATTTACATTCCATTGTAGGTTGACAGTTGAACCAAACATAGAAATACCTAGAATCATTCATATTATCATTCCTCTTACTGTCAACCAAACATGATCTTAGTCCATTAAGACACTGATGCCATTTTTTGGATCCTGGATCATCGTCATTATGAATGCCAAAAGGGTTATGTGCATGCTTCGTTTTCTGAACAAGACTTAGTCTATTGAGACAATGGTTTTGGGAGGTATAGCAAGCCAATGTATAGATCCTAGACTGACTTTGTAGTGGACGTTAAAAGGGGTTGTGTGATAACTTTATTTTACACATAGACTTAGTCCATTGAGATAATGATGCCATTGTCTGGATCCTGGATCATCATTATTGTGAACTCTAAAGGGGTTGTGTTCCCACTTCATTCTGCACAAGACTTATTCCATTAAGTCAATGGTGTGGGGAGGCATAGCATGATAATTTTTGGATCCTAAACAAGCATCGATGTAAGCCTCAAAGGGGTTCCTACTTCATTTACCTCATATGACTTAGTCCATTTAGACATTAATACCATTATTTGGATCCTAGATCATCATTGCTGTGAGCACTAAAAGGGTTATGTGCCCATTTCATTTTTCTCACAAGACTTAGTCCATTAAGACAATGGTGTTGGGAAGCATAATCTGCTAATGTTTCAATACTAGAATGACATCGCTATGAGCATCGAAGGGGTTATGTGCCTATTTCATTTTCTATATAAGAATTAGTCCATTGAGAAAATGATGCCATTTTTTGGATCCTGGACCATAGTCATTATGGGCACTAAAAGGGTTATATGCTTGCTTATTTTACCACACAAGACACAATCCACTAAGACAATGGTGGGATGAAGCAAAGTATGTCGATGCTTGGATCCTAGATCGTCGTCATTATGAGGGTCAAATATGTTGTGTGCCTGCTTCATCTTCCACATAAGACTTAGTCCAATGAGACACATATGCCATTGTTTGTATCTTGGATCATCATCATTGTGGGTATTGAATAGGTGGTGTGTCTGCTTCATTTTTCATACAATAGTTAGTTTATTAAAACAATGACGTAATAAGGAAAATTATGTTTGGTCTCTACTAAGTCCTAATCATTACTGATTCATGTGTAGGAGGTACTATTGTTCTCAAGAAAGATTATGTAACGTAACATGCCTTGAAGTCTTTTTTTAGATATGCTAGTGTGTTGTCTCGAGGAAGGTGTTTCTATATCAGTGTGTGGTTGAGTGTTGGGGCAAAGTATATCTGGGTGAAACATGCCTAGAAGAAAGGGTTAACTTCTTGGGTTTGAATGTGGCTTTTTCTGACTTCCCTAAATATAGATCTAGATGAATTTTTTGAATATACTCAATGTACCCTTTCCTTCCCACATTTTTTATGGATGTCTTCTAGGTAGTCTAGCAAAACTCTAGTGGTTAGACCTTGTCCATATTGACCCTTTTTAGGTATCTCTAGGTAGTTGATGTGGACTTTCTGAGTGCATCTAACTTGGAGTGGAAGTTTTTATAAATTCTGCTCATCTAGAGCTAAAGTGGCTTCCAACCCCCAAGGTAGAAGATGATAGCTTGGCAAGCAATAATTTTAAGTTGAGTTGTTCTTTAACCTTCTTGAGTTTGTTCTTGTAATATCTTTTTTAAGTGGTGAGATTTTGGATCTCAACATTCCAAGAACGTATGGAATTGATTGTGTAGCAAACATGCTTTTGGATTCCACTTTTACTTGAGGACATCTAGGTAAATTTTTTCTCTAATTAAGATTAGTTGTATCTAAATGAGTAGGTAAGAACTCAAAATATATGGATCTCTAGCTGCCAAGGACACCAAGGTGACATGCTCTTGAGACAATGATTGTTCATATTTGTAGAATGAACATTTTCATATGGGATCCTAGGTATACATTGGTGAAGTGACCTTCTCATTTTAAAGGTTCCATTATAGGAAAATGAGAAGCTTCGACTTAAAAGAGAGATGAAGTTTACTAGTTTAACATCCAACTTCTAATCACTAGTTCATTCTAACAGAATTCATCCTCCATTTTTTTAGAACTTCATTGTTAAGCATTCTTGACCTGGATAAATTTAGGGATATGTGACCCCTCTGGAAAGTGTCTTCATCTACAATCTTGACAACGACATATGTTTTGGATGAAATGTTGGTCACATCTCTAGATTCATAACAAGAAATTACTTCTAGTTTGGTAGAGCCTACATAGTGGCAACCTAGATTCATAGTTTAGAGAACAATGCACTTGGTAGTATGACCAACAAGGATTGTTTGGATGGCACTGCCTCGATGGTAACAATCCATCAAGTCCAAAGAGGCCTCAATGATAGCATGTTAAACTATAGGACTTGAAAGATGATGTTCTAAAGAGCACAACCTTAGGACGGTGATCTAGATAGTGTAGCCTTTTGAGATGTAACCTATCCTAATAAGGCTTAATCCTACATGAATCTCTACTTTCCTAGAGTGATGTATGTCTAATGGTTATGGCTATGAAAATATACTTCAGGATCAATGAAATTATTAATATGGCTATCCTAATCCTTATTGTGTTATTCGTCTAGCCTTGGGGCGATTCCTTAAGGCAAGCCAAATAAATCAAGTTTAAATGACACGTGTCTTTACAGATGGCAATCATTGAGGATGGTTTGCACCTTCAATTTTAGGGTTGTATAAACTCAACATAGTTGGTTTTTGGTAGACTAGGTTGGCCTACCTAGCTAGTCTACCTGAATGCTCTGTCTAGATTTTCTATATGGCTACCCTACCTCGGAGTTTTGCTTAGCTTGATGCACTTTTTGGAAGGCTAGTCTTCTTGGCTACTTTGCTAGGCTGGCATACCTAGCTGGTTACCCCATTGTACTGCATATTGGAGTACATCTTCTAAGTGGATAACTAGATGCTTATTTTGGGTGGCTTCTGCCAAGGTAGGTTGGTCAAGCTTATCTAGGGTGGTCTTATCAGTTTGACAGTCTTGCATGGAAAGCTTCAACCCTAATAGTCTTATATGGTTCATATCGAAGATGTAATATTGTTCACATGTTTGTGTTGCCTCTAAGAATTTGTATCTAGCTTTGCATGACTTGGAATTCTTTTCCAGGGGCATTGATTATGCCTAAAAATAGTTTATATTTCTCATCAAGTATGGCCTCAATCAATAGTCACTTAATATGGTTTGGATCCATAGTCATCATGTGTCATTAGGATCCACAGTTTGGAGGATGGAAAGCTAGGTGTTTTAACCTAGAAGACAACTTATCTTAATAGCATGACCTTGAAGGTAGCATTCCATCAAGTTCGTTGTAGCCCATGTGATACGATCAGATAAGCATCATCAAAGGAGCACGTTCCAATTGGAGCTATTATTCAAAGAGTTACTTAATGAGCTCATTCATATGTTTTTTTAACTATGCTACAAGTGTTGGGTTGTTTGGGATTGGAGTAACTTGCAAGTAATTTGAAAAGTTTTTGAATTTTGAAATTTACTTTGAATAGCTATCATTATTAATGTTGAAACTTTGTTGTTTTATATTCAATTTAGATGATTCAAATCGTGTTGAACATTTTACGTAAAGGACAACAATTTATGAAGAAATAGGATTTTCTCATTTCGCTCATTTACTATGTCAAAAAGGCCTCGCAAGATATATAACGAAATTTGGACAAATTTGCATTGTTTTTAAAACCTATTTGTTTAATATTTTTATTAATTAAGATTAGTTATTTATATTTTTCCCTTTTTTGCTATATATTATTGTTATCTTTTATTATTATAATATATTATAATTAATAATATATTTTAATTATATCAAGTTGAGAGATTTTTCCTCTTTGTTTCTCAACAAACTGAATTATAAAGGGACTTGCAAACCTTGTGGTGTATTTTCATCATTGAGTCTTCGGTGAATCATATCCATAGATTCAATGTGAGTACTATAATATGAATATTATTCTTTTGGGATCTATTTCAATTTTTCATTGTTTTTAACCATATTTCTTGGAGTTCTTAAACCAATTTACATTTGTAGGTTTCAAAGATCGTGTTCACGAGTTCGCAACATTTGGTATTAGATCTTACGTTGTAATTTCAGAATTCTATCTTTTTATTTTCATTATTTTCTTTCTGAAATATTTAAAAATAATATTCTTTTTTTTCTTGTGCTACTTATTAGAAAATGTCAAATAAGAACTAATTGAATAGTCCAGAAGGAGACATGATTTCAAGTTGCGGGCTTTGCAACATTAGGTTGATAGAATGCCTATAACAATGGTAAATATGAATGAGAGGTTGGCTAGACATGAGCTAATATTAGCAACCTTACAACAGGGAGCACAACAAGGAGTTTCCAAAAGAATCTCTAATGCAATAGATGTTATGCTCGACACATTGAAGAATTCAAATAAGGTGGTTGATTTATTTGTTAAAATAGAGAGTGAGAAAAAGAAAGAGTGAATTAAAAAAATTGAATTACAAAAAGGAAATAGCTTTAAAGAAGAGATGAGTGCATAAAATCATAATAAAGAAAAGCTTAATAAAAATGAGAGTGATGAAGAGAAGAGTGAGAAAGAGAGTGCCAAAAAACATGCTTGTGAAGAGAGATGAAAAAGAAAATGAAAATGAAGAGAGACTCTTGGTTAGAAAGGAAAGAAAAGAGACATATTTTTGTACTAACAAAATTTTTTCTTTACATAGTATTCAATAGATTGATTTTATTGGAGTCAAGCAATCAATTCATATTATAAGAATCAAGCATGAAATTTCTTGTATACTTAGACAAACAAATTTAACTAGATCAGCTAAGAGATTAGTAGATCATGAGTTTGAACCAATATTCGCTACACAGACTATTTCCAACATTATGGTGAAGATGGGAGGATGAATCTTTTTGAGGAAAGAGGGAATAATATGACCCAAAGAGCATCACCAAAAGGGAACGTTTCAATTGGGTCTATTATTCAAAGAGTTACTTAATGAGCTCATTTACAAGTTTTTTTAACTATATCACAAGTATTAGGTTGTTTGGGATTGGAATAACTTAAAAGTAATTTAAAAGAACATTGAATCTTGAAAGTTATCTTGAGAATTTACCATTATTAATGTCGTAACCTTATCATATGATATTCAATTGAGACGATTCAAATTGTGTTGGAAATTTTACTTAATGGACGAAAATTTATATAGAAATAGAATTTTCTAAGTTCAACCATTAACAATGTCGAAAATGTCTCACAATCTATACAACGAAATCTGAGCATATTTGCATTATCTTTTATAAATCGTTTTTAAGATTTTTGTTATTTCTTTATTAGTTAAGATTAGTTCTTTATATTTTTTACCATCCTTTTTATTGTTATCTTTTATTATTGTAATCTTTTATTTGTGATATCTTTTATTAGATAGTGGTTATCATTTTAGGGTTTGCGCTTTAATTTTTTAGCTTTAAATAGAAGCATTTGGCTATAAAAACAAAAACACATTGAAAATTAATAATACATTTGATTTATATCAACTTGAGAGATTTTTCCTATTTGTTCCTTAATAAACCAACTTATCAAGGGACCTATAAACCTGGTGGCATCTTTTCATCATTGAGTCTTTGGTGAGTCATATCCATAGATTCAAAGTGAGTGTTATAATATGAATATTAGTCTTTTGGGATCGATTTCAATTTATCGATTGATCTTTGATTGTGTCTCTTAGAGTTCTCAAACCAATTCACGTTTATAACCAATTTGCATTTATGGGATTCAAGAATCATGTTCATAGGTTCGCATCACTAGGTGGTGGGGTCTTGGACTGTATGTTGGAAGGTATCATTATAGAAAGCATAACTTTGGAGACAACATTCTAAACAGTGTAGCTCTTTGAGGTACAACTTGTCTTACTAACGTATAATCTTCCTTCATTTATGAATTGCTATTCTTATATCCTTTAGCTATGGAAATCTATTGCAAGATCAGCGACATCGTTGGCATGGTTATCCAAACCAAATTGCATTGGTCTTCTAGCCTTAGGGTGGATTCTTATGGTGAGCCAAAAAAAGCTAGTTAAGAATGCAAGTGCTTGCACATATGGTGATCACTGATAGAGGCTAATATATTTACTTGTTGGAGTTGTAGAAGCCGAATGCCAGTCGATACTTGGTAGACCAAACTGGCTTGCCTAATTGGTCTAGTTGATCTACCTGACTACTTTTCCTAGCTTACTGGTCTACCTAGCTAGTGATACATGCATAACAAGTCTAAGTGTGGTTCCTATTTTGACAAGATAAGAAGCCTAGTTTTCTTAGTTGGCTTGGTGACTAAATCATGACCCAACCTAGGTTCTATTTCCTACCTGGGTGCATAGTCAGTTACTCATTAGGATTTTATCACTTGATGGTAATCTAGGTGCTTCTAATTGCAACCTAGAGTTAGGACAACAAGACTCTTTCTCAATGATCCCATTCTCTAAAAGCACGTCGAGGGTGGATGATTAGTCCAAGGTGGTGAGTATATCCTCAACTTGCTATAGAAGTAGGATGTTGTGAACTAATTTTAGTGACTTAATGGATCAAGTTGGTTTTTGAAGAAAAATATGTATTGATGACTCTATGAAAATAGAGTCATTAGCGTACTTTTTTACTTAATATTTACTTATTTTATTTACTAAATATTTTTATAGCAAATAAAAATTAAAATATAAACTTTTTAGTGAAAAGGGGTGAAAATATAATTTTTGGGATTTTTTGAAAATTTTCTAGAATTTTTATGGATTTTTTTATGAATTTTTAACATGGGACCAATCAGAAGTTGTCACATGACAAGCCACACAATCGGAGGAGTAGACTAGGCAAGCCACGGGAATGACATGTAAGCACGAAGAGCGAATCATGTCGTGCGGCGTGTGAAGAGGACGAAACACCCACCACGTGTCAGCACGATGTTCAATCTGAGTTCAAAAATCGATCAACGCACCATGCCATGTGTCACCATGCCATTGCTCCACACATTCCACCCATGTGCCACATGTTGTTGACTCGGCGATAGTTGACTCTGACCAGTCTCCCTTACATGCGTCGCTCCCTGATTCGTCCAATGAATTTCTAATGCCACTTGTCGTGCTGTGATTAGCATAAATTATCAATTTTGCTTGTTTTGATCAAAATCCTTGATCTGAAGCTGATAGGATGGTCCATATCACACCTGAGCTTTATTTAATCCCCTAATCACT
Source organism: Hippophae gyantsensis (assembly GCA_030763125.1). NCBI lineage: Eukaryota > Viridiplantae > Streptophyta > Magnoliopsida > Rosales > Elaeagnaceae > Hippophae > Hippophae gyantsensis. The sequence continues at coordinate 2,627,110 of CM061033.1, read as the reverse complement.
CCATAAACCCTAATTAGCCTCCATTAGCATAATTTTGGTTAGTTTTTAGAGCTAAAAAGAGAGAAAAATATAGAAAAATTCAAGAGACGACACAATTTTGGTGGAGATTCAAGAGGAGATTAATTCTACAATTCAAGAGGAGATTAATTCTACAATTCAAGAGATTGATTGTTTTTCTTCTTCTACTCTTTTCTTTATCAATTTTATATCTTTCTTTATGAAAAATATGAGCTTTATGAACACAATTATGTGTAATTAATTTATTAATCTAGGGATCTTATGAACCCAATTTTCACCATATGATGATCTAATATTTTTTTCTCAATTATAATTATAATTTTATTATATTATTTAATTTTATTTTTATGATATTAATTGTTTGGCCAACAATTTATCTATAGAGGAAATTAAATAGATTTGAGAGAATTTTTTAATTGTTTGTCTTGATTAAATAACATGCATAGTTTCTAGGCAGATATGTATGATTCTTATGTATGTGATCCATAATTGATAAACTTAATGAGTAGGAAACGATCTTTAATTATCATTATATTACTTGTTACGATACGTATACTTGTGTATTCATTGCACACATAATTTGTATAACGATCAAGTTTTTGGCACCATTGTTGGAGATTATTAATATTAGAAATTAATATTTTTTTATTATTATTTTTATTTTAGTTATTATTTTTAGTTATTTTTATTTAGTTTAATTTTAATTTTAATTTACTTATTTTATTTTATTTTACTTATTTATTTATTTATTTATTTTAGTTAATTTATTTTATTTATTTTTTAACTTTAATTTATTTATTTAGTTGATTATTTTTTTTAATTTTTATTTATTATTTATTTTTAATTTAAACATATCTTTTAGTGCTATTAGAAGTATAGAGTAGAAAATGACTAGCAATAATTATCCATTATCAATTAATGAAATAATAGCCACAAAAAGAGTAGGTGGAATGCATGAGATAAATGATATCACGACACTTACAACTCAAGTGTCCTCTTTGATAAATCTTTTTTTGATTCAAAACTCACCAGCGAGTAAAAACAAGGTCCAAGATTCAATGGTGTCTTGTGTGTTTTGTGATGGAGCCCATTTGTTTGATAATTGTCCACATAATCCTAAATTGATCTTCTATATGGGTAATGTGAATCAAAACAATAATTCATACTCAAACACAAACATATATAAACTAGGATGGAGGCAACATCCAAATTTTTCTTAGAATTACAACAATCAAGGTGGTAATCAATTCAACCATCAATCATTTCGACCACCTAGTTTCCAATAACCACAAAAATTACAAGCCCCAGAAAAGAAGCCACCTACTGAGGACAATACAAATGCCTTAATGGGGATGATGAAAGACTTCATCGAATCATTTAATACAAAAGTTTTAACTCAAGAGGCTTCAATTCGAAATTTGGAGAATCAAATGGGACAACTTGCTCAGGTTATAAGCCAAATGCCTCAAGATAACCTTCAAAGTGACACGATTTTAAACCTAAGAAGAGAAGGTGATGACCATTGTAAATCATTAGCCTTGAGGTGTAGTAAAAGTTTAGAGCAGGAAGATGAGACTCAAAAGGATAAGGAGGACTATGAAACTAAAAAGGATAAGGAGGAACTAGAAACTAAAAAGGATAAGGAGGAGTTAGAGGATAAAGAGAGTAATGGAAAGGAAATAATTCAGTCAAAAAAGAGCAACCTCTACAAACCCACTATTCATTTCCCTCAAAGACTACAAAAGCAAAAGGCAAATGTGTAGTTTTCAAAATTTCTTGAAGTATTTAAGAAGTTGCACATAAACATATCATTTGTAGATGCACTTGAACATATGTCTTCCTATGCCAAATTTATGAAGGACATCTTGTCTAAGAAAAGAAGACTTGGAGATATGAAATAAAAATCTTAATTGAAGGGTGTAGGGCCATCCTTCCTAGAAAACTACCCCAAAAGTTGAAAGATCTAGGTAGTTTTGACATTCCTTATAGGATTGGGAATGAATGTTGATAATGCTAATGAATGTTTAAGGATAAATGTTATTGTTTATGGAAGTAAAAGAATCTATTGAGTTGTCCACACTTAAGATGGTTACATATGATGCTATGAACAAGGACATAAACTCACCAGAAAACAACTCAACCTATTATAACTTTGAAAGTATGGCATCGAAGGTTAATATTGCGGACAGTGTGAAATTTTTAGAGGATGCACCTCCCATGTATGTATCAAAGGAAATTATGGAAATTTTGAGATAGGATCTAAGTTCAAACCATAAATTGAAGAGCCACCAAGTTTAGACCCTACACTTTACCCTTCTATCCCCATTTAAGTATGAAAGTGAAAGAGTCCAATGGAGAGGTGAAAAAGCTATTAGAAATAAATAAATTAATTGGATGAGTTACGATGGAGTGCTTATAAGAATGCCAAAAATTTCAAAAATAAAACAAAAATATGGCATGAGAGAAGAATGGAGCACCGTGTTTGCAAGCTAGGACACGAAGTATTATTGAACAAGTCAAGACTCAAATTGTTTCCATGCAAACTCAAAAGTAAATGGACACAAAGTGATATGCTTTAGAACGTGATATGACCGTCTAGTCAAGGATTTTAAACATGACGTTGGTTGGGAGGCAACCTAACATTATTTTACTTATATTTTCATTGTTTTTGTTTTATAGGTGAATAAATGTGGAGAGCAATGGCGCAACAAGAATAAGCATTTCAGTGAAAGATGTGGTATGCCATAATTAAGGGATTTCTTCTTTTCTTTTCATATTTATATGTGCACATTGAGGACAATGTATAATTTAAGTTTGGGGGAGGGAACTTCATTCTCTACATTAATATTTAGTATGCATTTTAAATTTTTAGGGAGTTTTTTTTAATTTGTTTTTAATCATGATTTGGGTAGAAATTTATAAATATATGGAAACTAAATGCAGGCATCCTTGATATGAAACATATGAACTCAATGATAAAAATTGGTTGTCATGAATAGGATAAGGAATGAAACATATTTGTTAAGATATTTACATTAATCATGTGATATGCTTGCTAGTTTTGATTGAATTGATTCAAATTTTTATACATATGTTCATGATTGATTTTGGTGTTTTTATTGAGAGAAAATTTGTAGTGAGTTATACGAGTTGATGCGATCTACCAAGTTTTAGAATTTATTTGATCATCCCTTGAGGCGAAATCTTAAATAGTATTTAGCAAGAGAAATGATTTTGGCCTTATTTGGATCTATTGAGTCTTTCAAGCTAACCATTGTTAATATCTTTAGTCACCCATTTGAGCCTAACAAAGAACCTTTCATATCTATAAGCCACATTTAATGCCTAATTAATAAGTATTACCTTTACCCTTGCACCTTTAGCTTGTATGAAAATAAAAAAAAGATGCAATCATGTGTTATGCTTTAGAATAAGTTGAAATGTAATGCACCCCGTAAAAATAAAAAATAAAACAAAAATTCACAACACAATTATCCCTCTAAAGAAAAAGAAAATAGAATTGAAAATAAGTTTAGGGATGTTGTGAAGTTACCAAAAAAAGAAAAAAAGAGAAAAGAGATGTGGAATAAAAAATATATGAAAAGAATGTCAAAAGAGGGTGCACTAAAATATCAAGTGAAAGCTCAATTCTAGTTAAAAGTGCATGATGAAAAAAAGAAGCTAAGGTGTAGAATGAGCCTAAAATGTCTTCATTTATTCACCCACCACCTAAGTCTTACATTAAAACCATGTAAAGTCCTTATTAATCTTGAGCTAAGTGCATATTTATATTAGTGGAGAGAGATGTGAAAAATAGACTCATGAGACTTGTTCTAAGATTGAATTGATTTGCATGCTCATATAGGTTTATTTCATAAGTGCATTGGATGATATCATGTGCAGCACACACACACAAATCAATTTTTCAAAAACCTTGCATATCCTTGTATTGATGGAACATTGATTGATGAATTGTGAGCCACATTATCATAGACTTGTACGACTTTTAAGAGGGATACTTTTCGTGAAATATGCATGTACTTTAATAGAATTATATTTATGAATATACTACCCAAGTTATTTTATTTAGTTATAGTTAGCTTTACTTGAGGACAAGCAAAGATTTAAGTTTGAGGGTGTGATGACTCTATGAAAATAGAGTCATTAGCGCACTTTTTTACTTAATATTTATTTATTTTATTTAATAAATAGTATTATTATGGCAAAAAAAATTAAAATATATACTTTTTAGTGAAAAGGGGTGAAAATATAATTTTTTGGATTTTTTGGAATTTTTTATGGATTTTTAACGCAGGACCAACCAAAAGTTATCACGTGGCATGCCATGCAAGCTGAAGAGCTGACTAGGCAAGCCACACTGACGCCACGCAAGCACCGAGAGCAAATCACATCGCGCTGTGTGTGAGGATGACAAAACACTTGCCACATGTCAACACTGTGTTAAATCTGAGTTCGTAAATTGGTCAATGTGCCATGCCATGTGTCACCACGTCATTGCTCTGCACGTTCCACCTATGCACCATGCCATTCGTTCCCACGAATCATATCACTCCACGTGTTGTTGACTCGACGAGCATTGACTCTAATCGGTCCAGATCGCACATGAGCTTTATTTAAGCCCCTAATCACTCCATAAATCCCAATTAGCCTCCATTAGCATAATTTTGGTTAGTTTTTAGAGCTAAAAAGAGAGAAAAAAAATACAGACAAATTCAAGAGATAACACAATTTTGGTGGAGATTCAAGAGGAAATTAATTCTACAATTCAAGCGATTGATTGTTTTTCTTCTTCTACTATTTTCTTTATCAATTTTATATTTTTCTTTATGAACACAATTATGTATAATTAATTTATTAATCTAGGGATCTTATGAACCTAATTTTCACCATGTGATGATTTAATATTTTTTTCCAATTATAATTATAATTTAATTATATTATTTAATCTTATTTGTATGCAATAGTTTGGCCAACAATTTATCTATGAAGGTAATTAAATAAATTTGAGAGAATTATTTAATTGTTTGTCTTGATTAAATAACATGCATAGTTTTTAGGCAGAGATGTAGGATTCTTATGTATGTAATCCATAATTGATGAACTTAATGAATAGTATACAATTTAATTGGCATGAGAGTGTGATTAAATTAATTATTATATGGTGTGTAGTTTACTTGAGAGAGGAATACATGTTTGGTTCGATTCAATTGATCATGTAATTAATTGAAACTATATTGGGGGATTTTAACGATTCACATGTTTAGAAAATTAGGGGATTAAATATTCCTAGATATTTTATCATATATATTTTTAGTCACAAAATCTGATTTAATTAATTATTACTATTTACTTTTAGTTATTTTAATTTTGCTTCCTTAAAATATAAAAACACAAAAAAAATTTGATTTTTATTATTTTTAGTTTTAAAAATTAGTTTCTAATAAAATAATTTTCTTGGGAACGGTCTTTACTTATCATTACATTACTTGTTATGATACGTATATTTGCATATTCTTTGCATACATAATTTGTGTGGCGATCATGTATGAAGAATACGAAAAAATGTTAAAGAATAATGTTCTTGAGATTTTTGTTAGCTTGGATCAATTAGAATACCAAATTCGTTTCACACAGATGATGTCATATATTGATGTCAATTTCTATGTTCATTACGTTCTTGCCACTTCGATCTTGTAAGTCACACGAAAACAACTTTAGAAAGAATGACATTATAATATGTTGTATTCAATCCAATATTTAAGTCAGTATTTAAGCGAGTTTACTAAGAGTAAAGAGGATAAGAGTTTCCGAGTTTACTTATGCGTATCTTTGATGTAGAATGAACCTATTTATAGTTATTAGTTCGATGGCACGTTCTTTAAATAATTAATATATATTGAATAATAAAATTACATAATTATTTAAGATGTTATTGAATTAAGATAAAAATTATTTATTATATTAATTATCTTTTATACACGTGGATTTTAGCTATTAATATATCTTTTTATATTAAATTTACGAAACTTATCATAAACAACATGTTTTGAATTGAAATTTAACTGGTTGTGCACTATCGGTTTTCAAATTTTACTTCTCAAAAAGGATATAGACTAATCAAATGATACAATATATACCTAATGATTTTTCATACAATAGATTCTAAACTAATTGTAAAATTAAATGTATTATAAAACATACGTGTTTGGCTCAATTAAAGATCGAGTATGGTAAGAAACTCTCTAACTTAAAGTATACATGAATAGAGAAAATAAAAATGATAAGTATTGTTAATTAATCTTTTTAAGTTTTGAAAATGTGTTTCACGTGTGCAGAAATTTCAAGTTTAAAACTCGTTAATATAGTGTATCTATTAAGAAAGTTAACTTCTTAATATTATAGAATTTTATTTATTTAATGTTTTTAGCTTATTTTTCTTAATTAAATTAAAATATAAAGGATAAGATATGTTATTTACTTTAAAATATAAAGGGTTTTTTTATTTAAAATTATTTTGCGTTTAATTTTAAATGTTATATATAATATTGATATAATTTAAGAATATGAGTTTTCATTGACCTCATTAGTTTCTAATTACATATATATGTATTTAGCTTTTATTGAAAATATTGCGTGGACTGACAAATTAAAGTGTGAGCTTTGTCTACGGTATTTATATGGTTTGTGTGTTTCTTTATTAATTTAATAAAATTTATTTTAAATTAATATAATGAACATGTATAATATCTAAAATAATAATTTAAATAAATCTTTACACCACAATAAACTGACTTTTGGTTTTATTATTTTGTATTATGATTAAACACCCTTATAATTAACTCTTATCTCCCTGTCAATTTTGTAACAGATTTTTTACTTAGGGTTTAAATATTTGGAGAAAAAAAATAGCTAGATTTTTTTTTTTGGTAAAGTAAGTGCTAGATGATCAACTTGAAACAATCTTACTTCAAATATTCACAGGGTAGGTTATTGTTAGAACCGATTTTGCTAATGTTAATAATTTTTTTTCATTTTTGAGACTCTATGAAATTAAATTATAAAATAAAATATTTAATTTTTTTAACATTGATATTTTCTGCTCTGAAAAATATCAATTCACTATCCATATCGTACTTACTAATGCAATGACATACTTTAGAAGTTTATCTCACAATTCATACAAATTAAAACAATCTGTTTTGAGATTTAACTTATGAATAACAATGTTGTAATCAAATAGGATTTTTATAGGATTTAATAGATTTTAAAATTTTAGATGTATTTATTTAAGATTTTTTAAAATTTTATAAACTTTTAACTGTATTCAATTAATGATTTTTAAAAATTAATTTAATCATAAAATTTTAAATATTTTAAATATTTTTTTATGTATAAACAAAATTTACCACATAACATCTTCTCTTATCAGATTTTTGGAAATTTTTTCTCTATTCACTTTTTCGTTTTCTTTCTTTTTTTTTTCTTCTCTTTCTCCCTCACTCTTGACTCTCTTTTTTTCTTCTTTCCATTTTTATATTTCCTAGATACTAACTTAAAAGAATAATTTTCTTAATATAATTTTATTTTAATAACTATTAAGAAGCTTCTTTTTTTTTTAATTCTCATATACTAACCTTAAAAGAATAATTTTCTTAATATGATTTTCTATTAAGGATCAAAAATATTACAATAATAATTTTTATCATAAGTTAAATTAGACACGTTTTTCTTTTCAATTAATACTAACATGTATTTATTTTTATGAAAACTCTAGATGTTTTTACGGCTTAACGACAAGTATAACTTTTATTTAAGTAAAATATATAATAACATATTAAATATTTTTGATAATTGTAAAGGATTTATTTAAAAATTATAAAATAATTAAATTATACTAAAAAAGTGGGATATAATAAAATTTAAAATATATTAAATTTATAAAAGTTCCTAGAATGTTATAAAATTTTATGAAAAAAATTATACAAATCTATTAAAACCTATATTGAGTTTTTAAAAGTTTAATAAAATATATCTTAAAATATTTAAAAATTTATTAAAATTTGTACACTTTTTTAGAATTTGAAATCTATGAAAATCTCTCAAAATCTTAATTAAATTTTTAAAATTTTGATAAAGTGTATATTGAAGTCTTTAAAAATCTATTAAAATTTGTATACTTTTTAAAATTTAAAATCTTTCAAATTCTTTATAAATATTAACTTCTTGAGTTTGAAACTTGTAAATCGTCTAAAATATGCATGCTTGTACTTGTACTTGTACATGATTAGAGGATAAAAGAATATAGTATATGTTATAAATAAATTGTTGTTTCGGATAAATTAAAATAAATTATTTTGTTTTGTTTAAATCAAACTATAAAATCGTATCTCTATGTTAATGGGCATATTTTTGGCTAGATAAAATGGACTGAGGGGCGTATTATTCATCACAGTCACCACACAATCACCAACTCTATATCCTCATCCCATCACAGATTATATATGAAAAAATATATTTTACGTCAAACGTGACATCACTACTATAAATATGGATTTTAAAGTTGATCGGGTGAACTGATTTTACGTGTAAAGTCGGTTGACTACGTGAACCAACTTTACGTGTAAAGTCGGTTGATCGAGTGAACTGATTTTACGTGTAAAGTCGGTTCACCCGGTCAACCGACTTTACATTTTATGATTTTTTTTATTCTCATTTTTCACTCCACCTTGTATTCAATATTCAATATATATAGCATAAAAAAACCAAAATAGAAATAATAATACAAATAATTAAAAATTTAAATATAATTAATTACTTGATAATTAAATTTATTACAAAAACAAATAATGTATATACAATACATATATAGTTAACTTAAATTATAAATAAAATAATGTCATCAAAGTGTAATTGAATTGTGCGAGTAAGCTTAGTTGGCTTAGAATCACCAGCATTCTGACAAGGAAACTGGACAAAAAACAGTTGATTCATATAATGATTCACTCTCCTACATACATGAGCACGTAAACATCCATCAAACAAACAGTCTAAACTTCAGAGACATATGAATGGAGAAATTAAATCATCAAAAAGATATTACCATCAAAAAGATATTACCACAGTGACATCCGAGTGTATAACCCTTCGAACTCATATTAGCACTTTATTAATCATTTGTCTATAAATATGAAGTTATCTGGAATCTTTGCTAGTATTTTTAATGCTATAATGAACTCTAAATATGAAATCAAGTGTAACTCTGATTTGTTACTTGGCTTGTATGAGTTTTGGTGCCCTTAAACGTATGGAAAAATTTTGTAATACGTTCATGGGCACCAAAACTCATACAAGCCAAGTAACAAAATATGAGTTACACTTGACTTCATATTAGAGCTCATTATAACATTAAAAATACCAATAGAGATTCTAGATAACTTCATATTTATAGACAAATGATTAATAAAGTGCTAATATGATGTTGTCATAAGGAAAGTAGGCAAGAGAGATGAGATGAAGTTTGGGCCAAAAAAGGTCTATAAAATAATGCATTCCCCTAAATACATGAGCACATAACCATCCATCAAGCAAGAGACTTCAGACATAGGAATAGAGAAATTAAATCATTAAAAAATTTACCGTTATGTTGTCATATGCTATTCAAGATCATTAGATTCGTCTCCTGATTCTTCTTGTGATGATATAATTTGAACCATGTGTTCTTCCCATCCCTCTCGTAAATCATCAAAAATTTACTAGTCGTAGCCCGTCTTGTTCCAACCAAAGAACTACATGTATTTAAAATCAAAATAAGAATGTAATTTCATGTATTTCTAAAAAATAACTCAAATATGTTAAAAACCTTTCTGTATATGGGTAAAAGATATTACCACATCATCAATTAGAATTTTCGTATTTGCGATGATTTCGCTCATAAACTTCATGACATAATAACCACACATGACTCCATTATTTTGTTGTGGAACCTACAAAAAACAAGTGTACATGATTTTTCATATTCGAAGATCTTTATTATTCAATTGTAAAATTAATAAAATTATTAATATTCGCTTGTACATACCATAACTTTTGTCCAGATAAGCTTATGAGATTTTTTAAGGGCAATGCCCCTAAACTTGTTCCACAACTTCCATGCCCTATCAAGGTTTAAACGGTTATTTTTTATTAAATATTACAAAAAATAATAGAAGAAACTAATAACTAGCTATAACTCTTACATTTCAATAACTATTTTTGTATCTTTACTCAGTTCTATGGAAGTAGAGTTACAATACCAATCATGATTATTGAACAGATCAATGATTACCAAGATCCAATGATCTTGGCCATGTTCAAACCTTAATGGCCAAGAGATTATCAACTTTTGATTTCTGTTAAGTGTTAATGCCCTATCACATAATTGTTTAGCTCTGAAGCTAACATCCTTCTCTTGATATTGATTGACATATGAAGAATCATAGAACATTGCTAAATGTGATGAGTGATTATGTTGAAGTCGATAATAGCACACCTTATATAAAAGATATATATAAATATATAAATAATTAGATAATATAAATATAATTATATATGTTCTACATAAATGAAAGAAAAATAAATAGATTAAGGACTCACCTTGTCCACACTTGAATTATACTTAAATCGATTATTTGATATTCAAATAGTTGCAATATGCACTCGATTGATATATAAGTTTGGCCGAGGTCTACACCAGAAATTTCTATAGGAAGTGGCACAATCCATCCATCATTTATGCTAAATGCCCTCCCAACAATAGTCATTAAAGTTCCAAGATTTTTGTTGAAGTTTAAAGCATAATCATAACCATACTCTTTCCAAGGCTTCTTCTTGAATGACTTTGTGCGCGATTATTAGCCACTATACATAGATTTAGCACGAGATACTTGCTTTGTATCTCTTAAATATGTTGTATTTAAGAGTTCTGGTATAATAGACTAAAAAAACACATTATGTATGTTAGTAACAATAAAAGATATAATAAAATAATAGTAGTAAACAAGTGTTATCTTTTAAGTTAAAAAATAGTACCACGTCAAAATTTAGAACAACTTGAATCGACGGCCAAGCCACATACTGTCCAACCGCCTCTTGGACCGTGGTAGCATCAGAAGGCACAGGTAGTGGACAATCATGAAGCAATGATTGATCAATTACTATTTTCCAATGATTAGGCAAATATTGATTATGAATCATCCGATCATCGCTCAATTGATGTATTGTTCCAATAGCAACGAAGTCCATTGACGAATGATGTTTCAACAAACATTTGATAATCTGTAAAAAATTTAAGTGTTATATATAAAAAATAAAACATATAATAAGAAATAAAAATAATAGATTATATACACTAGAAATTAAAATTTTACCATATATGATTCATCAAATAGAGGAGGACCCCCTGTAGGGTAGCTATTGGATGTACATTCTCACCAAAACATTCATCGTGGTTTGATTGATGGTGAGAATGCGCAGATTTCATTGGAGAAAATGAACCACTACTTGATTGCATAAGCATTCCTGGCATATAGGGAGGATCAATAGGATGACTATATCCCATACTGGATGTAGTTTGAGCGTAATGAGATTGCGTGGGTGGCATGGCTGGCATGGATGGTTGCCTGCCTGTCATGGATGGTGGCATGCTTGGCATGGATGGTGGCATGCCTAGCATGGATGGTTGCATGCCTGACCAATATGGCATGCCATGGTTGTAGAATGATGTCATGTATGACATGTGTTGTGATTAATATTCTTTTAGAGTAGCAATCTCACTTAACATTGAGGTCTTAAAAAAGTTGAGTTCTTCTTCAATTTTAGTGTACTTATCCTTACTGACCGTCTGAGGCTTTTGTTTTGGAATGTTAAAATACTCCATATAACCATCATATTGGCTACCTCCCCTAACACGACCAGGATGGTCGCCTTCGAATGCATGATATAAAGCATCTCTCCCAGGCTCTTCAATTATTTCACCCCTGGATATTTGTTCTAGAATAGCTCTCTACAAATAATAAAGCACACAAACATATCACTCATTATTACATCAAATATTAAAAATCATTAAGACTTTTTATCAACCGAAATTACTAACCAACTTATTTAGTTGTTCTTCTCCTCGCTTAGTCATCGGTCTTGAATTCTTCATTTTGGGAGTATTTGTTTCTATGTATAATTTAGTTTAGGTAACAGGTCTACCCAATTTAGATTCGTATATAAATTATGAAAAATTTATTAACAATGACATGAAATTAAATTGAGGAAAATAAATATAAAAAAATTATAAATTAACACAAATTAATAATATCCTTCTATATCTAACTTCAGGATTTGAAGACCTCCCAGAACAGTTAGGAAGAATGTTATGCATTTGTATATTATGATGTTCTTCCCTAATAATTTGAAATTCATCTAAATGTCTATAATCCACAAATTCTTTCCAAACTTGAGGTGTAATCCAGGGGTGTCCTTTAGGGATTTTGTAGAGCTCTACCACATCAAGTGGTTCCAAATATGGAAGCACATAATTTCTTGCTAATCTGGAAGTCTTGTATTCATTCCATGCCTTATTTGCAATCTTTTAACACTTAAGTTTCCAACTATCATGGACTTTGTAAAGATTTTGTAAAAACACAGTACAAAAGATTAGATATAATACAAAAAAGATATAATATATGTAATTGTTAGCCATTTTCCCCTATTGGATTACTAGTTGCATCAAATAGAATAGGTATTCTATCATCTGGGTTAAGTGGAGCATCAGATATATTTTCCCAACCCCTTCTTTCAAATACCCCAATGGATCATTTGGATCTACAAGCTCTGTTACCCGAGGATCCATGAAATATCTACAAACAATGAAGAAATATCAATTAATTGACAATTTTAGGAACAAATATATATATATATAAGAGTTATTACAACAATATAGAACATATGTTATGTTTAATTAGGTTGTTGATCGTATACATGTATTCCTTCACAATCACTTTGAGTCCATGACGAAGAATCATCATCATCAACTAGATCATCACATACATTAGGCAATTTATTTGAGAAATTACTAATATTGGTTAATGTATCAAGCATAGGGTCGTCATCTTCTAAAGCATCACAATGGTAAAACTCTTTTTGTGGAGGCATTAACACAACAGACCATCTTGTGTCAATTTGATCGCTCACGTAAAATACTTGTTTTGTATGAAGTGCTAACGTGAAAGGATCATGAGTGTGACTTATCTTGGATAAATTTACAAGGGTAAATCCACAATCATCTATTTTATATCCAACATTGATAACATGTTGGACCCAATCACACAAGAAAACTGTTTCATGGAGAACCTCATATCCAATTCCCAAATCTCTTGTATTATACCATAATATGTTCTATTAGAAAGTACAGGATTAACAACTTTTGAACTGGCAAATTGCATAGTTTGTGCAACCATCTTCACACCACTATTTTGATTTACTCAGACTTTGTCCCTAGCTTGAGTCGTAAATCTCGATCCATTTATTGTGAAACTATAAAATGATTTAACATCGAATTTTGGCCCATGTGCAAGCCATTGTAAACTTTCTGATATTTTATGATTGGGTTTCTTGAGTTCATCTCGAATCTATGTATACAAAAACATGAAATGTGTTTAGAGTAAAGTTTTAAAACATTGAATAGATCTAGGAACATACATGCATGAATTTTTGTTTGTGACACTTACATGGTTGCAAAACCAATTAATAAGCTCTCGCTTATGTTCATCATACAACCATTTTTCTCCTCTCTTTTTTTATAATGAGGATCAATCTTCAATAAGTTTAAATACATCATGTAATGTTATTGAATATATATTAAGTATATATCATCATTAATATTTAAATAAAAAATGATTTTTTGCATAAATGGAAAGGTTGAACATCACTTATTCTATGTACGGTTGTGCCTCATTATTATTTACTAAAATGATTCGGTGTGCTTTTTCCCATCGAGTGTTATCAATAAAAAATTTCTTACTTCCACCAAGCATAGGTTTACCTACTTGGATCATGTGACGTTCTAAGAACAATTTGTGTATAGGATTCCCAATTTCAGTGCAACCACTAAAGTATTCAGAACAAATCTCAATGGCCTCTTCAACAATGTAGCGTTCCACCATGCATCCTTCAGGTCAATTTCTATTATTTACGTATCCTTCAGGTCAATTTCTATTATTTACGTATCCTTTAAGGACTTGCATATATCTCTCAAAAGGATACATCCACCTTAAGTAAGTAGGACCACACAATTGAACCTCTTGAACTAAATGAACACACAAGTGAATCATTATATCGAAGAAAGAAGGAGGAAAATATTTTTCAATTAGACACAAAGTCTCTACAACATATTTCTATAAAGAATTTAACTCGCCAATTGATATAGATTTCTTGCATATTGTATTAAAGAATGAAAAAATCTGAATTATTGATAATCGAACATGTTTTGGAAGAATTGATCTAATAGCAACTAGTAATAATTGTTGCATTAAGATATGATAGTCATGTGATTTCAATCCATAAAGTTTCTTATCAGTGATAGACACAAAATTTCTTAAGTTGGATGAGTAACCATCAAGAAATTTCACACCCTCTAAACATTTACAAAACACATCCTTCTCTTTTGTTGACATTGTATATGATGTTGGTGGTAAGTATGTTTGATTCTTATCATTTTCCACCCTTGGTTCCAATTTCGGTCGTATGCCTAGTTTCTTTAAATCCAATCTTGCTTTAATTCCATCCTTTGTTTTTCCAGGTATATTAAGTAAAGTACCAATCAAGCTGTCACATACATTTTTCTCAATGTGCATGCCATCTATGATGTGACGAATGTGTAGGTCTTTCCAATAAGGTAATTCCCAAAATAGTGATTTTTTATTCCAACAACCATGGTAAGTCGGTTCAAACTCTTTTTCATTTTCACCCATTTCATTAGTTGACCTCTTTCGTTTCCCTACCTTAGTGAGTTTTTTTTTCATCTTTTCATATCATTTGAATGTCATACCATTCAATTGCCTTAATATCTCAACATCTCGCAAAGGTCGGGTTGCATGATCATGATCGTCTTCACCATCGAACGGTTTCTTTTGGTATATAAACTTGTGTCTAGATGACAAAAATATTCTATGTCTTCTATAAGACATCTTTCGTCCGTGAACAAGATATGTTGCAGAAGTTCCATCACTACATATAGAGCATCCCTTGTAACCCTTTGTTGCATGTCCTGATAAGTTTCCATAGGTAGGAAACTCACTACAAGTTAAAGTTTTCTTCTTTATGTGCATCGTAAACATTTACACCTTCATTCCACAACGTCTTTAAATCATCTATTAGAGGATGTAAATATACATCAATATCAACACCGGGTTGTTTCAGTCCTGAGATCAATAATGTTAACATCATGAATTTTCTTTTCATTCACAACCAGGGAGGAAGGTTGTATGTTACCATAATTACTGGCCAACATCTATATCTACTACTAAGGGAACTATGTGGATTAATTCCATCAACAGCAATGGCAAGACGAAGATTATGCAGATCAGATGCCAATTGAGGAGATAAATTATCTACTACTTTCCAATTTGAAGAATCAGAAGGATGACGTAGCACCCCATCATCAGATCAATTATCTTAATGCCAAGTCAACATCTTTGATGTATCTTTACTATTGAACAACCTTTGAAAGCAAGGAATTAGAGGAAAGTACCAAAAAACCTTTGCAGGCACGCCATTCTTATATGTTGTCTCATTTGTACCATGCTTCCATATCGATTCTGTACACATCCGAAAATCATCTAATGTCTCATATTCTTTTCTATAAAGAACGCAATCATTTTGACAAGCATGAATCTTATGATATTCCATGCCAAATCGACTGAGAGATTTCTTCACTTCATACATTGAAGATGGAAATTCAATACCCTCAGGAAACATATCGACTTGTAGATTTAGTAATTCTGTGAATCCCTTGTCAGAAAAACCATGTTTTGCCTTCACATTGTACAAATGAACCAATTCCGACATTTTAGTGTACTTTTTGCATTTTGGATACAATGGTTTTTCGCCATCTTCTATAAGTTTTTTAAAGGTTTCGGGATCATCCTCGGGTAATTCATTTTCAACACCATGAAACATATTTTCTATCTGTACATTATGATAAGATGTATGTAATCCACTCACATTCTTATTTATCTCTTCCCCATGACTATTATCAATATTTTCTCCATGATAATACCAACATTTATAGCTCAAAAGAATACCATTACGAATAAGGTGATACTTAACCTCGTCAAATTCATGAAATTACTCATTTTTACATTTAACACATGGGCATCGAATCATACTAGTTCCAGTATTACTATTTCTACAAGCAAATTTCATGAAACTTTCAACTCCATAAATGTAGTCCTGCTCAATTCTACACTTTGACATCCAAGATTTGTCCATTTTCTATTAATGACATTAATTAAGCATATTAATTCATTATGTATCCAATGAATATATTTCAAGTATTATTATATATAAATTCCCTAATTATTAGAATATATATCAAAACATACATAATACGAAACAGTTATCATTTTAATCATTTTACAAATGTATTACTTTTACTTAATAAAATATAATTATTTATATATAAATAAATTTATTGCATATTAATTAATTATGTATCCGATGAATATATTTCAAGTATTATTATATATAAATTTCCTAATTATTAGAATACATATCAAAACATACATAATACAAAACAGTTATCATTTTAATCATTTTAAAATGTATCTTAATAAAATATAATTATTTATATATAAATAAATTTATACAAAAAATAAAACAAACTGAATAATAAGTTCCAAAATTAATAAAAATACTTACAAGAATGTTATGAAATGACTAAATGAAGGAAATGAAGAAGAAAATGGTGTTTTCTAAGTGAGAATAAGTGAGAAAATGGGTATAATTGTTTTGAGTATTATGCTCAAAAAATAATAGATCTGAAAGATAATGAGAAGAGAAATATAACCCACAAAATGGCATTACAAATGGTGGTCGGAGGTGGCCAGAAATTGAGAAAGAGGGTGAGTGAGCTCGGTTATGGGAGAAATGGAGAAGAGAAATGAAAATTTTTTGGGTTTCTACAGTGAAGAAGAGAGCCAAATGGTAATATTAGGTGGATAGTGTTGGTTGACATTGTGAACTGACACTAGCCACATGGGTAGCGTCGATTTTCCCCGTCAACCGATGCTATATCCACGTGGATAGCATCGGTTGACGGGGCAAACCGACGCTACCCATGTGGCTAGCGTCAGTTTGCCATGTCAACCGATGCTATCCACGCAATTTAAAATTGATTTTTGTTTTCAATTATTATTTCATTTAAACTCTTATATATATATACGTACTATAGAAAAAGAAAAAATAATAATTTTACAATAATATTTAAAACAAATACACAAAATTAAATAAAGATATATTGGACATATGTATATAAATTTAAATATCCAAACAAATAAACAAAATTATATAATTTTAAAAACTAATTGTCTATAAAAAAGAAAAAATTATACTATATATATATATATATATATCAAACTTAAATTTTAAAGAGTCAAATAAAATAATAATTGACCTAAAAAAATTTCAATTGTAAACTGCATGCATTTTTTAATTTAAAAAATACACTTAGGACGTAGCGTCGGTTGACGTGACGAATTGACATTATCCACGCATGTAGCATCAGTTCTCCTCGTCAACCGACGCTATCCACGTAGGACATAGCGTTAGTTGACATGGCAAACCGACGCTACATGCGTGGATAGCGTCAGTTCGCCATGTCAATCGATGCTACGTCCTACGTGGATAGCGTCAGTTCTACACCGAACCGACTTTAAATTCATTACATAGCGACTTAAATACCCCTTTTGTAGTAGTGCATACATTCTTCTATCATTCGTGAATTGATAGTAGTTGAATAAACATATATATAACACAACTAAAATATGTGTTTATGGCCTCGGTTTTTAATCGTGACTATAGATCTATGACCTCAATTTTAAGAACCAAGGTCTAAGTGAGAGAGACCAAAAGGCATTACCTATGGCCTCGGTTAAAGACCGAGGCCATAAGTGGGACCTATGGCCTCGGTTTCCAAATAATGGAGGCCATAGGTTGCACATATGGCCTCGGATTTTCAATAACTCAGACCATAAGTTTCACCTATGGCCTCGATTTTACAATAACTGAGGCTATAGGTTGCACGCATGGCCTCGTTTTTTCAATAATTGAGGCCATAGGTCTCACATATGACCACGATTTTTCAATAACCGAGGCCATAAGTCTCACCTATGGTCACGATTTTGCTATATAACTTAGGCTATAGATAATCAAAATGATAATTATTATTTCGATTACACTCAATTTTTAAATATAAATTAAAATAAATTTAGAAAATTAAAAAAATTAAGATTAATTATATTAAATTTAAAAGAGATATTACATTAAGAGTTTAACAAAATGATACAATAAAACACATATAATAAAAACTAACTAATTAAAGAGTTCCAAAAATATAAAAAAATACAAGAAAAAACTTTAAGGCTCTTAACTGATCATAGTCTACAATTTAAACCAATTTGAAAAAGAGTAAGTCCCATTGTAATAATGTTATTCTTCAAAATCTTTGTCCTTGGCAGCATGCATTAATTTTCTCATAAAAAAAACAGCATCTAGTATGAGCATACCAACATCCAGTTTCCATGAATATAATCTTGCATATACAACATCCAGAACACAAGAGTCCTCTTTACTTATTTATTCTTAATATATAGGTTATATCATGATTATAATGTCATAAAAATGTCTATAATAAATGACACCGTGGGATAGTACCTATGAATATAAGCATCTATTATATATGAACATACCAACATCCAAATTACATGAATATAAGCAATACCTCATATTAACACAATAAGCTCTTCAATCTACATATGTTCTTGCATATACAACAAATGGTCTATAATAAGTAGTTCTTCAACCTATTCAAGAGTGACAATCATGGAATTCTTATCTAGCCTCTAAGTAAATTTATGATACTCAATATAAAACAAAAAATTGAGATACAATTCAACAAAATCAGTAATAGCTATATCAATAACAATAACAACATTATTATTTAGTACTACCCATATCAATAACAGCAGCAACATTATTATTTAGTACTACCCATATCAATTACACATAATAGAGATCCAAACGAAGGGTCCTTGCAAGCATTGGACAATACCCATATCAATAACAACAACAACAACATTATTATTTAGTACTACCTATATCAATAACAACAACAACATTATTATTTAGTAATACCCATATCAATTATGCGTAACAGAGATACAGAAGAAAGGTCCTTGCAAGCGTTAGACAATACCTATGAATAATATAAGCATCTGCTATATATGAGCATACCAATATCCAGATTACATGAATATAAGCAATACCTTAGATTAACACAATAAGTTCTTCAATCTACATCTGTTCCTGCATGTTTAACAAATGGTCCATAATAAGTAGTTCTTAAACCTGTTCAAGAGTGACAATCATGGAATTCTTATCTAGCCTCTAAGTAAATTTATGATACTCAATATAAAACAAAAAATTGAGATACAATTCAACAAAATCACTAATACCCATATCAATAACAACATCAACATTATTATTTAGTACTACCCATATCAATAACAACAACAACATTATTATTTAGTACTACCCATATCAATTACGCATAATAGAGATACAGACGAAGGGTCCTTGCAAGCGTTGGACAATACCCATATCAATAACAACAACAACATTATTATTAGTACTACCCATATCAATAACAGTAGCAACATTATTATTTAATAATACCCATATTAATTATGCATAACAAAGATACAGACAAAGGGTCCTTGCAAGCGTTGGACAATACTTATGAATATTATAAGCATCTACTATATATAAGCATACCAACATCCAGATTACATGAATATAAGCCATACCTCATATTAACACAATAAATTCTTCAATCTACATTTGTTCCTACATATATAACAAATGGTCCATAATAATTAGTTCTTAAACCTGTTCAAGAGTGATAATCATGGAATTCTTATCTAGCCTCTAAGTAAATTTATGATACTCAATATAAAACAAAAAATTGAGATACAATTCAACAAAATCAGTAATACTCATATTAATAACAACAATAGTATTATTATTAGGTACTACCCATATCAATAACATCAACAACATTATTATTTAATAATACCTATATCAATTACGCATAACAGAGATACAGAGGTTCCTTGCAAGTATTGGACAATATCTGTGAATATAAGAATCTATTATATATGAGCATACCAACATCCAGATTACATGACTATAATCATGCATATACAACATCAAGAACACACAAGAGTCCTATCTACTTCTTGTTCTAAAAATGAAACAGGAAATCCAAATTTTTGATTAAAAAACTAGTCATGAACATCCAACATCATTCACCTTAGCATTTTATTTGACTATATGGTGAGTTATAGTTGTAACAATCGATTGGTGAATTCGACTCACTCATTCTGCATCTCATCAACTTCAATATCAGTATAAGTTCCTTCATGATTAAGTTGTAATGTACACACACACACACACATACACACACACACATATATATATATATATATTGTTAGCTAATTAACTAAAAATATTAAAATCATGAATAAAATAAGAAATGAAAATACACAAAATTATCGAAATTATTACCAAGTCAATAATAGAAACAAGTGGATTGGCAATAATTATCCTCATAAATATAAGGACATAATACCTACATGTTACCAAATCATCTTGCTTAGGACACTGTTCGTTAGAATGAAAATTGAGTTATAAGATTAATATATTTATCTAATCAAAAAGACATTACATAGATATTATCAATAAATATTGTTAGTACTTTTAGTGAATATAAATAGTTATAAAAAATCTACAAGATTTAATTTAAGGAGTTTAATAAACCATGCATTAATTATAACTTACTCTCATTCTAGACCATATTGGTAAACCTTGAGACCTTTAATTTTGATGACCATTGAACATAATATGAACTCTATATAATGAAGGTAAAATAAATAAGAGTTAATTGGGAAGATACATTGAATTTAATGTTAACAAAAACATTAAATTTTTTTAAAAAATATAACTTACTCATTCATAATGTTTTCAATGTCAGATAACGCTTCATCTCACATTGAATCCAAATAATAAATGGTATTTATGAATGGCTCGTGCACAATTAAGATCCAATGGTACCTACATCAATTTATAGTAAGATATATATTGGTAAATGCATTTGATTACATAACATAATTTTTCATAAATGTTATACAACTAATCAACTTGCCCTCTATTATATGGAATAATCCACTTATCTTCCTCTTAAGTATTTTGCATCTTTTCAAAAACTTGTATCACAATTTGAGTTTGTGTTCTCTTTTTCTTAATGACATACAACCAACTTGGATCAATAAATTTAATCACATCATTCAAATGTTTCTTTTTCAACTCATCATAGCATTGCCTAGAAAATAAGTTCAAAAATTAATGACAAAGAATACAATCAAAATAAAATATCAAGTGATAACTTTTAACGTATCATAAAATTTAAAATAAATTAAAATCAAATAAACTAACTGTATCCACAATTTGACAACTGAATAGTCAATCTCCACCTTTGTGTAAAATTTTTCTACACACTCAACTAATAGAAAAATAGGCAGTTCATTGCCTAAGATTTAAACTTTCATTGGAACTTTAACAACAAGATCATTAACCGAAGATGCAGATGAGCATGCAACTATAAGAAATCTAACATGCTCAGGAAACCCACTAGTTTGGTCATATGTATATGAAATTGGTTTTTTTTTTGGTACCAAAGCAGGCTTCTTAGAAGATATTTTGTCCATTGGTTTTTCCTTTGAGCTTCCTTTTTTGTTGCCAATGGTAATAGGTAACTTTGATTTCTCCTTGCTCAAATCCTATTTATTCACAATATGAAGAAATCTAATAAAATTAGATTTATATTTTAAAATTAATCAACAATGAAAACAATATATAAACAATAAAGAAAATATCCTTACTACATCCTTTCCTAATATGACGAGATGTGGAGGCCAAGCAACAAATGAATTGACTACTTCCATAACTATATTATGTTCCTTTGTTGGCACAAGTAAGGGACAATTCTTTTCAATATCATCCACAACGAAAACCTTCCACGTGCCACAATACGAGATGGTGTCTCATATGCAAGCAAAAAATTTCTTCCCTATATAGTATTAGAAAAAACATATGTACTATGACTTAAACACCACACAAATCAAAATTAAAATATAAAAAAGAATGAATATTGAAGATTACTTACAACTAATCCTATATGAAATGTAGGCATATCAGGAGGAGTGGCATTGGAACTATCAATTGGATGATTATGTTTTGGATAATGACTTGAATGCCCCACACTCCTATCTCCTAGTATCTCAAATCTTAGTGCATCTATCTCTACCTTCATGGTATCAAACCTTGCAAGTTTTTCCTTCATTAACACCATCTCATTTAATATATTTATCATTTCATTGGATGGATAATTAGTATACTTTCTAGGCATGCCAAAATATTCAGTAGATGTTGTATATTGCGAGCATCCTTTAAGACGACCTGGATGATCCTTCCCTAATGCCATTACCATTGCATCTACAGCCATCTCTTCTTCAATCTCACCACTATCAATCTTATCTTGTATTTTACTCTACAGCAATTCAAACATGAAATAATAAGCATAAATATAATCGATTAATCATAACATATTATCTAACATGTTGAATATATTACCACTTTTTTCACTTTATCTTGAACTTGTTTACTTTTGAACTCTCCTTCTTTAGGAGTGTTAGCTGCGATAAATACATGAGATTGTCGAATTTGTATGCCACCACTATTTGACTCCTATAGATATGTATAATGAGTTACAAAAACATTGTATACCTAAATATCTAACTGATGAGCGAAAACCGGCATCGCCAATTCTCGCAAATACTTTGGTTTTAATATTTGTAAAACTCTCGCAAGTGCACGAATCATTTCGTAGAAAATGATAAGTATACTCCCAAGGTCGATCTAAGGAAGGAATGTATGTGGTTTTTAATTTATTATTCAAACTTTTAAAAACGAAATTAAATCCTAAACATCCTGTCACGATATTTTGGGGTTTGTGTTCCTAATCTAATAACATAAAATAAACATATATACAGATTAATTAAATATAATCTAAAAAGAATAAACATAGATACAAATTGAATAAATAAATATAAATACAGATTCAATAAATATTCATGCAAATTTTATCATTTATATTAGTGGAGTATTTATGGATATAATAACTAAGTTAATTATGCTTGCTCATATTATCTAGGTTATTAAAGATATAAATTGATATTTTATTGATTCTCTCTTTTTTGTATGAATACCACCTTTGGTGGGGTTAGATACTCTTTGTTAACTAAACAAATCAATTAACACCTATGGGTGGGGTTGATAACTAATTTGGTTAATTAAATTAATTCCTTTTTCTAAGAGATTGAAAATGAACCATTTAAATGCCACCTTTGGTGAGGTTAGACAATTTAAACTTTATTCAAGGTGTCCAAATTAAACTTAAGAATTTAGTTATCCGAGTACTAACTTTCAAGTTTTAAAATCACTATTGAAAACATGTTGTCAATACATTTCCACATAATAATTCTTATAAAAACTTTTGAAATAGAGCTTCACTCTAACTACCGGGCGATTGTACCAACAAATAAAAGAGCACTACTCTAAATTAGACCGGATAACTAAACCTTAAAGTCTAACTTTCAGATTTAAGTTTGTAATGAAAAATAATATAATTCTCTCTAACATCCTTAATATAAAATCTTGAATAAAAATAAAATCAATTCATTTTAGAAATTTTCACCTATTTAATATTTCGCAAGCATAACAACGTTATTATTATATCATGATTATAAACAACTAGCACAGTTAAATTTAATCACAGACAAATTAAATATAACATGTAAGAATAAAGCATAAAAATAACTGTAAAGAAAATAAAATCCTTACAGAACTTCGATGCTATTCCCGTTGCTAGAAAACCTCCAAGCGGAATTTGCACTTCCATTTATTGAATCAAAAATCTAAATTATTACAAAAACATTACAAGTTCCTCTCAAAAAGAGAAGAACTCTAAACCTAAGACAATTGAACTAAAAACTAAGAGAAAAACTAAGAAAAGCTTAGAAACTAAGAAAGAAACTAAAGAAAACTCAAAAACTAAGAAATGAGAGAAAGAAAGAAGAGAAGATTTAGGATTTGAGGTGTGTTTTGAAGTGAATGGAAGGGGGGTATTTATAGGTGAGGATGGAGAGAAAAGATGATTAAAAAGATGTTAAAAAAAATATTAAAAAAATAAAAACGTGTTTTGGACCTTGAGGTCATCAATGACGTCAGCATGACGTCACGGGCACGTGAAAAATGGGTCAAAAACGCGTTGGGCGCGGTAATTCTGGCGCTGGCGTGAAACGATAACCAGTTTAGTGAGCTGAGTCTGGCCAGCTATTGTGGCCGCGTTTTTCTGCTTTTTGACATTTTTGACCTTTTCGACCCATTTTGTCCAATTTTTCCATGTTTGTTGACCTTTTTCCACTTATTTATTAATTTATTTGTGATGTATTGCTTCAAGTATTCTTCTTTGAGTCTTTAAATTGCGTTTTTAAGCCAAAATACCTGAAAAACAATAAAAATACCCGTGATTCCGAAAAAGACAAATTTATATAAATATATGATAAAACATATAAATATATATATTTTTAATCAATTAATGTGCATAAAATCATGGTTATTTTAGTGCTTTTTGAGCACTCATCACTAACTAATTACCATTCAAACTTAATTTTAATAACTCACCAATTTAATTCTTAGGTTGGAAAAACTCATTCTTCCTATATGATGACTATACTCATTATTTTTCCTCAATTCAACATGTTCGCAACTTGATTTCTAATAAGAACACATATATGAATAGGGTTGTTATAGCATATGAATTCAAAATATTAAATGATAATATTTATACTTTTCTATTCAATAATACCTTGAATTTCTCAGATTATGTGTAATTCACAAATGCATGCCAATCATTGTGTACCCATTCATACTTCTTAGATGGTTTGTATAGCTTCTTCTCATTTAATGGGTCCAAATAAGGCTTAATGTATTTTTTCCTCAAATTCTTTTTGAATGTCTTCCATCCCGAAGCAGCCGTCTTAAGGCACTTACATTTGAATGCCTTTGGAAGATTGTACTTTTCCTATAAATTCACATGAAAATTTAACAATAAAACTAAATAAGAAAGGACCAAAAAGTACAAGTGCAATATATTTACTTACATTTAATGTTGTGCATATCATGTATTTATCTACTTCAGAAACTTCCTTCCGCCAATCATTATAAATAATCCTAATCATTGTTTTTCCTAACACACATATCCAACTAATCATTTTTGTTCCCTTCTTTCCAATTGGGTTGCATTTATTATCAAATTCAATTGTAATTTTTTCTATGCACGTTGATTTAGCAATTTTCTTCATCTTTGTTATACCTCTACCATTTTTAAATTTTTCTTTTTTCCTTCTTTTAGATGGTCTTTCCATATTTGAAGAAGTATAATCATTTGTAGAACTCTCCTCATCAGTGGAGTCATATTCATTACTTACTCTTTCATCCTTGTCACAATCGTCAACAATCTCATTAGAATCCATATACCTATAGACAAAGAATGAAAACATTATAAATGAATATATATATATATATATATATATATATATATATATATATATATATATATATATATATATATATATATATATATATATATATCAATTTATAATCGAAAATAAATAATAAAATCATAATTATAGACATAAGTTGTAAATAGAAACAAACACATAATATATTTTACGATGCATACCTAACAAAAACAATGCAAATAAAGAAAAAGTTATCTTCCTCAATCAATCCAAGTTGGCTCACAATCATTGCGCATATATATTGAATTATCATCTTCTAAATCATTAGCATCATTTGAGTTAGGTATATTGCTTGCAAAATATCCATATTCAGACAAAATTTCATTTAATTCTTCCTCTTTGTGATAAAACTCTCGCTTAGGCAGTATCAACACAACTGACCACTTTGTGTCTATAGGATCTTCTACATATAATACTTGGTTAGGATGAGTGGCCATGATGAATGGGTCATCTCGATGACCTATCTTACAAAGGTTAACAAGAGTTATTCCTAATTCGCTCTTACAAATTGAACTTTGATTATCCTTAACCCAGTCACACAAGAATATTGGAACACGAAACATATGATATTCTAACTCCTAAACTTCTTGAATAACTTCATAATAAGTCCTTTCAAATAGTACCAGGTTATTATGCTTAGAACTTGCAAATTGCAAAGCTTGAGCATTTAACATAACCCCACTATTTTGATTAACACGAATTTCATCCCTTTCCTTTGTTGTAAATCGAAAACCATTTATAACATATCCAGGATACTTGATAACATCATACCGCGACTCTTTTGCTAGCCACCTTATAGTTTCTGTGATGGAATTATTAGGGATACTTAACTCGTCCATAACTTTATCTCGAAACCAATAAATAAAATTACAATTGTGTTCATCTTGAAACCATTTCTCTCCTTTTCTCCTACTCCGAGGTTCTACCTTTAACATATCCATGTACATCCTATTGCATATGAGTAATGTGAGTAACATATGAAAATATAATTTAAATGAAACCATTTTTACCTTATGTATGGTTCAATCTCCTTATTGTTTGCAAGCACCAAACGATGACTTTGTTCCCATTGAACTTGCACGATGGTATCAACTGAGCCTGAACTTATTGGTTCACCAATATTCTCTAAACCACCACCCAATGAAAACCTAGGTTGAGGGATTCCAATTATGGATATACCAGATAGATACTCAGAGCAAAACTCAATAGCTTTTTCTACAATATAACACTCAACTATGCACTCATCTAGTCGATTACGGTTACAAACATAACCTTTCAAAAACTTCATGAATCTTTCAAAAGGATACATCCATTGCATGTATATAGGACCACATAATTGCACTTTTCTAACAAGGTGAATAGTTAAGTGAACCATGATATCAAAAAATGAAGGTGGAAAATAATTTTCAAGTAAGCATAATGTCTTAACAAGTTCAAGTTGTACTTTATGTAGCTCAAATTCTACAATTGTTTTCTTGCAAATGGAATTGAAGAAAAAACAAAGATGAGTGATTTCAAAATGAACATGCTTTGGAAGAATTGATCTAATTTCCACGGGCAATAATTGTTGCATAAGAGCATGACAATTGATCGGGGAAGAACCGACATCGCCGATCCTGCCCGTTACTTTGATTTTATCTATTTATAAAACTCTCGCAAGTGCACGAATCATTTCGTAGAAAATGATAAGTATACTCCCAAGGTCGATCTAAGGAAGGAATGTATGTGGTTTTTAATTTATTATTCAAACTTTTAAAAACGAAATTAAATCCTAAACATCCTGTCACGATATTTTGGGTTTTGTGTTTTTAATCTAATTACATAAAAATAAACATAGATTCAATAAACATTTATGCAAATTTTATCTGTTAAAATAGTAGAGTATTTATGGATATAATAATTAAGTTAATTATGCTTGCTCATATTATTTAGGTTATTAAAGATATGAATTGATATTTATTGATTCTCTCTTTTTTATATGAATACCACCTTTGGTGGGGTTAGATATTCTTTGTTAACTAAACAAATCAATTAACACCTATGGGTGGGGTTGATAACTAATTTGGTTAATTAAATTAATTTCTTTTTCTAAGAGATTGAAAATGAACCATTTAAATGCCACCTTTGGTGGGTTAGACGATTTAAACTTTATTCAAGGTGTCCAAATTAAACCTAAGAATTTAGTTATCCGAGTACTAACTTTCAAGTTTTAAAACCACTATCAAAACATGTTGTCAATACATTTTCAGATAATAATTCTTATAAAAACTTTTGAAATAGAGCTTCACTCTAACTACAGGGCGATTGTACCAACAAATAAAAGAGCACTACTCTAAATCGCATCAGATAACTAAACCTTAAAATCTAATTTCAGATTTAAGTTTGTAATGAAAAATAATATATTTCTCTCTAACATTCTTAATATAAAATCTTGAATAAAAATAAAATCAATTCATTTTAGAGATTTTTACCTATTTAATATTTCGCAAGCATAACAACGTTATTATTACATCATGTTTATAAAGATCCAAAGAAAGTTAAATTTAATCACGGACAAATTAAATATAACATGTAAGAATAAAGCATAAAAAATAAGCGTAAAGAAAATAAAATCCTTACGAACTTCGATGCTATTCCGTTCTTTGGAAAACCTCCAAGCGAAATTTGCACTCCCATTTATTGAATCAAAAAGCTAATAACTTACAAAAACATAACTAGTTCTTCCCAAAAAGGAAAGAACTCTAAAACTAAGAGAAATTAACTAAGAAAAGCTAAAAACTAAGAAAAACTAAAAAATCTAAGAAAAGAGAGAAAGAAAGAGAGAAGATAATGTGTTTTGAGGTGTGTTTAGAAGTGAAGGGAAGGGAGGTATTTATAGGTGAGGATGGAGAGAAAAAATGAGTGAAAAAAATGTGAAAACGCGGAGTGCAAATGCTGAGGTCATTGATGACGTCAGCATGACGTCATGGGGCGGCTGCACGTGAAAAATGGGGCGAAATGGGCGTCGGCCGGCGCGGAGGCCGGGCGCGCAGTGGCGCGCACCGATGATGGCACCGCGCGCACGGTGCGCGCGTGAACTGGGCGGGCGCGCGCGCGTGGTGGCGCCGGCGCGCGTGGGGCTCGGCACGGCTGGGCGGCGCGGCGGCACGATTTTCTCCTTTTTGACCTTTTTGACCCATTTTATCCAATTTTTCCATATTTATTGACCTTTCCCCATTTATTTATTAATATATTTGTGATATATTGCTTCCAGTATTCCTCTTTGAGTCTTTAAGTTACGTTTTTAAGCCAAAATACCTGAAAAACAATAAAAATACCCGTGATTCCAAAAAAGACAAATATATATAAATATATGATAAACATATAAATATATATATATATATATATATATATATATATATATATATTAATCAATTAATGTGCATAAAATCATGGTTATTTTAGTGCTTTTTGAGCACTCATCACAATCCCCAACCAGCTTCTTGCTAGTCCATTAGCAAGAGAAGCGATAAAAACTAAAAATTAAACTATCCTAAATCACTTCCGTGGATTGACACGGTTGCATTTAGCCTATGCAACAAGCCTTTAAACCCCTAGGTTGCCCTAGTGGACGAGTTTGAGTCTCGTGAGGGTTTTCAGTAATGATACCCACAAACATTGAACTAAAAAAATCAAAAGAAACAATAAAAACAATCAACTAAAATTACAACAAAATCAAAAATTTAAATTTTAAGAATAAAAGAAAACAACATATCACAAAAATGTCTCATACTTTTTAATCTCCTTTAAGATCATAATTAAAATCTCAAGCATAAGTTATTTTAATCTTTTTAAACAATCATGATTTATTATAATAATTAGTCGAAAATCATTTTCATATTTCATGTCAAAAATGTATCAATTTAATTTCACCCAATTTCAGTGTCATGAATCAGAATTTGCAAAATGTTATCTTTTCATCCCTAGAAAGTGTAAAATAAGTAGGAGGTAACTTAACTTGTGCTCTCTATTTAATTGGAGCCAGTTCTTTTCTAATTCTCAATTCTTTTAGATCCAAGCGGACAACAATACCATCCTTTGTTTTAAAAGGAATATCAAGAAGTGTTCCAATTAGATTATCACAAATATTCTTTTCTATGTGCATCACATCTAGTATATGCTATACAAGTAATGTTTCCCAATAAGGCAACTTCCAAAAAATTGACATCTTCTCCCAACATTTGTCACTGTTGTTAGGTTTTACCTTCTTCTTTGCAATCATTTTGAATTTTATTTTCCCTATACAATCTTTTTCTTTTTTCATTTCTTTTTCTTTTTCTGTTCCTCTAAATTTTCGTTGTAATTTAGTCGTTGCTTTCAAAACTAAGTTCCATTTTCCCAACTTCTTGAAGATCATACCTTGTAATTTGTGTAACACTTCTTCTCCCTACAAAGTCACTAGAGTATCTTCTTCTTCATTATTACTTACACCTTTCTTTCAAGATCGAAACTTATGCCCTTTTGGCAAGAATTGGGTATGTCCAGCAAAAGAAATATTTTTTGAATGAATTAGATATTGAGCACAAGTTTTCTCACTGCATATTGGATATGCATTGTACCCCTTGGTCACATGTCCACACAAATTTCCATAAGTCGGAAAATCATTTATTGTTCACAATACCAATGCTTTAAGATTGAAGTGCTCATTTTTGTATCAGTCATACAATTCAATTCCTTCGTCCCAAAGTTTATTCAAGTCATCAATAAGAGGCTCCAAGTAGACATCAATGTCATTACCCGGCTGTTTTGGTCCGAAAATTAACATGGAAAGCATCATAAACTTCCTTTTCATACATAACCAAGGAGGAAGGTTATATGTGACAATAATCACTGGCCAACAACTGTATCTACTACTTAGATTGCTATGAGGGTTGATCCCATCAGCGGTAATAGCAAGACACAAATTCCTAGGCTCTGACCCAAAATCTGGTCATTTTTCATCTACTACCTTCCAACACGGGGAATCTACTAGATGATGCAAAATACCATCCATGGATTTGTTATCTGCATGCCACTTCAACATCTTCGATGTCTCTTTACTTTTAAACATTATCTTAAAATGAGGTATTGGTGAAAAGTACCACAACACTTTAGTCGACACTCCTTTTACTTCATTACCATTTGTTGTAGGCTACCACCTTACCACACTCCAGACATTGAGTAGCATTTTCATATTGTTTCCTATAAAGGATACAATCATTTGGACAAGTGTGAATCTTTACATACTCCATACCAAACTTTCTCAATGTTTTTTCACTTCATACATAGAAGTAGGCAACTTATTTGACTTTGGGAGCATTTCATGAGTTAATTTTAATATAGTAGTGAACCCA
Source organism: Hippophae gyantsensis (assembly GCA_030763125.1). Classification (NCBI taxonomy): domain Eukaryota; kingdom Viridiplantae; phylum Streptophyta; class Magnoliopsida; order Rosales; family Elaeagnaceae; genus Hippophae; species Hippophae gyantsensis. The sequence goes on along the minus strand of CM061033.1, from coordinate 2,595,696 downwards.
ACATCAGAAAACCCATGTTTTGCTTTAAGCTTGTAAAATTTCACTATTGTAGACAACTTGGTGAAATTTGTGCAACCAGGATAAAGTGGTTTCTCTGTATCTTCTAATAAATTGTTAAATTCATCCTAATTTATGTTGGGTTCATGTTCTATTGCATTTACCATCTCAACAGCGAAATCCTCCATATCTATGGATTTAATCCGATGGTTTAGTGATGTGTTTGTTTCATCATTCTCTTGAATGCATATACCAATTATAAGTTCAAACAATCCCTTTACAAATAATATGATCTCGTATATCATCAATATTTTGAAATTCTATGTTTATGCAATCTTTGCAAGGACATCGAATAGGCTTATCTTCTGCGGCATTCAACCAAGCAAAATTCAAAAATGCTTCTACTCCTTCTAAATATTCTTGTGAAAATCTTGGCTTATGCATCCAAGACTTATCCATTCTAAATGACACAACACATGTAATGGTTAGAAAAAAAATTAGAAGGAAAAAATACAAGTATACACTTGCTAGTGAAAAGATTAAGGCGCGTAATCAAATGAAAGTTTTATGCCTCTCAATATGCTACCCTACCTTACTTTTTAAATAGGGTACTTTAGTCATAATTTTTATTTCAATCATGAAACCTTATTTTTATTACGTCGTATATATTTTTAAAAAAAATCATAAAATTGATATTTTTAAAATTTATATAATTGTAAAAGTAAAATACTAACTAATATAAACAATGTTATTTTTATTAGTATTCGATTAAAATGTATTATTTTAAGTAACAATTTAATATTTTTTTGATTGATTCAAAAAGATGAGCAACAATATGTTTTTCTGTAAACTGTTATTTATATATATTGAAAATTTATATAAACTCAACAAATAAAAATCTAAACATACTTCCAAAATCTAAACTGAGTAAATAAAAATTTGTAAATCCACTAGCTTTTCTACAAATGAAAATTTGTATAGACTCATCGGCATGTATATAAATATACTTCTAAAATTTAAACTCAGTAACAATAGCCAGTTCCTAAATCCCTAAAAATGTTACAAATATGTTCTTATGCAATACAATGAAAAATAAATTCAGAGGCAATTATCAGATAATAAGAGATGAATTTGTATAACACTGAAAAAATAACCCTAACTAAAATGTATTATGCGCAGAACTAATCCACTAAGAATCAACACATATATGAATTGATATTGTAAAAGTTGAGGGTATCACACTTACCAGGAATTGCGTTGTGAGCAACGACACTACAAATGGTCAGTGACGAGTGCGAACAAGGGAATATGAATAGAAAAGAAGAAGCTGCTAGAAAGGAACGAGTGCGAGGGAGGTGCTTAAAAGGAGGAGCTGTTGTAAGTCTACAATTTCTTCAGGCGCGGTACAACGATGCTCGGTGAGAGGGACGAACGACTTGTGTTTTGGCTAGGGGAGAGCGACGTAGTGAATATTTTGGCTCGAGAGGTACGGTTGTTAATATATTAATAATAAGATATATATATATATATTAATTAGAAATTATATATTAATATATATATATATATATATATATATATATTACCGTATGTGCGCGCGAGAGCGCACTGAAATTTCTAAAAAAAAAGGAAAAAAGAGAGAAAAAGAGAGAGGGAGAAAAAAAAATGAAAATACATTAAATTAAATTAATAATAGAGAAAAATAAAAAAAATTGTAAATTAATTTTTGTATTTTTTTTAAATAAATGACATACAATATTTTAATATTGAAAAATCTATTATTTTAATTATAATCACAGTCATTTAGTAATCATGTCTATATAAATTTGTTTACATATATTTAAATATTTTTTGTAATTTAACTTATAGTTATGGTTATTGAAAAAATTGAGACTATATGAATACACTATAGCCTCGGTTTTTAAAAGAACCGAGGTTAAAATCCCGAGACCAAAAGTACATATTGTAATAATGTATGTATATATATATATATTAATAGATTAAATTTATTTAAAAGTTAACAACATAAAATTATTTTTCTAAATCATTCTCTTATTAATGATATTGTTAAGAAAGTATGATTACATAAGTTTGCATTTGAAAGAAATAATGGATTAATAATGATGTAGAAAGATTTAAAAAAAAAAAGTAAAATAACATAAATACTCATTTTAGCTCACATTCTAGTTCTCTAAGATAAAAATAAAATAAAATAAAATAAAATGCTCACATTCTAGTTGAAGTGTTTAATTGATAGTTTATGAATCGTACGTGCGACATTTTAATAAGATTTAGTTTGTTAAAAAGTAAAACCCATACCAAAAATTGGGAACTATATTTATAATATTTTAATCCATTTATATTATAAATAAAATTTTAAATCATATTTTTCAAATTTTTAAATAAAATTATCCATATATTTTAAAATAATAATTACTATTATCTTTAACTATTATAATATTAACGTCAGATTCACATTTTTTATCAACTAATAAATTATTAATAAATAAAATATTAACAATTATAATTAAAATAATTTTTAATACAAATTATTTTTCTTAAATAATATAAAAATAATATTTTTTAAGTTAATTATATTAAGGATTACTTTTTATCAACTAAATAATATAAAAACAAGTAAAAATATTATTAGCTAAAATATTCATAATTATTTAAATTATAATTATGTATCTTCTTTTATACATGATTATTTATCTTAAAAAACATAAACAATCATAAATATTTTGGTTAGTTATATTAAATTTATTTTTATTAATTAAATATTATAAATTTTTATTATTAATAATTAAAATATTAAAAAATTGATTATAATTACTTATATCTTTTTAATACAAGGTTAATTATTTATCGATATTTTTCTATTAATTATCTTATGTCTATTTTATTCATTAAGTAATATAAAAAAAGTAATAAATTATTAGTAACTCAAATATTAAAAATTATGTATATTATAATTATTTGTATCTTTATACAAGATTATATATCTTAAGTAACATAAAAATTATTATATTTTTAGTTAATTATTTTAAATTTTATTTATTAATTAAATAATAAATTATCAATGGTTAAAATATTAACAATATTTTATATTATTAAAATTAATTATCTTGTTTTATACAATGTTATTTATCTTAAATAAGATAAATAATTATCATTATTTTTTGGTTAATTATCTTAATACTTATTTTTTATTGATTAAGTAATATAAATTAAATAATAAATTATTAGTAGTTAAAATATTAAAAAATTAGATTATAATTATATTTTATATATATAATTATTTATCTAGATAAATAACATAAACACTTTTTATTATTATTATTTATTTTAATTATTATTTTTTATCATTAAATAATAAATTAATAAGTGTAAAGTATGGTGCTATATTTTCTACTTTATAATGTAATAATCCACTGAGCAATAATAAATAATATTTAATACGGTAAAGAAACAGAAAAGGACAAAACAATAATTGCAACAATTGAGATTTTAATTATCTAAGTAAGCAAAATTAGTTTGCCATAGGTAGGTCAAATACTCCAAGTGACGAAGGAAAAAGGATGTAGTTAAGTTCAAAAGAGTTCTCAATACCCGTTCCCAAAAAGAAAAGAGTTTGTACGTAATTATGGATGCTTGAAAAATAATTCTAAAAAAGAAACAAAAGAGAAGTGCGGCAATAAATAATTCTTTTAAAAAAACAAGAAAAACAAAGAGATAATTGAAGTGCAACAATTAATATTTGAGTAATGCTTTTTTTATAAATAGAAGACTGACGTGTGATTGTTAAATTAAATATTTAAGTAATTAAGAAGATGTGATGATGAGACTTATTAATTTATTTTATGTCATATTTGCTAATTAATGTGTTAAAAATTATTTTTCTTAATATTTATGTTGTTTACAAAATAATAATAATGGTAAACAACATCTATAACACATTATTAGTAAACAATATTTTAAAAAATGTAAAAAATAAAAATATTTAAAGAACATCTATGACACTCTTTAAAGTTTACAATTAATAAACAAATAAAAATAAAAATATTTTAAAAAACTTATAATTATAAAAATAATATTTTTTATATTTAATTTATAAAATAAACTCAACAAAAATAATCCACATGACACGTTAGTAAATTGAATGTTTTTTTTTTTAATTTGAAATCAATAAATTAAACCTAATTTATTATTAAGTTCTAGCCACTTAGATAAGGTTACGATGGTATGATTTGAGATAAAAACAAATATATAAAATAATTAATATCTATGTGTAAATTAATGGATTCCAGGTGAGCACCCAATTGGTAAAGTTCTTGCGGTGCTTAAGAAGAAGGATGAAGGATGACAGGTACGGACAAAGACAACTGGGAATAGTTCAACTACACAAAAGTGTTTCCTTTTTGTTTTCTAGCAACTAGACTTAAGATTGTTAAACTTAAAGTTTTGTATAATGTATAAATTATTTAATCTTAAAACATTAATTTTAAAAGAATTTAAGTTTATATTATGTAGTAAAGTATAATGTATAAATTATTTTTTTAATATTAAAAGAACGTAAATTTTAAATTATTTATTAACATTATATTAATATTTTTTAAAATAATATAAGAAATTATTTTTATACATTAAAATCTGTCTTTAAAACTTGAATTATTTAATTTAATATTTAATATTTTAATTTTAATTATAATTGATTAATTTATATTTATTTATTTTTTTAAAGTACATGTAATTCTTTTGTAAGAAGTTTTATTAATTTCTTAACTCATTTATCTATTAAAATTTTGATATAATGTAAATTAAATTTTATATGATATATAAGTAATATGAGTTACTTTAATCTTAAAAAATTAACATCTAAATATCATTACAGTCATACTTATTTATAAACTATATATTAATATAATATTTAATTAATATACGTGAATATTCTTTTATACTCTATAATAATTATTGGATAAAGTTATATGATATATCATAAATAATTTAAAATTTAAATTTAAATCTAAATCTACATTTATATATAATATATTTTGATAATCAAATTATTTATTTTTCCTTTTACAACTAGATAGCAATAGTCTACGCAAGTCTTCAAGTCAAATTTTTTAGATCTGTATGGTCTTTACCGAATGTACTACAGCCAAGATATTCCTGGTCGTGATCTTTTCCATTGATAGTTTAATATTTTGAAAATTTGATTAAATAACTCTAAAATTTATAAGAATTAAAAAAAATCTTAATAATATTTAATAAATTTTAATTAAATAAATTTTAATATTAAATATATATAAATAATCATATATCAATTTAAAATCAAACAACTTTCATTCATGTAAAATAGATTTATAGACCTGACATATTAATTTATACATAATTAATTTGGTACTAAAATAATACGTGCATAAATATATATATATTTAATTTGAGTATAGTTTGTAAATTATGTGTACTGATATATATATTATATTATATATATGTTATGTATAATTTATATATTATTTTAAAATTAATTTAATTATCAATATATTGTATATGTTATTTAAGATCTGAATTCTATAAAATAATAAGTATATTTTTAAATGATAAAATAATATAAGGTGAATAAAAAAAGAAAAAAAACATTATTTTTACATTAGAAATTTTAAAAAATTTATTTTTATTATTTTTTCTCAATGTTTTAACAATATACGTCCATTGTTGAATGATTAGAGCGCCAAGTTGAATTAATTTGCGTTTGAATTAAGTCAACCTAACAATTCTTAAATAATAAAACCGAACTCAATTAATTATGTCTCTAAAATTAATCTATTAAATTTGAGTTGGTTTAGGTTACATGAATCAACTATTAAAATTTTTATTTTCACTTTAAATTGTACTATATAAATTTTTATTTATTTAAAATAACTTACAGAATGAAACATAAATATAATAATTTAAATAATAAAATACATTAATTGATATATAACTAAATTATCGTAAAAATTAATTTTAAACATATCATCTAATTTTTTTAGTAATAAAAATAAAATTTAAGTGTTATTAATAATATAAATCTATCACTAAATTTTTTTTTAAGAATATAAATCTACTATTGAATTTCTTATTAGTGAGATAAACTTATCGTCAAACTCTTTGTTATTTGTACAAATCTATAATGAAAAATATAATATAACAACTAAAATAACTTAGAGGCATTTGTATTACTAATTATAGTTAAATATTATTTTTATCACTCTATAAAATAAGATGGTATGGTTGTAACAGTAAGAAATAATACATTGACAAAAACAAGTTAAGAATAAAAGTGTATTATTCTAAATAAGAAATACATAAATATAAATATATATAATTTATAAATATAAAATTTAAATAGAGTAAAAGAATGACTGATGCCCATATATCACACAATACCTTTAAGATAATTTTTCTACTCATCATGGGTGTTTGAGAACTCTATAAACTTATCTCTTAGAATACAATGATCAACAAGTAGTAAATATACACCATTATATGTTACTATAACGAATTTTTAAGTGTCTAAACTCTACAAAAAATAACCTAACTTCTCGTTTTTAGTCTTTTCTCTTCCTTACGTTTTTCACTTCACTACTTTGTTTTAGGTATATATATATAACTAGGCTCATATCCAGTCATTAAAAGCCATTAAAATCTTTAATAGCCCAAATGGGAAAACGAAAAAAGTGAGAGAAATAGAAGGAAAATGAAATGAAACAAAAACTTAAAAACTGTTTCTCATTAAAACAATTTTAATTCATCTATTTTTTATTAGAACAATTTAAATTCATAAAAATTTACAACAACCTCTTACATAAATAAAAATTGACGGAGATCTCAAATCAAATTTTGACATTAAAATATAGTTTAATGGTTTAAAACCTACATAGGGTAAATAAGTATTACCCTTTGAATCTTCCCTTATGAAAATATATTTATCTTACTGACTAACCAGTAGACATGATATTCTTAAACTGTTATGCCATTTATGTAAGCGATGACATATTTTACATAGAAGTCTTTCTTGACACAATTAAGTTATCACTATATTATGTTTGTTTTGGCCATTAACACACGCATAGTTATGTGAGAGTTTTTGAAGAATTGAGTCCTACATAATTCCCTTTCGAAACAACCCTACACATCTTTCACATAGGTGGCTTCTTATCTATAAGAGTAACCAACATACTTTGCTTTTATTCTCTTTATAAAAATCATTAAAAGCCTTAACTTAACATGTATCTTACAATTGTTATTGTTTTCATCATAGGAATGGACTTGAGGACAAACCCTTACAATGGTTTCCCTAAGTCTTTAACACTAGGTTGTCCCTTTAGACCTAGATCTTAGGATCTCCAATCAACTAGGTTGGGTACAAATCCTTATTCATTCATGGGCTTTAGTGTCATTCCCCTCGATGACTTATTATGTAACTCTCTATTTAACCCTTTATTTAGCGGATCCACTATGTTAACTTTTAACTTTACATAGTCAATAGAGATAACTCTAATTAAGGGTCGTTGTCTAATGGCATTATTTCTACGACATATCTGTCAAGACTTACCATTATACATATTTCTCTATGCCTTGTCAATAACTGATTGACTATCATAATGGATGCATATTGCAGGCACAGGCTTTACTCACTTAGGAATATCCTCTTAGAAATTGCATAGTCATTTGACTTCTTCACCACATTTATTCAAAGCAATGAACTTAGATTTTATCATAAATCTAGTAATGCACGTCTATTTAGAGAATTTACATGAAATAGCTACATCACTCAGTGTGAACACATATCCACTAGTAGAATTTGAGTCTTTTATGTCAAATATTCAGTTTGCATCACTATATCCTTCTAATATAGCTAGATATCTTATATAGTACATTCCATAGTTACATGTGTATCTTAAGTATCTACGTAGTCTAATAATACCATTCTAGTGATCAGATCTTGGATTACTAATATAGCTACTTAGTTTATTTATAGAGTAAGCTATGTATGATCTTGAACAACTCATCAAGTACATAAGACTTCCTATTGCTCTAGAATATTCAAGTTGAAACACACTCTCACTTCTATTCTTAGATAGATGTAGATTGACATCTACTAGTGTTCTAACAATTTCAAAATCACCATTATTGAATTTTTCAAGTATCTTGTCAACATAGTAATATTGACTTAGAATGAGACCACTTGATATTCTTGATATCTTTATTCTCAAAATTACATCAGTGGGTCTCTTGTCTTTTATATCAAACCTTGAATTAGACATATTCGTAGTAAATTTCATCATTTGATTATTAATACCCATAATTAGCATGTCATCAATGTAAAGACACAAGATGACATAATCATCTTCAATGTTCTTGACATATATACATTTGTTGATTTTAAAGTCATTTCTCCTCATGACATTATCAAACATTTCATGCTAGTGCATAAAAACTTGATAGTCAATTTTTGTAAAATTTATAATAAGCTCACAAGTGTACGAATCACTTTGTAAGGAATGATAAGTATACTTTTAAGGTTGGTATAAAGTGAAACTACGTGGCTTTTAAATAATTCAACAAATTCTTAAAAATGAAAAATAAATCTAAATATTCTATCACAAAGTCTTGGTTTTGAAATATCTAAGCTAATGATATAAAATAAAAGATATATTCAATAAACATTAGGCAAATTACATTTAACAATCAATGGAGAATTTATGGAATAGATTAATTAGTTGATCATGTTTGTTCAATATTAATTAGGTTATTAAATATATAAATTGATATTAGTGATATTTTCTTTGTTTGTATGAAAAAAATCCTAAGATCGAAATCAAATTCATTATTAATAATAATCAATTAATATCCCAAGGTCGAGATTACCAATTGATTTATGATTAAATTATGATTTATTTATAAGAAAATAACAAACCATCTAATTAGTGCTTAAGGTCGAGCATATAATTTAGACTCTTATTCAAGATGTCATAAATTTGGATTTAGAATTGATGTATATGAGAACTAACTTTTAGATTTTAAAATCTACTACATAAATATGTCTTTAATATATTTTCAAATAGTAATTCTTATATTTTTTTTAAATAAAACATGATTCTAAATCAGATCAAAATAATCAAATCATAAATCTAATTTTCATATTTTAAGTTTACTATGAAAATTATGTAATTAATATATTTTTCTATAATAAACTTTATAGAATTATTGAATGAAGAAATAAAGATTAATTTATTTTATAAATTGTTTTTACCTACCTTAATATTTTATAAGGATAATAATATTACTAATATTTCATAGTAATTTCAACTATACATGCTTAATTTAATTAATGCATCAGTAAATTAAATATAGTATTCAAAATAATACAAAATTAATTAGACAATAGAAGAATATATTTAAAATTTATAAATCAAGTGTATCCTTTTAAATATAGAATTTTAGTAATGTTTCTATATTTGAAAAACCTCCAAATATATTTTCCAATACTATTTATTGTGTTGAAAGAGCTATTACATAAACTTGTTGAATTCTCAAATTGAAAGAGGAAATTAAAGAATTTTTTTTATAAAAGCTAAGAAACAAGAAAAGAGAGAAGTTTAGAAGTTTAGAGATGATAAATAGTGAAAGTGTGAGGGGTTTATATAGGATTGTGACATATCTATGGTTGCGTGTCGTGGCACACAAATTCTTCCTCTTGAGCCTTTTTGTGATACCCTCATTTCATTTCACCCACTGGCTTTACACAAATGTTAAATCTCACTTGCCTCGCACATCTTTAGTTAAGTTTCAATTGTTACTTATTGAACGTATTTGTCTTGGAATTGTCTATTTTGTGCTAATGTGTAAAGAAAAAGAAAATAAAATGAAAGGAAAAAGAAAAAGAAAAAGAAGGGGTATCAGCAAATGAATGCTAAGATGTATAAAAAATCCTATGTTTTAGAAAATGCAAGTGTAGGAATATTGAGATGTAAAAGGTAAAGAACCCGAGTTCAAACGTTTATTCTTATGCTTAGAAGCTTTTTGCTTAAGGTGTTTGTTTTTGTTAGCTAAAGGTGTGCTTAAATCGATAAACATCTCTTCTTATCTACTTAGACCTCATCCTTTCACTATAAGCTTTGAAAGGCCTATTTTTACTTCTAGGATGGCACCAACATTAGTGGATAGAAAGAGACTAAATGTGGAATTATGAAGTTTGGTTATACTTGAGTCTATATTTCTATTTGCTTAGTTTGCATAACCATATCTTAATAGCATAAAGAGTAAACAAAGTTAGTATATCACACATAATGCATGTCCTCAAGATTTTAGACATACCTTTCATGAATAAATTTTGGATTGATTGTCATGTGGGTGTTTACGTTGATTGTATTGGTTGTTTTTTCCATCTATTTGGTGCCACAGAAACCCACTTGTCATATAGCTTGCCATTTTGCTTGTCATTACCTTACTTAATAGCTCACCAAACACTTTAGCAAGGTGGTTGGTAAGGTATGCAATGAGGTATCCCTAAGCCTACATAAAGTAACCCCTAGAGCTTACTTTTTTCACACCTTAGAATAGTTTTCTTCTTTACTTACATTACCAATATATCCAATCTTCTAAGTGTTACAAAATATGGCCCAAAAATGTACCAGAAGTGTTAAGAAGTCAATGCAACCTAAGCCTACCAATCTTCTAGTAGTGTGCCCATTCTTACAGAGTGTCTTATTAATATTCATGAGTATCCTAAAATTGAGCAAAAGTTTTCTTACTATTTGATAACAGTCAAATTATTGCATTTTTGTTATGATTTAAATGTTGATATTTGTGTGAAAATTGTGTTTATTTGATTATTTAATCCACAAATGTCATTTCACGGGTATTTCGTGTTTAAAGTGCAATTTCAGGTAAAATCATGATTTTGGAGAAGTTTGGGACAAATTTCAATGATCGGGATTGAGTGAAAATAAAAAGAAAACAAAGTTTCAAAATTTGGAAATCCTACCACCGGTGAAAATCTTACAGAGAGCACGGTGAAAATCTTCCCGAGAGTAGGGATTTTGGCAGATGCAAATCTCGCAGCCAGCGAGATTATTTTGCCACCGGCGAGAATCAGAGGAACCAAAATTTTAATTTTTCTAGAAATCTCGTCGTGGCGAGAATAATGTCACCGTCGGCGAGTTTCATCCGAAAACACATTTTTTATGTTGTTTTGTTCCAAAATTGACCCCAAAACCCTAGATCTATATATACCATAAGATGGAGAAAGAGGCCACGACAGAGAGGAAGAGATTTGAGACATCTTTGGAGGTGAAAAGGCAATTTTGGAGAGAAAGTTTGGAGAAGCTTGAAGGATCATCACCATTGTTGCTACCAAGTGTTCATCTTCAAGAGCTTTTCATCTCTTCTCCTTAGCTTTCATTTTCTGCATTTTATTCTGATTTGTTATTCATGGATTCAATTGAGATAATGTTTGTTCTTATTTCCATTATGAACTAATTCATTTTTGCTAAGGCTATGATGTAGTTGAATCAAGAAAATCTGATTTTTTTTGTTATTGTTATATGAGTTCATTGTTTTCAAGTTGAGTATTTATTTCCATGCTTAATGCTTTTAAATTTCTGGCCAAGATTTATATGATTTGTTGCATTATATTGAGACCGATAGGAGATGTGTAATGAATGCTTCTTGTGATAAATATTGTATGTTGAATGCGAGTGTGAGAACTGATGCATGATGTATGTGGTTATTCTAGAAATTCCATAAATCGTAATGTGCTTGTTTGTGATTATATCTTCATAGAAATATAGTTGGTTTTCATAGATAAGTAATTCTAATATAACTCGAGAGAGAGTATTAGGTAAATTTGGGTTTTTCAACCATCACTTTTAGCTTTGATTCTCATATAACATGACTGAGAAATCAGATTGAATTGATTTAGCGAAATCAAATGTCTTAGCATTTTTAATCATTTGTGAACAACATTCAATTGTATTATTTGCGTTTATTTTTAAGTTAATTTTCTTCTTAAACAATTTCAACAATTGGGTTTTCAAATAAAATTAGGATTAGTCAATTTCGGTACTTAGTAACGCCATTCCTTGTAGGTTCGATATCCATACTTTTGTACACTTTATTACTTGAACGATTCGTACACTTGTGAAAATATGCATCACTATTCTTGGCTTTCACTCTATTCTATAAATTATTCCTATAATGATGAGTTTGTTAGGGAATTTTATGCTACCCTTCCTCACGTCTGTACTATGGATTTCTCTACCTCTTTTGTCCTTAGAAGACATATAGTTACCTTCTCCTAAGATGATATTCATAATTTATTATCTATTCATGTTGATCAGTTTCCAAAATTCCCTGTCATCCCATTTGAATTTGAAAATATTTCTACCTCCTATCTCTTTAAATTAAATATTGTGAATTCTCATGACACTATTGATATGGCGAACCAATTGTTTGGGACTAACTACACATTTTCTAGTAATGCCCTTATTGTTAATTGTTTTGCCCCTAATCATTCTCTTAATAGTCATAAATGTCATTATTCATCCCTAATCCCATCTTCATCCTATCCCTTTGTGTCAAGGACACTTTCTCTATGCAATTCTAAATGGTGATGATATAGATCTTATTGGTATGATCTATAGAACTATCATTTTTCATACTATTGCTTCTTCTTCTTCTACGCTCCATGATCCATCTTTGATTTTCAAGTGGGGTTCCATTATTTTTCATAACATTCCTTTTGACCATTTAAGAAGATCCATTCTTTCACGTAATGTTATATCTAATATTTATGGGTCTTATTATTCATCTACTACCCCTTCTTTCTCATCCTTTATGAAGAGTGCTCAATCTACTCATTGTGAATCCACTCTTGTCTCTTCTATTCCTTCCACATATATCTTTATGGATATAGAGTCCAGCCATATTTTATCTACTATTGTTGAAGAGTTACAAATGTTTAACAAGAATGTCTTTCATATGCATAATTTTCAATCTTTTGCTCAGAGTGTTGTGGCTTCTTATCATCCCGTTGTACCACCTTTTCATGATTCACCTATTTCTTTTGCCTCTATCAGATCTTGACCTGCTCTTACTAGATGCTCTAGTGTTTTATACCTTTTGTTGTTTGTTCAACATGTTTACTATGTATGGTGGAGATGAGTTCATTTTTCCCTTTGAGACCGACCACTCTTTTGATCATTTTGCTATTAACTTTCTCAACCTTTAAACTACTACACCTCTATCTAGAATCCCTTATAATGCTAAATAGTCTTCTAACTGTGGTATTCAAGGAAATAATGATAATGAAATGGGAGACAGAGAGTGTTGATCTCGTTTATGTCCTTTTACTTTTAGTTATTTTCTGTTGCTTTAGTTTATTTCTAAACTTCTTTGTGTGAAATCAAGTTTTTTTAATGAATACGAGTTTAACATGTTATTTTCATCTGTGACCCATTGCATTTTCCTTAATTCTATTTGTCTTGTTGCATTCTTATTTGAATTAGTGTGTATTTGTATTCCTTCTCTCTAGCATATAGGGGTTCTCCTTTGATTTTCAATGTCCAAATAGGGGTAACTTTTTGTGCATAACTATGTGTTTGTTAACATGTTGTGTGATGCATGTACATGTTTTTGTCTAAATTTCATGCATTCAAAAGGAGTGTTGCATGATATCATGGGGAGTTATGTACTTTCCATATGTTTTTTACCTATTAATGTTCACATGTGTACGATTAATACAATAGTATATGTTATTTGACTACATGTTGTTTTTGTATGGCATGTTCGTAGGGTCTATGTGGGATATATGTGTATAGTGAAGTCTTCAAGTTTCAAATGTGTTTATGTACAATGGTGCTAAGACTCTCGTGTTTCAAAGTGACAAGGTGGATAAGTTGATACAAGAAGATGGATACACTTGGTTTAGGTGTGTCTTTTAGGTTTGGGTGTGCATCAGTATCTTATTCATGGGAACAAACATCCTCAGGTCATCTTTATGATCATCTCATGATAGATGTGACAATTTATTTAGTTGTACAATGTTTTGACATGGAAATCCAAAGGGGAGATCGTAAGTTGTGTTGTATTCTATTTCAATGTGTTGGCTTCCAGTGTGCAAAACATGTGTTTATTTATTTTTACTTAGTGCTCTGTCTTCCTCTATGTAAGGTTAGAGTTTATAGATCAATCCCGCATACACATATATAGTTTGGAATAATGTGATTGAAAGTGTGTTTTCACACATCACGAGGTTGGTTATTTTTATTATGCATGCTAGGTTGAGAGTGGTGGATTTTGATTCATTTTGGGTGCGAGTATTTGTGGATATTACTTGGAACTTTTGGAAATGAAAAAATATCCTTTTTAGCACCTTTCCACCACTCTAGCCACTACGTTTGGCGAAGCAGTTGGTGAGATGGCTGGTCGATTCTCTATAAATACCCCTTACTTCTTTTAACTATTCACCCATTGTTTTAGAGTCAAAACTCTACCAAAATGTATACTAAGATTTACATTTATTTTTGAAATCTATGTGGAAAGAGTTTTTGAGTGTGTGTCATTCAAAAAGTTTAGTTATCAAATCGTAGTCTGTGTGCATGCATGGTTTGATAGTGTGTCTCCCATACATGATTTGAGTTCTTTGGAAGATATTGTGTCCTTTGGTACCCTTGAGACTAAGAGTGATCCTCAAGGTGTCCCATTATATGTATTTCACAATACTGATCTATGGTTACCAATCATACCAAATTGGGTGATATTGGCTATAGAGGATAGCCAAGGTTCGTGTGTTGAACAAAGTCATTATAAAAGCTGCAAGTCAAAGTTGTAGTAGGTAGTTTGGACAGCTATCTCAACTAATAAAGATAATAGTGGTTTTATTGTCTATTAGAGTTGAAACTATTTTAGTGAATTATTTGCTACTAAGAGGTTGCGTTAAACAACCCGAGGATGTTGTCACATAGATATGGTCTTTACTGGTATTTGTGTGCAATTTTTATTTGTAGGCCACGATGCAAAAATATGCATGTCATGGTATGAGCCTTTGATCATCCATCTTATTTTAAGCAGAAACACCTGTGTCGCGACAGGAAATATATGGTGTTGCTATGAGTGTAACTCAAACTTGACATTTATTTTTAAGAGAACCATTTTTTTTATTATATATATTATATTATATTATATTTATTATATTTACTTAATAAAAACACACTTAAATAGTAAACAATTATAAAAACACAAATTCTTAAAATTTTGGAATTATCTTACTAATGATTAAATTAAATCTAAGTAAAAAATAACTATAACAAAAATTAGACATTTTAAAATTTATAATAAAACAACAAAAATAACTACAAAAATTTATACCTAAATAGTTTTATTGATAAAAATAAAAACATCAATCGAAATAACAAGTAAAATCACTATAACTATGAAAGAAAAGATAAATTAAATTAAAGCAAAGATAAAAGGAAATAATGGATTTCCACTCATCCAAGACTATATTAAACATCTTTGGAGAGATGTTACTTGGGGGACTTTTTTAATAAACTTAATGTTTCCACATCATTAAGTTCATTTATTGTTTTAAACTGGTAATTATTCTTTGCCTTGCTTTTGCAAGTGTTTAGTTAGCTGCTCAATTTTTACTTATAACTTTTTGATAGAAGCCTACATAAAGTCTAACCATTGACTTGATCTTGATTGATTGTCCCTGCTTGCTTGAATAAAAGCATTCAATTTATCCTCTAGAGTAGGTTTGTTGGGAGGATTTCATGGAAGTGTTTGGTGGTGTTATTGGCTCTATTGATTCAAGCTTTGGGAAAAAGAATGATTGTTCTACCTCAAGGAGAAATTAGGATGATTCTTCCACATTGGGTTAGGTATTTGCTTTTGGGTTATGCTTGGGTCTTGGTTGTTACCCTACCAATGCATTGACCTGTATAGGTCTAGAAATTTCTTTTCCTTGGAAAGGACATGTATCAACACCATATCCCAAAGTAGGGGTGAACAAATAATTCATTCAATTTTCTTAAACTGAAAAATCCAATTCGATCTGTTGGATTCATATCGGATTGGATTGATAAATTTTATAATAGGATTAGATTTGGATTAAAAATTATACACTTCATTTGGATTTAGATTGACAGATTTTATAATCCATTGTATCTAATCCGAACCAAATTACCATTAAATTATAAATAAATGCATATTTTATATTATATTATATTATATTTAAATATTATGCATACCATAATTATATTATTTTATTATTTTAACTTAATAAATAAAAGTAAATATTTATAATAATTTAATAATTGTACAAATATATTTCTTATTCTTTTAATTTTTTTAATTGTAACTATAAATAATAATATTTGTTATTAAAATCTAAATTTAAATTTGTATATTGATAATTCATAAATAAATTTCAATACTAATATGCCCCTATATATCTGATCTGAAAAATATAATTTGTTTGTATTCAGATTGGTTCAGATTGATTATATCATTGGATCAGATTCGGATTGAAAATCTTCAAATTCGTTCAAATAGGATCATCGAATTCAGATTGACAAAAAATAGATAGTTTCGATTTGCTGCTCACTTTATCCCAAAGTACAACACAATCCACATTGTCATTTATTGGAAGTGGTATGTGTAGTGAGAAGTGTAAGTTGCTTGGTCAGCTATGAAAATTGAATATATACTTCTGTATCGGAGTCCATTTCAAATATTCTTGAAATGTTTTTTTTTATTTTTTTACTTTTATGTCAACTAATAAATAAAACATAAACTTTTTAGATTATTTTTTTGAAAATTTAAAATTTAAAATATATAAAGTTAATTAATAATCTAGATATTTTAATATTTTAAACAAAAATCACAATACTTACAACACAAATTTTTTTTAAGATTTTTATAATAAAAATTTTAAAATGTTATTCCTCCCCAACAATGGCGTCAAAAACTTAAAGATCAAATTTTTCAAAAATTTATGATAAGCTCACAAGGGCATGAATTATTTTATAAAAAATGATAAGTATACTTCCAAGGTCGGTTTAAAGAGGAACCATGTAGTTTTTAATTATTTTAACAAAATCTTAAAATAAAAAAATAAACCTAAATATTTTATCAAAAAGTTTTGCTTTTGAAATATCTAAACTAATGACAACAAATAAAAGGTAGAGTCAATAAAATATTAGGAAAATAAAATTTAACACTCAATGGAGAATTTGTGGGATATATTAGTTAGTAAATCATTCTTTCTTAATGTGAGTTAGATTATTTAAGATATAAATTGATATTATTGATTTTTTCTTTTTAGTATGAAATATGTCGTACTATAAAAATATAAAAACAACTTTTAGGTTTTTCAAATCTACTATAAAAATATGTCATCAATATATTTTCAAATGGTAATTCTTATAAAAATATTTGAAATAGAGCATGACTCTAAATCAAATCCTAATAAGTACATCTAATATCTAAGAGTATTACTCTTAATGAGATCCAGATAATCAAATCATAGATCTAACTTTCATATTTTAAGTTTACTATGAAAATTATTTAATTGTCATATTTTCTGTAGTAAACTATATATAATTATGGAATGAAGAAATAAAAATAAGTTTGTTTTATAAATTTTTTTTTCCTATGTTAATATTTTACAAGCATAACAAAATCAATAATATCCCATAGTAATTTAAGTCATACATGCTTAATTTAGTAAATGGTTAATAAAGTAAATATAGTATTAATAACAACACATAAAATTAATCTAAAAATAGAAGAATACATTTAAAATTTATACCTCAAGCATATCCTTCCAAGTATAGAATTTCAGTATTATTTTTGCATTTGAAAAACCTCACAATAGATTTTCCAATATTGTATATTGAATAAAATGAAATATTACATAAACTAAAACCTGTTCAACTCTTAAATTGAGAGAAGAAAGTAGATAAAAAATATAAAAACTAAGAAACTAGAAAAAAAAGAAGTTGAGAAGCTGAGCGATGATAAACAATGGAGGAGTGAAGGGGTTTATATAGATGGAGAGAGGAGAGGAAAGTGGAGAAAAGGTAGGATCATGACAGATTTATGGTTGCAATTAGAGGCACCCAAATTCTCCCACTGTGGTATACGTCATTATGGAATGCATGAAATTAACTCTGATAGCCTCGCACCATAGCACAAATAAATCTTCCATTACGGCAAAAATTGTTCTGAATGTTTCCAATTCTTTTTGTAATTTTCTCCTTTACATATAGTTGTATATATATGTAAGGCTCACATATGTATTCTATTATTCTTCTAGGTTGCAATTTGAATGCTCCATGTATAATTCTTAAAGTTGAATCATTTTAATACAAGAAATACTTGAAAAATAACAAAACATAGTCGTGATTTTTAAAACATAAATTTGCTAATAATAGAGTTATATAAATACAAGTCTATTTTATGCATGTCACTCATGTTATAATTAGTGCTTTTCAAGAATTCATCACAAGCTACTATTTTGGTCCTTGTTTTAAATTATATAATGACTTCACCAATTTACAAACAGTTCCTCCTACCCTACGATAGAAAAACCATCAGGTTGTTATATATAGATTTCTTCATCTAAATTTCCATATAGAAAGGCTATCTTTGTATCCATTTGATGTATTTCAAGATTTCGCAAAGCTACGATAGCAATTATCATCCTTATGGATGTTATTCTAATCAAAGGAATATAAGTATCGGAGTAATCAATGCATTTCATTGTATTTATCCCTTAATTACATGCTTGGCTTTGTACTTTTCAAATGATCCATCTGGTCTACGTTGTTTTGTGAAAATCCACTTGAATCCTGGTATTTTACTTTTTGGAAGTAAATCAACTAGTTTCCAAGTATGATATTTAAGAATTGACTCAATTTCACTATTAATGGACTCAATTTCACTATTAATGGCTTTTTCCATTAAGGACCTTCAAAAGAGTTCATAGCCTCTTCTTAGCTTTGAGGTTCACTTTCTAGTAAGTAGGTCAAAAAATCTGGACCAAAGGACATTTTTTTCCTAACCCTTTTGCTACATCTGGGTTCATCCTTAACCTCATCCTCAATATCTTTTTTAGGTTCTTTGTCTTGAGTATCTTCATTCATAATCTCATAAGTTCATTTAGAAAAATTGATTCTCCTTAAGATTACTTGAAAATGCATGTTCAAGGAACGATGCATTCCTTGATTTTATTATAGTATTCTTATGTATATTTGACGTCTTTGACTCGTGCATAAGAAAATGATAAGCACTAGTATTGTGTGCATATTTAATGAAGATATAATCTTCATTTTTGGACCTATCTTCACCTTCATAGGTATAAGTATGGCTACTTTAGCAAGACACCCACATACTCGTAAATATTTATAGAAAGATACCATTCCTTTAAATAATTCATACGGTTTCATATGTGCCTTTTGTTGGGTACCTTATTTAAAAGGTGGTAAGTTGAAAAAAATAGCTTTGCCTTACAAGTTTTGTGGTAACCTAGAACTTAATAGCATTAAATTCATCATTTCTTTGCAGGTATGATTCTTACGTTCAACAACTATATTTTACTGAGGTGAATAAGGCACTATGGTTCCATGTATAATTTGGGACTGTGCACATAACTCACCAAAAGGTGCTTCATACTCACCACCACAATCACTTTGCACTACCTTGATCACTGTGGTATTTAATTCTTATAGAGACTATGAAAGAAAGCAGAGGCTTGTAAGGTTAAGTTGGGGCATTACCTTGGTGGTTTATTTCAGTACTAACTTATAATCGAAAAAAAATTTCATAATGGATAGTTAAGTAGTTTGATGTACTGTGGTGGTTTTCCTCTTAGGTCATTGTTATGGTCTAGGTTGTTTTTGCCTAAAACGTTTGTGTTATTTTATTTTTTTGCATGATTTTATTTACACATGATTGCATGTCTCGCCATTTAAAATAGTTTTAATTTGTCACATTTTTGCTAATTATCTATTCACCCCTCTACCTAATTAGATCTAAAACTAAATTTTCAATTGGTATTATAGTAGGTCACTAGATACACTTAGTGTTTCCTAGGACCTTATTATGGATCATTTAAGAGAGGGTTCTTTTATAACCCATGCATCTTACTTTGATAATTCTAATTACCCATACTGGAAAGATCGTATAAGAGCCTTTCTATGGTCTATAGATGAAAATGTTTGGAACTCTATGCTTTATAGTTGGGAACCAGTTAGGTTACCAAAGATAATATAGTCTTTCCTAAGCCTTGGAAGGACTGGACCATTGAAGATAAAACTAGTAGTAAATAGAATTAAAAAGGTATTATTGTTATCTTTAGTATTGCTTCTACTGATGAATTCCATTGTATTTCTCATGTTTAGGATATTTTATCAATTTCCTATAAGGGCACCACACAAGTTAAACGAACTAAAATTTGCATGCTTGGTACTCAATTTAAAAATCTTAGGATGAATGAAGATGAAACTTTTCTAAATTCTATGCTAAATTAAGTGATATTGCTTATTCTTCTAGTAATCTTAGTGAGAAAATTGAGGAATTCATGTTGCTAAAAAAATACAATGCTCCTTACTAGATCACTTCCACACAAAAGTAACCACAATAGAAGAAAGCAAAGATGTGGCCACCATTAAAATGGAAGAATTAGTTGGCTCGCTTCTCACTTTTGAAATGAAATTTCAATCTCCTACAAATAACAAATATGTTTCTTTCAAAATAGAAATGATTGAGGATGGTGACAATGATGATGACAAACTGGTACTCATAGCTAGAAGATTTAAGAAAATTTTCAACCAAAAGAACCATCAAATCAAAGGACAATCAAGTCGTCAAAAGGATCATAATTAGAAAGAACTTAAATCTATGAGTTCTGATGGTAAGAAATCTAAACTCAATGGACCTTGATGCTTTAAATATAGGGGTATAGACACTTTGTAGCTGACTATGCAAACAAGAAAAACAAAACTAGAGGAGCTTTCAATGGTACACTGATTGACTTTAATAGTGATAGCGAAACACCAGTTGAATCAAAAAATAGTGACACTAATTTATGGCATTTACTACAACAAAGAGAGACACTCCAGTATGTTTGATATTAATTTAGACAAGAGGAAACTAACATTGAATTCTTACCTTATGTAACTAGCAACGATAAATTATTCATAAACTTAGTAGGAAGTAAAAAGGAAAAGGATAGGTTACTTGTAGAAGTAGCTAGACATAATGAAAAACTAAAATCCTATGAAATAAATTCATCAGTATTGGAAAAACAAAAAATTGAACTATCCAAGCATATTAACAGTTTGAATTTGAGTCTTGTAGGTTTAGAATGGGAAAAACAGAATCTGGTGCATGAACTTGAACAATCCCAAGAAGTTGTAAAAGGGCTAATCATTAGAGCTAAAAGGTATATCAAAGTTCTGAATTATGGAAAGCCTATTGGAGACAAGAGAGGATTAGGATATATAGATCTTCTTCAAAAACAACACAATTTACTAAACCTTCAAAAATATCCTATTCATACGCTACACCTTTAGTATTAAGAACTGATTTGGTAAGAGCTTCTAACTCTACTCCTAATGTATCCTACTATACATAAAAAAGAGTTACACTTATGATTGTAAAACATGTTAAATTTGTGCATGTTTTTCATAACTATGGTAGAAAGGTCAAAGTAGACATAAATGTAGATTTCTTCTGACATATCCATATTTTAATAATTTTCATCATCCATACATGAATGATGCATCCCTACCAATGATGAAAAACAAAAGTAAAGGAAAATATATCGTAAATCCAAGAAAATGGAAAAAATAACTAAGGCAAGTGAATCCAAACCCAAAAATATTATGAAACCAAAATTCAAGAGAATTTATGCTAGGAAAGATTGTGTTTCTTTGAACAACTAACCTTTTTTTCTCTTTCACCTAAGAATTTTTAGTTTGTGGTTGATTGACCCTAGGTGAGCATGTTAGTTTGACTAGTTCAATTGTTTATTTCTATGTTTGAATTTAGTTTTTTTATTCTTAATTTTGTTTTAGCTTATTTAAAATTTGTTGGTTAAAAACAAATTCAAGGGAGAATAATTGTTCTAACATTGAAATAAACTTCAAATATTATTGTGGATCCTGAAAATAAATATTTTACATAACCTAATTTATTTTGATTATTTATTCATTGTGTAATTGAGTATCTTGTTTTCTGTATTTATATTTTCCTAACATCTAGTAATCAATATTAACAAAGAACTCATACACTCACTCACTAGACATATAAGTATGTTGTACTTAAAGTTTATAATCAATTACGTGAGGTTTTAAGGATTGAGATAACCCTGATGTAAAAATTGTGTTTGAATTCTATCTTTCACTTTCTAAAATGCTACTGTAGAGAGGCATCTAGTTTTGAGAGGACTACCTACCGTGATATGTAAAGCTACTGTAGTGTATGAAAATGGCTACTTCACAACTAGTATGAAAGTCATAATACTAGATATATTGGCTCGTGCATATCTCTTTCAAAATTTAATATGATAAAGAAAATAGATAAAAAAAACTTTTTGCATGCACAGAAAGAAAGAGTCACAAATAGTTATACAAAAAGAAAAATAAATAACCAATTCCTCATATAAAAAAACGATCATAAATAAGGAGAGGGAACTAAAAAAAAATTAATTAAGTTCTCTTTTGGTTAGTAAAATTTTATTTTGTACAATTTTGAATTCAATTTCAATTCATTCATTATAGGTGATCCTCCTTTCCTTTAAATCTATCATTCTAATCATGAAAGGAATAATTGACATATTGTTGCAATTTTAATATTTTTAATACTCTGAGAAATCGTCAATATGTCACCATATGTGTTGGAGAATGTATGTGCACTTTATTAGAATAATTGTGCATACGGTGAATAATTCAATTTTGTTAAAGAATGATTTATTTCAAATTGATTATTTCATTGAAGTTCATGTTTAAATAAATCTACTACCTTGATTTTAAAAAAATAATTTTTTAAATTTTTGTCTGATTTTTATTTATTTATTTTAATTTTTTATATGAAAATTTTGGGTAGATATAGGATTTAGGTGGAGTATTTTATTTTTAATGTTATTATTTTCTTGAAAAAGATATCTTTTCTTGAATTTACTTTTAGATTTCACATTCATCTTAAATGAAAATACAACATTCATACTTGTATTTTTTCGAGTTATTTATTTGTATGACAAAATAGGGGAGAAATATTAGAACCTTAATTGAAAAATCTACAAAAAGTGGAGAACTATTTTAGGAGAAAATTACTTTGAAAATCTTTTTTTGAAGGTATTACACCTAGAAAGAGTTGTGTTTTTAATCACTATACATTGATTACTCACTCTTATGAATATTATTTTTCTTCTATTATTATATTTACTAAACTAATGAATAATGAGTCTTTTGGGACAAGTTGTTTGGTTGTTTATGTTTTTACCTTTTTAGTGTAAACATAAGTTGTCGAGATTCAATAAAAGATGGCTTCACTAGATCATAGGATAGTTCCATTATGTAAATGTTTTTTCCTATGAGTGTTATGTAGTGAGAGATAAGTTTTGTCACATGAATGTGCAAAAGGGGGAGATCGTAAGGTTTATGGGCGTTGGCAATATTCATAAACAAGATATCCAAATGTAATTTTAGTTTTTAGGTGAGTCTTTTAACAATACTTTTCAAGCCAAAGAAACTATCAACTCCAATGAACACATATCAGGTATATATATATATATTTTTTTTGCATGTTAGATTTCATATTTGACACATAAAAATATTTTGCATATAAATCACTCAATTGATCGAGACAAGTCGAGATTGATCAAGAATCAATCTACTTTTATTAAAAAGGCCCTGGATTAATTTTCAATTTAGGTAGATCAATCACGATATTAATGTTTGATTGGTCAGCACTAGATCAATGTAAAATTAAGTAGATCAATCTACCTATTTTAGAATTTATTTTTTATTACCCTAGATCGATCGAGGATTGATTAGATTAATCAAAAAATTTTGCTTCATTGATCTAGATAAAAAATTTCAACTTTAACTTGATTTTTACTCGAGTCAAACATTTCAATTACTCTTTTGTTCCTATTATTTACTACTCTATGAATTGTTTAATGAATAGAATTATTATTGGAAATTAACCTAGCATTAGGGTCTCAAACTTTCCTATGTAAAGAACCTAATGCTCTACATTTTAATTAACCACACTTGAATCAATTTTTTACATTCTAAGCTCTCTCTAAATATATTTTGCAAAAACTTTCTGTTAGGCTTTTATCATTAGTTAATTTATCAAATATTTTGTGGTTATATTTGATTGATTGACAAGCCTATAATATTTGAGTTATTGTGCTTAAACATATGTTCTAAAGTTGTTAGTTATTTTGATTTATATGTTATTCTAGTAAATCAACTAACTAGGGGTTTCCATTATTTAATCCACTCTAGGACATAATTTGCACCTATGTTTAGGTGTCTGTTGAACAAGTTTGATAACTCGTGTGACTTGAGTTTATTAGAATGTTGGTCCGGATCCAAGCACCTTTCTAATTAGGACTATGGAAGAAAGTAAAGGCTTGTAAGTTGGTTACTTAGAGGCATTATTTAGGTGTGTAGTTTGAATCCTAGCCTTATAATCAAACATATTTTCATACTAGATAGCTAGGTAATCCGATAGACTAGTGTACTAGCAGTTTTCCCCTTAAGTGATTGCTGTCTATCAAAATTTTATCTATTCACCCCAAGCTAATTTGAACCATAACTAGAAACTTTCATTATCAAATACAAAATTTACGCATGAAGTTTTTGGCACTTTTATCGGGGAGGAACAACTTTTCGAAAATTTTATTATCAAAAATCTTAAAAACATTTTGTGTTAGATATATTTATGGTTTTTATTTATTTAAATAAAATAATTTTTTAGAAACATCTAAAAGTTAATTTGTCATTCATTTGTTGATTTTTTTTTAAAATTTAAATCTAAAAATATTTAAATTTTTAAATGACTTTAGATATTTTAAATTTAAAATTTTAAAGAAATAATAATACATAAATATTTCATTTCACAGTTAACCTTAATATATTTTTAAAAAATTAAAATCTTAAAATATCTAGGTTATTAATTGACTTTAGATAATTTAAATTTTAAACTTTTCAAAAAAAATATAAATCTTAAAACATATAAAAAATTTAAGATTTTATTTTATTTAAAATAATATCTTAGCTATTAGTTGACTTTAGATATTAATAAATTAAAACATTTAAAAATATCTTAGTTTATTTTTATTTTCTAACTATTTTTTAAGTTGATTTAGTTATTTATATATTAACTTAATTTCTTTTTAGAATTTTCTTTTAAGCATTATTTTGCACTAACTTTAATTTTTATTTGAACTTTAGTTTTTTATTTTATTTATTTATATTCATTTACTAACTTTAACATATTTTCTTTTCTTTTTGTTAATCATATTTATTTTTTATTTCTATGTAATAACTTTCTAATACAATTTACTAATGTATTTGACTTGTATTAATGTTTTTATCATATGTTATATATTGTAATTATTTAGTTAACTTATATTATTGTATATTAAATTATTTGTATCACATTTATTGTATTTACATACTATGTTTGTTCCTTTTGCTTATGTTATTTTATTTTTAATATATTTTTTTATTTTCTTTTATGTGTTTCTTTTTAAATTTTTTATTATTTATTTTTATTTATTATTTTCTTTTGTTATTTATTTTTGTTGTTTAGAATAAACAATCCAAATTGTGGCATAATTTTTGTGCTTGTTGGAGCATTGAGCTCTTATGATATAATTGGATTGAAGGAAAACATATATGCATATGAGTCCCTATTTGAATACATTGGAGTCTATTTTTGTTGTAATGAATTTTCAAACTAAAAATCCCAAAATACATGTTTCAAGTAAGACTTATACAAATTTTCTCTTTTTCTTCTTCAATCCTAGTTTTCTCTCAACTCAAATGCTATTTGATTTGAAAAGGAACTGGATGACTTGGAGTCCGACTTTTGTTTTATGTTGTTTTTGATTTAGTATATTTCATTTTATTTTATGTTATTTTGTATTTTTTGGAATTTATTTTAGTTTGTTTTATTTCCGTTTTTATGATCCCATATTTATTTTTCAGAACTGATATATATATATATATATATATAACTGTTTGTTGAAATGTGATGTAAAAGAAGTATGCAACAATTTGTTTGTATGGTTAAATTCTTGTGAGATGATCGATGAATTACACCATTTCAACAATCACATTGAGTAAAAGTAAATAGGTATTTTTTTTCTTTAATTTACATTTGTTACATTAAGGGTAATATAGATTCTAGGTTAGGATAGAGGAAAATTTACAGTAAATTTAGATAATTTTAATTTTTTTAAATATGCGTTTATATTTATTTTTATTTATGTGCTTTTATTTAGTTTATTTAATGGTTTAGGAATAGTTAGGTTCACTTTTAAAATTTTTCTTGCAAAATTATTATGCTTTTAGTTGATTCTAAGAAATTGATTAAATCTTTTACACTATTAGATTAATATTTTGAATATATCATGTAGTAACATGATAACTAGTTTGTTTTCTTTACATAATTTATATTTCATGATAAAATTTTAAAATTAAGATAAATTCAAAATTGGTGTTTAGGAATTAAAAAGTAGAGACTACCTTGTGAGAATATTTTGAGCCTTTATTTTTTTATTCTGAGTGATAATATTTTTTTATTCTTTTAAATACTCTTCTTATTATTTCAAATTTTTAGATGATCTATATAGATTTTGTATTGAATGTTAGGATTTTTATATCCAATAAAGTGTCCTATACATGTTTATTTCTTAAATTGAATTACTTAAGTAGAAATTGAAAATGTATACCTTTTTCTTTTATGCATGACTTCTACAAAAAGAGATATATCTAGGGTTTCCTTAAACCAGTACAAAAGAATGCCAAAATTAGTCAGTCACCAAAATCCTACAAATATATACATAGGTCCACTCTCTTTTAAAAAAAACATATCACTTATAAAAAAAGATAGTAAAATAAGAAAACAAAGAGAAAAATTAATACTATAAACTAAATACTATGATCTATAAATCCCTAAAGTTGTGAGAAATGACTATTACAAAAAAAAAAGAGGAAATAATTCCCCTTGAAGTCATTGCATTTCATTTCATCATTAAAGGCATAGACTTGACATTTTTTTTATGATTTTGATTTACGAATGAAAATAGTATGTGATTTCTTTATAAATCCTCTTATAAAGTTCTTTCATAAGATTGATGTTACACACTATTTTAAGCCTTTTCTTCTTTAAACATATGCGAACTTATTAGAGTCGAAGTGAATTCAAATTCCTAACAATGAAATTAGGTAACTTAATACTGATAAATGTTTGATATGAAATATGAATTTGTGATTTTCAACTAATTTTTACAATAAATTGTGATTCTTTGAAATTTTAGTTTAGCTTATACTTTGGATTTTAAATTATGAACTTAAAAGATACTAAAAGCATGAAAAGTTTTGTATTTTCTTTTACTTTCTTATTTTTCATTTTAATTTTTACTTTGTTAAATTTTAGTTCTTATTTTTTTATTTGTCATTTGTTTATTTTTTTAAATATTTTTAAATTTTTGCATTTAGTTTGATGTTTATGGGTATCATAGTTGAAAATTCTTACTAGACATAAAGTCGTCCACGAGGATATCCTAGGTATTTAAAGGCTTGTTGCATACGCTAAATACTAATGTATTAATCTAGGAAAATGATTAAAATATTTTAATTTATTTATATTAGTTTTAGTTTTGGCTAGTTGAGGTTTTAACAAATCTATGTTTTTAAAATCACATGTATGTTTTATTGTTTATTACGTATTTTTTCAAAATGATTCAATTTATAGACACTTAAAGAATTGTATCTGAAATCATTTAAATACACCCAATGAGAATAAAAAAATAACACATGTAAGCTTTACATATTCTCCAACCAAATGTAAAGGGGTGAAATACAATGAAACTTAGAGACATGCAGTTTAACGAAGGCCACGATAGTGATTAATGAGTATTGTAGTGCGACACAATTGGATCATAATTTAAATGTGTACTTAATAAATGCATAATGCACTTGAGATAAAAGTGTGCCATATAGCTAGATAATTTCTCTCTCATGACCCACTTTTTCCTGCATTTTTCTTCAACTCCCTCACCTGTAAATAACCCTCTCCCTTTCTTATATTCATCATTCCTTAATCAGCACAAGTTTGCTTCTTCTTTATGTTTTTAGTTTCAATTCTCTTTTGCCGCTTAGGATTTAATTTAGTTGCAATTTCTTTGTAGTAATTTTTTATTCAATAAACAATATAAGCATATCTGTTTGGAGTTTTTCAGATATAGATTGGTATTAAAATTCTATATTTTAAAGGATACATTTAATGTATAAATATTATATGTATTCTTTATTTTAGTTTAATTTACTAATTATTTATTAAATCTAATATTTCTGGTTGAAAAATACAATGAGATATAGTTATGTTCTTATGCTTGTGAAATATTAATTTAGGTAAATATTTTTGTACAATAAATTTGTTTTTATTTCTTCATTGAACACTTATAGAAAGTTTATTATAAAAAAAATATTGATGAGATATTTTAGTAGTAAATTTAAAATATAAAATTTAGATTTACAATTTTATTATCTAGATTTAATTTATAATATATATTATATTTCAAAGTTTTTATAAGATTTATTATTGAAAAATATATTAAGAAGACATTTTTCGTAATAGATTTATAATTAGAAAGTTTATTATCTAGATGGTCTCATACACTGATATTAATTGATTTTTTTAATAAAGAATTTAAGCTCCGCCTAAGGACATTTTCATACAAAAAAAAATCAATAATATTAATTTATATCTTTAATAACCTAATTAGTGTGATCAAGCATAATTAACTAACTAATATATCCATAAATTCTCTACGAGTGATCAAATGTTTATTTGTTTAATATTTTTTGAATCAATTCTATCTTTAATTTTATGTAAATAGATTAGATTTTTCCAAACCAAAACAAATGTGACAGAGTGTTTTAGGTTTATTTATTATTTTAAGAGTTTTGTTGAATTATTTAAAAACCATGTAGTTTCTCTTTAGACCAATCTATTCCTTTTTACAAAGTGATTCATGCACTTACGAGCCATTTATCAAATACAAAATTTGTGCATCAATTTTTCAATCACAATCAAATTATACAACCTAATAAAAGTATAATAGGAAATACCTGTACGAAATGGGACACTTGCTCTATCTATCTTATGCTAACCTTACCTATTGTCTCCATGGCAACTATTAATCCTTAATGAATCTGACAAGCCCCACCACCACATGATGTGGCAAGTCGCCAAAGGCCAATATAGTGGAATCATAAGGTATGGAAAATCCATGTACAGGAACATAAACATGCAATCTAATTCCTAGTTATTAATTCAATTTTTATTAACTTAGCGCAAAGAATTTTTATAAAACACTCACGACTTACTAATACGAAAAAAATCCTCAAAGTATTAACGATATAGAATTTAGAAAATAATTTTCAAATATGAAAATAAGAGATTGCAAACTGATAGCGTAGCTCTATGTTTTCTAATTAGAAAAATATTTTGCAAATGAGCTGGCATTTATAGAAAAATCTTGGCTTTTCAGCACCTTGCCAACCAACTTGCCAACCATATTGGTGAAGGGAAAAGCATATAACTTGCAAAATAAAACAAAAAAAGAGCATAAATGCAACCTAACATGCATACTATATGAACCAAACCTACATGGTGCGTGTAATCATACATAACATACAAAGGGGTCAAACTAAGTGAGTGTGTGTAGTATTGAACCATCAATAATTAACCTTACACAGAGGATGAAAAATAGTAAGTGAAATAACCAAACTCTATATTTTGCACATGGGAATGCTAACAAAGATACAAATGACTTACAATCTCTTCTTTAACAAACTCTGCATGAATACATGAGACAATCATGCAAGATGACCAAATGATATTTGTTCCTATAAACAAACATTGACACACAACCTAGAAACCCTAAAACATTCCTACTCCACTTGTATCCATCTTGTTATGCTCTATCCATCTTGATGCACACTTTATACTAAATATCTAACTCCACAGCTCCACCTGAGCCTCAAGGTCTCTCGCTACTCTTGTAATCTTCACACACAAAATAACACATAATCATGAGCGCATCATGTAGACCACCATGTAGTATAATCGTATAATTTCATATTTCCCCTATGCAAGTACACCCTGGTAAGCTAAGGCTAATCAATATCCAATAGAGAAACACAAAAATCCCTCTCACTTAATGCTACAATCTCTATAAGTGAATGCAAGTGAGGAAACCAAGATGTAGTGCAATCTACCATTAATCCTTTGCATGCTACACACAAGAAATGAAATTAATAACACAATGAGCTATGCAAAAAAACTTCTCACCTCTTTGACACAAAAAGTCAAAGGAACATCCCTATATGAGGGAAATAAGGCATATAACATGCAATAATCCTAACACTCATGCAACCACTACAGACAGATTAAAGAAACAAACATAACATAATCCACACACTCAAATAAAAACACATAACCAAAATGCAGAGCATAGCCAACATAATGTTTTCATTAATAAAAATTTGAGTACATATTTTTAGATTTTTGAAAATGAAAACAAAAGATACAACAAATAAGAAAAAGAAAATAAAAAAATTAACACTATCCACCACCCCCACCCTCATCATCAAAGATTGCTCGATGAGAAGAAACTCAAGCATCTTTATGCTCTAGTAGAATGGGGTATTCATCAAAAGAGTTAAGGCAATGTCAATCATCTATTGGAAGGAGGTATTGGTATGAGGAAGTGATAACTCTATAAAAGTAAAGTTATTTAGATACTTTGAGCAAGGTATTTGTCTTGTTTTAAGACGAATAAACTTTAAAATATATATCTTATGTTCAATATGGAATTTTGGTGAAAAAACATCAAATAGAGTAAAAATATACATAATTGGGACAAATTCAAGAATTACAAGTGTGTCAAGGTATAGAAATGTTGTGCCTCTGCATACTCCTCTATATTTTATTAAGCATCTAGGAAAAGAACAATGCAAGCCATGGCATGGTTTTATGTGCACCGTGGCACAATACTCTCGGGTCTATATTGGGGCATAAATTTGATTACATGCCATTATATGAAATAAAGTGCACCTTGACCCATGATTCATATTAGTTCATTTCAATGCCAAGTTTTCAAAATTCTATTCCTAATTGTGTTATATTTAAACCAATCATTGTATATATAATTAGGATTAATAATCTGGGATACAAGAAGTTACAAAATATAGAATTTACAACTCACAAGAGAGATAAAAAAAAAAGCAAAATGAGGCAATTATATAGCTAGAAAGAAGATTACAAGAGAGTTTGATTCTACATCAACGTTGATCTTTATCTTTTTATTCATCTTTCTCGTAACTCTTATATACTTAAGTTTTAGAAATATGAGTGGCTAGGTTCATATTTGGGATTGTTGACACTACTACAAAAATGGGCTTTAAAGTCGATTCGTTGAACTCACTTTAAAATGAGTGACTTAAAATGTAAAGTTGGTTCACTGCGTGAACCAACTTTACATATAAAGTTGGTTGACGGGGTGAATCGAATTTACATATAATGATTTTTTTATTCTCATTTTTCACTCCACTAACCTATATTTAATATAGCATAAAAAAACCAAAATATAAATAATAATAATAATACAAATAATTAAAAATTTAAATATAATTAATTACTTGATAATTAAATTTGTTGCAAAACAAATAATGTATATACAATACATATATGCATATAGTTAACTTAAATTACAAATAAAATAATGTTGTCAAAGTGTAATTGGATTGTGCGAGCAAGCTTGGTTGGCTTAGAATCATCAGCATTGTGACAAGGAAACTGGGCAAAAAATAGCTGATCCATATAAAAATTCATTCCCCTATATACATGAGTACGTAAACATCCATCAAAAAAGCATTCTAAACTTTAGAGACATACAAATGGATAAATTAAATCATTATAAATATTACTATAAAAAAGAGATTACCACAACGACATTGGAGTGATATGATAATAACCTTATCCCTTCGAACTCATATTAGCACTTTATTATTCATTTGTATATAAATATGAAGTTATCTGGAATCTCTGCTAGTATTTTTAATGCTATAATGAGCTCTAAATATGAAATCAAGTGTAACTCCGATTTGTTACTTGGGTTGTATGAGTTTTGATGCCTTTAAACGTATGGAACAATTTTGTAATATGTTTATGGGCACCAAAACTCATACAAGCCAAGTAAAAAAATAGGAGTTACACCTGACTTCATATTTAGAGCTCATTATAGTATTAAAAATACCAGTAGAGATTCTAGATAACTTCATATTTATAGACAAATGATTAATAAAGTGATACCATGATGTTGTCATAAGTAAAGTAGGCAAGAGAGATGAGATGAAGTTTGGGCCAAAAATAGGTCCATAAAATAATGCATTCCCCTAAATACATGAGCACATAACCATCCATCAAACAAGGGACTTCAGTAACAGGAATAGAGAAATTAAATCATTAAAAAATTACCGTTATGTTGTCATATACTATTCAAGATCATCAAAATCTTCTCCTGATTCTTCTTGTGATGATATAATTTGAACCATGTGTTCTGCCTATTCCTCTTGTAAATCATCAAAAATTTGCTGGTCATTTCCAACCAAAGAACTACATGTATTTAAAATCAAAATAAGAATGTAATTTCATGTATTTATAAAAAATAACTCAAATATGTTAATAAAATTCTGTATATTGGTAAAAGATATTACCACATCATCAATTGAAATTTTGATATTTGTGATGATTTCGTTCATAAACTTCATGACATAATAACCACACACGACTCCATTATTTTGTTGTGGAACCTACAAAAAACAAGTGTACATGATTTTCCATATTCGAACATCTTTATTAATCAATAGTAAAATTAATAAAATTATTATTATTCGCTTGTATATACCATAACTTTTGTCCATATAAGCTTATGAGATTTTTTAAGGGGTAATGCCCCTAAACTTGTTCCATAACTTCCATGCCCTATCAAGGTTTAAAACAGTTAGTTTTTTATTAAATATTATAGAAAATAATAGAAGAAACCAATAGCTAGCTATAACTCTTACATTTCAACAACTACTTTTGTATCTTTACTCAGTTCTATGGAAGCTGAGTCACAGTACCAAGCATTCATCACAATCCCAAACCAACTTCTTGTTAGTCCCTAGCCAGGAAAGTGACAAAAACTAAACAAAACTATCCTAGATCATTTTTGTAGATTAATACGATTGTATTTAGAGTATGTAACAAGCATTTAAACCCTTAGGTTTCCCTAGTGGATGAGTTTAAGTCTTGTAGGAGCTTTCAAATATGATATCCACAAACATCAAACTAAATACAAAAAGTAAAAAACAAAAACAAACAAATAACAAAACAAAATAAGAACTAAAATTAACAAAGTAAAAATTAACACGAATAAAAATAAAAATGCAATACTTCTTATGCTTTAGTCTCTTCTAAGTTTATAGTTAAAATCCAAAGCATAAGCTAAATTAAAATCCCACAGAATCATAGTTTATTGTAAAAGTTAGTTGAAAATCAAAAATTCATAATTTGTATAAAAAATGTAACAATATTGATATACCCAATTTCAGTGTTAGGAATCCAAATTTGCTTCGATTTTAATCCTCATAAGATGTACTCGAAATATTGCACTGATCTTATGAGTTCAAGTACTAAATCAAATCCATATGAAAATATAAGTTATGAAAAGAAATGAACTAATGAATTCACATATTTTAAAAGAAGAAAAGGTTGAAAATAGTTTGTAACATCGATCTCTTGAAATGAATCAAGTAAAAATATTTATCAAGAAATCACATACTATTTTCATGCATCAATCAAAATTATAAAAACAAATATCAAGTATATGCCTTTAGAGATGAATGAAAATGTAATGACTTCAAGGGGATTTAGTTCCTATCTTTCTTTTAAAATAGCCATTTTTCCATCTTTGAAGAAACTTTTTGGGTTATAGTATTTAGTTTAAACTATTCATTTTCTTTTTATACTATATTTTTAATATATATTTTTTATTTTTATAGAGAGTGGACCATGTACATCTTGTACATATTTTGTATGATTTATTGAGTGGATAATTTGGCTCTTTTTGTATTGGCTTTAAGGAACCCATATATATCTTTTTTTTTGGAAGTCATGCATGAATAAAGAAGGCACGTACTTTCAATTTTTACTTAATTCATTCAATTTAAGCAATAAGAATAACTATATAACACATTATTAGAAGTAAAAACTCTAACATTTAATGCAAAACCTATAGAGATCATTTAACAATTTGAATAATAAGAAGAGTGTTTAAAAGAGGAGATAAAAATCTTATCACTCATAATGGAAAGATAAAGGCTCAAAATATTCTCACAAGGCACCACTATTTGATT
Organism: Hippophae gyantsensis; assembly: GCA_030763125.1. NCBI lineage: Eukaryota > Viridiplantae > Streptophyta > Magnoliopsida > Rosales > Elaeagnaceae > Hippophae > Hippophae gyantsensis. Next base: position 2,560,933 of record CM061033.1, on the reverse strand, counting down.
TCTAAACACCAATTTTGGGTTTATCTCAATTTCAATATTTTATCATGAAACACAATTTATGACAAAAATAAACTAATTATCACATTACTCTATGATATATTACAAACATTAATCTAAAAGTGCAAAGACTCAATCATTTGCTTAAAATCAACTAAAAACATGATAATTTTGCAAGAAAAATATTAAAATTAATCTAATTATCCCTAAACTAATAAATAAACATCATTATAATTAATTGACTAAAAAATAAATAAAAATGAAAAAAATAAAAATAAGAGTAAATGTAAACATAATTTTGATAAAAATTTTCAAATTGCTCAAATTTATGTAATGTAACTTTTTCACCCCCAATCTAGAATTTACATTGCCTTTAATATAACAAATATAAATTAAAGACAAAGTAGAAAGAAGATAAAAGTTACCCATGTCCTGTACGTTACTTGATGTATAAATTTAGGGGTATCCCTCATTTCAATCATTTTAATCACATGGACAAAACGTTTTGTACTTCTCAAACATCTCAACAAATAGTTATAAATTTTAAGAATTCTAAATAAAATAAACAAAGTTCACATGATAGCAAACAAAAAAATTTCAATATAATAAAGTAAAATAAAATTCAAAAACAAAAATAATTAAATTACAATAAAAAAATAATATTTCCTATAGTGATGGGTTGCCTTCTATTCAGTGCTTAGTTTACATCATATCAAGATGCTTCATCATCATGGTGCGAAGGATTCCATATCCATATGTAGTTATTGTCTTCTTCGTTGTGTTTTCTTTATAAATAAGGCTTTAGACGATGCCCATTTACCTTGAACATTCATTGGGTCTTAGGATTTAACAACTTTGCAACTCCATGTGAAAATACTTGAGTAATTTTAAATGGTCCATTCCACCTTAATTCCCATTTTTCTAGAAACAATATTAGACAAGAGGTAAATAAAAGAACTCTTATTTGAGGAAGAAAAGACTTACAAACTAGCTTGTTATCATGATAGTGCTTAGTATGCTCTTTGTATTACTTTACATTTTTATAGGCTTCATCCCTAATTTCTTCAAGCTCACTTAGTTGGAGTAATCGCTTCTCTCCTAAAGATTAATTGGTAGGGGCTCATCCCAATGCGTGTTTTGTATGCTATGCAGTATTCTCATAAGGTATCATTTAACGTGATTGCCCAGTCCTTCCTTGAATGTTGCATAATGCATTCTATAACCTCTTTGATTTGCCTATTACTTACTTCTACTTTATTGAAAATATATGGATGATATGGAGTAGCCACTATATGTGTGATGTTATAATTCTTTAGCACCCCATCAAAAAGTTTATTGCAAAAATGAATCTCTCAATCAATAATTATTTCTCTAGGCATCTTGAACTTGCTAAATATTCAATCCTTCAAGAATTTCACACAATGTTACTATCATTTGTTTTAATAGGTATATCTTTTATCCTTTTGGATACATAATCAACAATGACCAAAAAATATTCTTTACCAAAAGATGGGGTAAAAGGAACCCAAAAATTCAATCCCCCATACATCAAATAGTTCAATAACTAAATTAGTTGTCAAAGGTATTTCACTCATTTACCTATATTACTTTCATTTGTTCCTATGTGTCCAAGTACTCAACAAAGTTATATGCAAATAGAAGTCATGTAAAGAAATGTAACTCTTGGTCGATATCGGTTGTTTCTAGTCCAATGGGGATACTCATTTGTAAACTTTAAAATTTGATGATAAATCTTAAATATTAAAATCATGAGGTCTATGGTAACTTAGATAGAAACATTGAATCAATAGAAGTGAGTTTGGAGGATATACAAAATCAGTACAATGATGAAAAATTCACAAAATCAATTTTTCAACATGAGTCTAATGATTTCGTTAACCTCGATAGGCGTCTAGCTCAACAAGATGCTTTACTTGGGAAAAAGGTTACACTAAAATGGTTTAAGGATGGAGACAAAAATAGTATTTTCTATCATGGTATGCTACATTGCTTAAAGACTCAAAAACCCTATCACACTTGGAGATTGATGAGTTTGTAATCCATGCATCTATAGATTGAGAGAAATACTGGGGTACTATAAGGATCCTTTTTCTACATAGATTTGCTCACATATTAATTATTTCCTTGTTGACTCAATTATTCTAACCATGGTTTCTAATGATGAAAATGCTTTACTATGTGAAGTTCCATCAAGTGAAGAAGTTAGGTCCACTGTATTTCATATGGATCCTTTGAGCACCCTTGGACCTAATATTTTTACTGGAAGGTTTTTTCAATGTTGTTGGAGCATTGTGGGTCATGATGTAGTATGGGCTATTCAGGACAACTTTAGGTTGGTAATTATGTACTCGGGACTTAGTTCCAATTTTCTAATATTGATACCTAAAGAAAACCAAGCTATCATAGTCGATCAGTATAGGCCTATTTCTTTGAGTACTTTCTTATTCAAGGTCATTACCAATATTATTGTTGATCATCTTCATGGTATCTGCTCCTTCATTTTTTCTTAGAATCCATTTGGCATTATTTCAAGATGTAGTAGTGTTGGAGACTATTTGGTAGGGGCCTTAGAATTTCAATGCCATACACCTCCCTAACTATGGTGGGAATTTATCCCTAAAGAGCGATATAATAAAGGCATTTGACATGGTAAGAAGAAATTTTCTGCTTCAATTTATGAAATCCTTTGGCTTTGATGAGGTCTTCCTAGTTTGGATTCAATGCTTGTTTACTTCTACCCGTATTTCAATTATCTTTAATGGCTCACCTAGGGTTTATTTTTTGTGATCATTAGGAGTGTGGCAAGGTGATCCTTTTTCCCACATCCTTTTATATATTGCAAACAACTTCTTTAGTAGGTACCTCTTGGTTATGTTGGGTAAGGGTAGTTTCTCTCTAATCTCCTTGTCGTAAGGTGATGAGTACTTGAAAAAACTAAATATTATGTCATTTATTTATACTTTAATGTCAAAAGTAGATTTGTATTTTTATAATTTTATCATTATTTTAGTACATCTATGTTTTTAGAATCATAGATTTTATTTTTTATTTTTTAGGTATTTCTAGCTTTCAAATGATTCAAATTAAAAACAATTGAAGTATTATACCTGAAAGCATTCAATTTCATCTAAAAAGAATAAAAGAATAACATATGTAAGCCTTATTATATATCAACCAAGTCTATAAGGGGTGAAAACACAAAAAATTGGAGAAATACACACTAACACGGGCCACACCGATGGAAAATATGTGCCATGTGTAACCTTTTCAGATCATGATTTAATGCATATTAGAACAGAAACATGTAGTGGTGGTGGAAAAGTGTGTTACATTGCACTCTGATCATCTCCTCACAATCCATTTTTTCTCCTCTTTTCTCTCCTTTTTCTCACATGTATAAAGAACATCTCACCTATTCTCAAAATCACACCTCAACACCAGACTAAAATTTTCATATTTCAATTTTGGTTTTTAAGTAGTTTGTAGGAGTAAGTTTGGTTTAGACTTTATGTATCTGTTCCACCACCATGTAAAGATACAAAGATAAAACATTTGTATTGTAAAGATGTTCCAAGGATTTGAAGAAGGTAGTGACTACCTATTTAGAGATATGGAATCATTTTTATCAAAAAGGGGTAATTTTATTATTTTACATTTTATTTCTCATTGTACTTCGTATATAGGATTTTAGTCTCTACTTTCAATGATCGGAAGAATGGTTTTGTTGATTAAATAAAAGTTCAGAGTTGTTTCTTTTTCACAATATTCAAAACTTAAATCATAAATTAATTATGGGCCAAGTCCTTATTTATGACTAAAGAATATTTTAAACTAAGTATTATACACATCATCTGTGCATACTTGTGCAAAATGAATAAGAGTCTATTTTAACTTCATTGATTTGTATTGGTTAACAAACAACTTTAATATAAATTAAAAATGTGCCAAATCTTAATTTATAATTAAAAAATATATATACCATAGGTTTATCAATTTTTAATCTTATGTCCTATTAAAGGAAGTTCTCAATTAATTGAAGATTTTGGTATTTATTTCCTTAGTTTACCAATTAATCAATTTTAACTTCGTACAAGGAAACATTGATTAATTGATTATCATTGAAAGCTCACCATGATTACAAGAAGTTTTATTTAAAAAGATTAAATCAATAAATTTAGCTTATATAATTTTCTTTACCCATAAAGGGACATGCTCACTAAAATCCATATACATCCACGATCATAGGTTCGACATATTTTTATTGTTTTCATTTATCACATTCATTTATCTATTTTTTTTACTTGCTTTCTTTAGATGTTAATTTAATTTAGAATTTAAAATTCTATTGTTACAATTCGATAATTTGTTAGAATGTTTAGGAGTTGTTATTTCTTTTCCTAACTAAATTACAAAATATTTTTAAAAAAAAACCATCGTAATTCCTTGAGAGATGATATCGAGAGTATACTTGTGGCTTACTACCAATGATTTGTGCACTTGTGAGATTTTTATAAATAAATATTTTGACTATCATGTTTTTATGCATCACAAGGCATTAAGGCTTCTACTTACTTACTCTATGTAGATCATTTGCTTATCTTTTGTAGGACTTCCCCCTATTCTCTTTGAAATCTCCCCAGGGCTTTTAATTTAAATGGTAGACTTTTGGGTCAAATGGTTAATCTAGATAAATATCATGTTTATATTGGCTTAGGGGTCCTTCGGAGAAATGTTTCCTCTCTTGGGTGCATCTCTAGTATGTATCTGTGTGGAAATCCATGACCTATTTGGGAATTACCTTATTTCATGGTGCATCTCAAAGGAGTTGGTTTCAAAGTTTGGCTGATTTTATCCGTACTAGGTTACAAAGCTAGAAAGGTCTTTGCATATCCTTGCTGTGTTTCATTGCCTTATTTCTTCAATTATTCACATTATGAATTTACACTTCTTTTAATCCTATAGGTGGTCAAGCTCTGTGTTGGACAATATTACGAAGACCATAAGAAAATTTTCCTAATTTGTTTCTACTAAAAGACTCAAACTAATTCAAGTAGTTTGGCATGATTGTTATCATCCTTTAGTTTGAGGAAGACTTGGTTTGAAAGACCTTATGGTTATGAATGAAGCCATGTTGCAAAGATCTACCTGCCATTTAATTATTGTGGACACTACTACCATATGTTACTTGTGAAAAGGTATCTAAATAGAAATATTATCCCGAGATATTACAATATTTGTTCTTCTATATGATCCGATCTGTAATCCCATTTTTGTACAATCTCAAAGGAATATCGGTGGCACTTGGGTAGGAAATCTCATGCGTGTTTCTAGTATGATAATTGGCTTAATAGTCTCTTAGTTAAAAGAATTAGTAATATCCCTACAGATATGTTTGTCAATGCTCTAGTTGGTGATTATTTGTATGAAGATGGGTGGCATTTACCACCTTCTTTTAAAGCCTAGCTTGCACTAAGAGGTGCCTTTAAAAATCAAATCAATAGTGGGGTTTTTGGTACTAATATACATATTTGGACACATTTTGTTCGAAGGAGTGTTCATATGAGGGAAACTTATGATTCATTACATCTATTGGGGGGAAACAAAGGTATGGCCAAATAGATTTGGGCTTTATTTATTCCTTCTTCTTAGTCCATTTTGTTTTGGAAAGTGGTGTATGGAAAGGTTCCCATAGATTATTACATCCATAAGCATGGACTTCCCTTCCTTTCACGATGTTATTTATGTTGTTTGGTTAAGGAAACTATTACCAATCTTTTCATGAGATGTCCTTTTACATGTGCCCATTAGGATCTTCTTCACAACATTTTTGGCATCTATCACTATATATATTCTACAGTCTTAGACCTTTGGCAGCATACCATATCCATGGTTCTTAGCCCACATATTCATAATATTTGGTAGGCAATTATTACCTCTACCATTTGAGTTATCTTATCAACTTAGAATCAACATTTTTTTGATAATGCCATCCCACTATGAACCTTATGGCAACTTATCAAGGAAGTAGGTATAATGCACAATTGTGCAATGAAAAATATAGTGGTTGATCTTCAAATTCTTCATAGACTCCAAATTTGAGGTATTTTGCCTCATGCCCCTTATATTTTAAAGATTTTTTGGTAGCCACTACTCATTATTAGCTAAAAGTTAACACTAATGGTGTAGCTTTTGAAGCCCTAGGTTTAGCGTGATGTACATGAGTTTTCAAGGCTTCCTGATTTTTTGTGTGAGGTTATTTTTGTATTTCGCTTGCCATTGCATATGCTTTTAAGGCAGAACTTACAATGGGTATTCATGCAATGATGTATATCAACTTATTTGGTTGGAAGAAGCTCTAGTTAGAATTAAATTTGATATATATGGTTAAAATCTTTTGGATCATCTCTCTTTTAGTGTGCTGACAATTATACCCAGGTTTGATCGATTGCTTGGAAATGATTACTCATATAGAGTTTCATTGCTCACACATTTTTGAGGAGGGTAATTTTGTAGCTGATATTATAGCCTCTAGGACTCCTAGCATTTGTACCACGACTTGGTGTGGCCATGCTCTATCATTTTTTCGTTCTTCAATCTTTTTTAGATTTCAACAACTCCCCTAGATATAGGTTTTTTTTAATTGCTTGTACTCTATGCTTATTTATATATTTTTGTCTCATATTCAATAAAATTCATAAGAGATGGACTCTATGGTGTGGGTACTATGGAGGTGCTAACATAGTTGTGATGTCCTGATGCATTTACTCATATCTATGTCTTATAACCTTCAATAAAAAAACATTCAAGCATGAAACCCAAATTATGAATAAAGAAAAACTAATTTTCACAATATTCCATGAACTTGCTTGAGAAATCAATCAAACATAGGAAAGACTAAATCATTCACTTTAAATCAACTAAAAGCATGCTAATTTTCTAAAAATTTCAGAATTGAACCTAAATATTCCTAAACAACTAAAAATTATAATAAACTAAAAATTTCTAAATTCATGTATAACTATTTTTCCACCCCAAATATAAAATATACATTGTCCTCAATGTTCAAATGTAAATTAAAGAAAAAGAGAAAAATAAAAGAAAAGTTGGTCACTTGTAATAACACAATATGATTAAGTATCATGATTTAATGCATCCATCATCTGGTTCAATTACATCACACATATAGAACATTATGTACTTCTCATAAATCACATATTAACAAACAATTATGAATTTAACATTTTTAAATAAAATAAACATTATTCACATAAATAAAAAAAATAAATGACAAAAATAAATAAAAATAAGATAAAATAACCAAATAAATAGCTTACAAGTGCATGAATCAATGTGTAAGAAATGATAAGTGTACTTCCAAGGTCGGCTTGAAAAGGAACTCTATTTTTTTTTAAAATAATTCAACAAATTCTTAAAAATGAAAAATAAACCTAAACATTTTTTCATGATATTTTGGTTTTGAAAATATCTAAATTAACAATATAAATTTAAATATATAGAATAGATAGGTTCATACATATAACAGGCAGACATGCAATTTATTTTTCAATGGAGAATTAATTAGATGTTTAGCTAGTTGATTATGTAGGGTAATATTAATTAGGTTAATGAAATATAAATTCAGATTATATTTATAAATAACATATTTGGTGGAGCCGTTATTATTTATTAATTAAATTTGCCACCTTTGGTGGATTGTCAAATTAATGTTTAATTAAATTATGCTTTCTAAGAAATTATCAAACCATTTAACTTGTCACCTTTGATAGGGCAAATAATTTTAAAATATATTGTCAATGTATATATTTTCAAATAGTAATTCTTATAAAAATATTTGAAACAGAGCATGACTCTAACTCAGATTTAGATAATCGCATCTAACATCTAATATTATTACTCTAAATTAGGTCGAAATTCACATTTCTAAAAGCTAATTTTATTTTAAATCTATTTATTAAAAAATATGTTGTTAGTATATTTTTCATAATAAACTTTGTAAAAGTTCTTGAATAGAAAATAATGTGTTTAGCTATTATTGAAAATATTCTCCTAAATAATTTACACAAATATATCAAAATAACTAAATTTCCATTATAAGAATTGACCAAACATGTTAAAAATAATTAATGATCAGTAAATTATTTATAACGAATTTAGGAAATGAAATATTTTCTACTAAAAAGAAATAATAATATATATTAAATTTATACCAAAAAGATAGTTGGACGGGTGTGCCTTGCTTTATAGAAGAGGTACAAAACTTCACAACATTCTCTAGATTACAGTAACAATTTTGTATCGCTTAATCGAGAATAACTCCCTATTACTACCTCATTTATATGAGGTAACCTAATCTAAATTGTTTAACAAATAAACATGAACTAAACCTAATCTATGAGCTAACCTAACCTAATCTATATAGGTGAGAAATCAATGCAAAAAGGAGGAAAATGAGTTAAAATCACGATCCACAAGTCCCACGCCATGGCACACATAAACCTTCACTACGACGCACGTTGATCTATGCTTCTAGAAATTCCTTTCTATTTCACCTTTTACATTTTTTGGAGCATATGTAAGGCTTACATATTTTATTCTTTTGTTCTTCATGGCTACAATGTAGTGCTTTTAGGTACGATTCTTTGATTATTTATTAGTTGAATCAATTTGAAGTTATAAATACCTAAAAAATAATAAAACATCCAAGTGATTCTAGAAACATAAATTTGCTAAAATAATGATAAATTTAGGCAAATACAAATCTATTTTGGCATTTAAAGTGCATAAAATTGTGTTATATTTAGTACTTTTCAAGCATTTATCACAACCCTCAACCATGATCTTGCTACTCTCTAGCAAGGAAGTGAAAATGAAGCACAAAAATAAATAAAATTAAACTATCCTAAATCATTTTCATAGAGTGACATGGTTACATTTAGCATATAAAATAAGCCTTAAACCCTTAGATTGTCCTTGTGGACGAGTTTGAGTCTCGTAAGGGATTTCAAAGATGATACCTATAAACATCAAACTAAAATACAAAAATACAAAAATTAAAAAGTAATAAAAAAATATAACACATAAACAAATAACAACTAAAATTTTGAAAAAGTAAAATTAAAAATATAACAGTAAAAATAAAAATAGTAAAACATTTCATGCTTCTAGCATCTTTTAAGTTCATAATTAAAATTCAAAACATGAGTTATTTTAACATCCTAAACATTCACAGTTTATTATAACAATTATTTGAAAATCACATTCCTATCACATATCAAGAATGCATCAATATTGATTTACCAAATTTCAATGTTTGGAATCCGAATTTGCTTTGACTCTAAACCTCACAAATCATACTTTCAATATCACACTAATCTTATGGCTTTAAGCACTCATTCAAAGGTATATGTATATAGATTTTATGTAAAGAAATAAATCAATAGGTTTACATATGATTAAAGAATACAAGGCTCAAAGTATTGCATAACATTGATAACATGAAAGGAATCGAATGAAAGGATTTATAAAGTAATGAAATACTATTCTCATGCATCAATAAAAATCATGAAATAAAATTTCAAGTTATATGCCTTTTAGAGATAAAGAAAATGCAATGACTTCTAGGGGATTTATTTCCTATCTTTTCTTTTTGTAATAACCCTTTTTCACAACTTTGTAGGATTTTTGGGTCATAGTGTTTGGTTTATACTATTTTCCCGCTCATTTTTCAACGATATTCTTTCTATATTATTTTTATAGAGAAAGGACCCATGCATAGTATGTACATATTTTGTATCATTTGGTGAGTGGCTAAATTTGACCCTTTTTTGTATTGGCTTAGGCAATCCCATATATATCTCTTTTTTAGAAGTCATACATGAATGAAGAAAGACAAATACTTTCAATTTCTACTTAAATCATTCAATTTAAGCAATGGAAATAACTATATTACACTTTATCATATATAAAAATCCTAGCACTCAATGCAAAAATCTATTAAGATTATCTAAGCAATTTCAATTGATAAGAAGGGTGTTTAAAAGAGTAGAAAAAAAATTTCACTCTAAATGGAAAGATAAAGGCTGGAAATATTTTCACCAGATAATCTCCACTTTTTCATTCCTAAACACCCATTTTGGGCTCATTGTAATTTCAAAATTTTATCATGAAATACAAATTATGACAAAAACTAACTAATTATCGCATTATTCCATGATATATTCAAGAAATTAATCTAACAGTAGAAATACTTTAATCATTTCCTTAAAATTAATTAAAAGTAAGAAAATTTTGTAAGAAAAATATTAAATTTAAACCAAATATTTCAAAAGTAATAAAAAAATAAAAGCAAAAAATGAAAGGAATAAAATAAATACAAATGTAACATATGTTTAATAAAAAAATTAAAATTACTAAAATTTATGTAATTATAAATTTTTATCCCACCTCTAACCTAGTATATAAATTGCCCTTAATGTAACAAATGAAAATTAAAGATAAAGAGAAAAGAAGAGAAAAGTTATTGATTGTGAGAAACGTGTGTCAGTATTTAATGTGAAAATTCAGATGCATTCATCATCTCAAAAATATTAATCTATATAGATAGAAGACTGTGTATTTCTTACACATCTCAACAAAAACTTATATAGTTCAATATTTCCAAATAAAATAAACATTGTTCACATGGAAAAAACAAAACAAACTAAATAAAATAAATTACTTGAAATGAAAAACAAACGCAATATAAAAACAGAAAAAACAATATACATAAAAAATAAAAACTAATAAAATTTTGGAACAAGTTTTGAGCTCAACCCTCCATGTCATCCGATCCTTATTCTTGAGGATGTGGTCATGATCATTTAGGTGGTGTAAAGATGAAATCATAAGCTTGATCTGCCTTATATCTATCCCGAGGTGGTTAACTTGTTATGTATTTCAAAGAACATATGATTATAAGTCACCTAATTATGGTGCTATCGGTTTGTAAAAGCAGTGTGTTGTGCAGCATAGGCTTGGTTAAAATTTTCCATATAAGTCATTATTTCACCTAAATGATGAATTTCTTCCTTCATAGTTATTCTTGATGAAGAAGTGGCCTTCTGTCCCATTAGGAGATATTTTTACTAGATGCGAGTTCATTATAATATTCCATATTTAATAATTCACCAACTTGAAGCATAACTTCAACTTTTGAGTAAATCACCCCTGCCTTTGCATATAAAGCAGCAACAAGCTAAGGAAAAAAATAACTCAATCGGTAGTTGTTAACAAACAATTTAATCCTATGATGAATTATATTTTCAACATCCATAGACATTTTGGAAATTATAGCACACAGTAATTGTGAGTTTATGTTAGTATTTACCATAATCGTGAACAAAACGAATAATTGTAACTTTAGTTTCTAATTGTGTCTTAGAAGAATATTTTCAAGCCAAAGAAACTATCAAGCCTCAATGATCACACATCAAGTATATTTATATTTTTGTATATGTTGGATTGCATAGTAGACACAATAGAAACAATGTAAAAATAGGTTACTCGATCGATTGGGTATGGATTAGATCGATCGAGCAATATTATCGGAATAAATTGATTTTAATACATTACTAGATTGAATGAGGGATTTACCCTATAAAAACAAAAATACTCATGATTTTGAAAACATTGATTTTTTAAAATGATGATAAAATTATACAAATACAAATTTATTTTGACATTTAAAGTACATAAAATAATGATATTTTATTACTTTTTAAGCACTCATCAAATTGTCACAAGTTCATAATGTTTTTCATGTGTCTACTCTATGAAAATGTCAACCAACTAGAATAGTATTTTAGATTGGACATAATTGCCATTATAGGAAGAAGCAACATATGTAGAAGTGCGAGTGGCGGTAATTTATTACCAAGTCAGTAACTTGTGAAGAAGAACCATAATTAAAAGTTCAGTGGAGACATCAAAGCATTGAAGATGAAATTTGGGAGTTAGAGTCTAAAGTTTGCTCAAAATATCCTTACTTGTTAGAGGAGTTGTAAATTTCGAGGACGTAATTTTCTTTAAGGTGGTAGGATTGTAAAACCTCATAAATTTGTAATAAATTATAAAATTTTCTTAAGAGGAATTTTTAAAGATATTTTAAGGTTTAGGGATGTATCGAAAAATTTCTTATGTAAAATCAGATCGATCGCAATAATTTGAAAAATTATTCTATAATTGCCATGGTAGTACCGAGGCCTCAATGGAGCAACTTGACAAGCCACCGACAAGATTGGTCGACTAGGGCCTGATTGGTCTATAAATAGGCACTGGATTTTTCATTATTCTCAATCAAAGATTTTCCTTCTCTCTCTAAAATTTTATCTCTCTAAGACTATCCGATTATTTAGTACATTTTTGATTGGTTTGAGGGATAAAATATCCAAGAGTTTGGATTCAAAAGAATAGTGCCTGGATAAGTTTTCAGGTATGGATTTCTTACTCCAACTTTTTGTTTAAACATTTTTTCATAAAAATATCATGAATCATACATTATGTTAAAAAGGAAAATGGATGCCATGATTTTTATAAGAATTGTTATAAATGTTGTTAAAATAAAATACTCATTATAAACTTTTTTATATGCATACATGAAATTTTTTATATAAAACAAGTATTAAAATATTACACATGGCATATGAAAATTTTATACATACAATAAGAAAATAATTTTTCGTGCAAAGTATACCTATATGTATGTGTTGTAGAGTATGGTACCTATGAGCTACTATTTGCAACTTGTTGTTTTTGATGGACTATAGGTATGCATTTCCATTCATATGTATGCTTAAACTTTGTCTATCTATAGGCCTTGGATTTTGACCACACATGAGCCCTGAAGTTGGATCCTATTGTGTCTAAGACCATCCACGAGTCTCAGAGTTTGACTGCACATAGGCCTCAAAATTGGACCCCTATTGTGTCTCGAACCCATATAATGATGATGTTGACCAATACATGCCATATGTATCTTAGAGTATGATCGTACATGGAGATGGAGTCAAAGATGGACCCATATGTATGTTAGAGTTTGACCATGATTGTGCCCATGTATTTCTATGTTAACCAATACATATGAAGGATGCATATCCATTTTATATTTCTATAGCATAATTTATCTCGTCTTAACAGGTATTGGAATACCTAGAATGTATACTCCCCTAGTTTCAAAAGTAAGGAAATACATAAATATCAAATTTTATAAATAAATTTCTCCCTATATATTATATACTAATGAGGATGATTATTTCTATTCATGAATATTTTTACATGTAGCATGCATTATGAATTTTTATTTTGATATTATGAAAGTTTCATTTTTAGTTACGAACCTAATTAGCTAAAAGGAGTGAACAAATATTTGACCAAATTATGACAAATAAAAATAATCATATCTAAATAAAATAATATGGAAACATAAATATTAAGACACAAAAATTTTAGGTGGAAACAACCTAGGTCACACTAATAATCTAAGAGGAAAATCACCTATCCACCGTACCACCAAGATAAATCCCTCAAGTAATCTACTTACAAGACATTGCTTTCATCATAGCCTCTATAATAAAGGCGTTCGAATCCATACCAATATTTTGACATCTTGAGTCACACAAGCAGTCAAACTCGTTTCTACGAGTACCTGTAATATTAGCACAATAACATAAGTGGAAATGTGTAACTTAGAGTAGAATCAACAATGAATAAAACTAACTAGATGATTTAATAAATATATCAGATAAATTGAAATCAATTAGTAATCTTAGAACAATAAGCTTAAAGCATAATATCACAAATATTATAGGCTTTCTATGAAAGTAGAGTCATCAATGTACTTTTATGCTTAATATTTTTTTATTTAATAAGTAGTACTTTTGGAGTTAAAAATACTAAAATATGAGCTTTCTAGTTAAAGACGATGAAAATAAATTTTTGGGGAATTTTATATAAGTTTTTTGAATTTTTTTAATGTAGAGCTAATTAGAATAAGATACGTGAATGCCACGCAAGCGAAGGGGAGCCAATCGAAGCATGCCGCTTGTACCAATTGACCAGTTATTGCCATGTGATTATCATGCAAGCTAAGGGGAGCCAATCAAAGCACGACACATGTAGCAATTTATGTAGGCATTGCCATATGTTTCCATAACATTCACTTCAAGTTATGTCGAGTGGTCAATGAGCATGCCACCTATCATTACAATATTTACTCATTCTATCCACCATAGTGCCCCACAATTTGGATATGTGAATCACATCATGCCACTTGTCGTTGAGTCAACTATTGTTGACCAGAACGAGTCTACCCCACCAGGCATCACTCGATGGTTCGTCTTGTATCCCTCACTTACTTTGTGTAATGATTCCATTGGCCAGTGCTATTTAATTTTCCTTTTTTTCATCTTGGCCTTTGATCCGAAGTTGATATAATGGCCCAAATTTCATCTTAGCCTAATTTAACCGCCTAATTGTAACATAAACCCTTACAACTAAATTTCCAATTTATTAATCAGTTTTTGGTGCCAATAAGAGAGAGAGAAAGAGAGAGAAAGAAAGAGAAGTTAAAGACAAGATATAATTTTGGTGAAGATGCAAGGGGGAATAGTGCTACAATTCAAGAAATTAATTGTATTTATTCTTCTTCTCCTTTCCTTATTAATTTATATGTCTTTCTCATTGAAAAATATGATATTTATGAATACATTCATAATAGTGATTGAGGTGTTAATCAAGTTAATGTTCCCAAGTGCTGATCTAATTGATGTTTCCAAATATTCACATGATCATTTGCAAGGAATTGGTAGTCCGATGACTAGGTATAGCTTTGGAAGACCAAGTTGGGTGCAAGGGTTACTTTAGAAAACAATTTTTGTTTTAATTAATTAATTGTGGCCCTTTTATGTTTATCAATTTTTGTTTTAGTTAATTGTGGGATTTTTATGTTAAGTCTTTTAGTCTTTTATTTTTAAGGTTGGATTAGGCCCAATCCATAACTAAATAGGCCTATTCCATCTAGTGTTTTTTCTTTTAGAGTTTCTGGCTTATTAATAAGAAGAGTTATGTAATTTGGAGGCAAGAAGAAAATATTCATCAATGAAAATAGAATTTCAGAAAACTTCTTGCTTTGCCTTCTTGTGTTCTTGATTGAATACTTGAATTCGACTTATCAAAGAGAGTGATCATCCTTTGTGCCATCTCAAGGTTTGGGTTTTAAGGACTTTGTTTCCCTAGGGTTCTAATCTAATCATCTTCAACACAATATTAGTAAATCAATCGTTTATATTCCTTTGAGTTCATGGGTTCCTAGGTTGTTCGCCTAAAGGGTTTGCATCATTTGGTATCAGAGCCTTGGTTTCTAAAAACAGGTTATCCATCTTTGTTTTCAATTTTATATTTCAAAAAAATCATCCTTTGATTGTTTTCTGCATTCTTGAGTCACAAATCACAAAAAAAAAGAGAAATTTCATCCTTTTGAGTCTCGGTTTTTCTTTTAATTTTATTGTCGTTGTTTTTGAATTTGGATTTTGTTTTATAATTTTATTTGAATAATTTGTATCTTTTTCTTGATTCTTTGTTCTTAAAAAAATGAATAAAAAGGAGGAGAGGGTTGCTTTTTGTAGTTTCAAAAAAACAAATTTGATAAATCGGAGTTGCAACTTTAAACAACCATAACTTTTGACTCATTTATCGGAATGACTATTATAATATATCAAATAGAATCCCGTTTCAATTCTAAAAACAATTATATTTTTTTCACTTGCATTACATACCGTTTTGAGCCCAAATTCCGTCATCTAAACCACTTACCGAGGGGTTAAAGTTTTGTTACAACATTTTGCGTTGTTTTCAGTTCTTATTCATTAGGGGTTGTGAAATTTTTTTTGTAAATTTTCTATTCAAAGAAGAGGCAGAAGAAGTAAAAAAAATAAGAATAAAAAAAAGGAAGAGAAAAAAAAGGGAAAAAAAGAAGAAAAGGACAACATAGTAGTAGAAACTTTAAGAATCTAATTCTTGTTTTCTTATTTTTGATGAAATTAGTTTTCCTTTATTTTTTTTAAAAAGAAAGGGAATCATATTTTATCAATAGTCTTTATTTAGAGTCTTCTTTGGTCAAGATTATTCCTTTAGAGTCCCCTTTGGTCAAGAGTCTTTCTTTAGAATCATCCTTCGTCAAGAGTCTTTCTTTAGAGTCCTTCTTGGTCAAGAGTCTTTCTTTAGAATCCTCTTTGGTCAAGAGTCTTTCTTTAGATTCCTCTTTTGAATTTCCTTTTTTCATACTTTTCCATTTGGTTCTTTTAGAATTCTGAATTTTGAGATTGTCACCCATAATATGGTTACTTCTTGAGATTAGTTGGATTCTTTGTATCGTAAAACAAATAGTGTAAAAAAGAGAGAAATAGTGTGAAGAAAAATGAGTATTAAAAAAAGGGAGATTTATAAAAATCTTATTTGAGAGCAAACACATGAGAGAGTGCACGGGTTATCTCATTTTAATTTCTAGGTTAACAACATGAGTTAGGAAGGAAGAGAACCACAAGAGGTTAACTTGAAATTCTTCATCAAATTTGTTCATGACCAATTTAAGAGTATGAATGCAAGGTTGGATGATTTAGAATCCTCTTCCGGCTCTAAATTACATAAAAGAAGACATAGAAGACATGGGTTAGAAAAATAAGAAATTGATTCCAACGTTGAAGAGAGAGCAAGTTGTCAAAGGGACAAAAAGATCATGGTTGTACAGACAAATGGAGAAATTGAAAGTGCAAGTTCATGTGATGAAGAGATACCACTAGTGAAGGATGGTTCTAATGTTGAGGTGGAAGAACCTATGCATAGAGATTCATTTGTCACAAGGATAATCCTAAATATGTCGCCTAATGATGAAGAAGATAACAAGTACCGTGATCATATTTTCCATATAATATGCCCTATGAAGGATAAAGTATGGCATTAATTATTGATAGTGTGAGCTGCACTAATGTTGCTAGTACCTTATTGGTAGAAAAGTTAAATTTTAAGTGGCAGAAGCATCCTAAACGTACAAGTTACCATGGTTGAATGATTGTGGAGAATTGGAGGTTAACAAACAATTTTGGGTTCCTTTTTCAATTGGAAAATATGAAGATGCGATTCTTTGTGATGTGGTACCAATGTATACTGCTCACATATTGCTCGGCTGACCATGAAAATTTGATAGGAATATGTCACATGATGTTTACATAAATCGTTATTCATTTGAAATGAACAACTGAAAAGTTGTTTTAGCTCCTCTTAAACCGTTGCAAGCTTATGAGGACCAGATTAGGATAGTAAGAGAGTGCAAGTTGAGAGAAAAAAAAGTGTGAACAAGAGGAAAATAAAAAGAAAGCAAGTGAGGTCGAGCTAAAAAAAGGTGAGAAAAGTGAGCAAAAAGAAGAGAGCAATATGCAAGAAAGAGATAAATAGGCCCATTCCATCTAGGGTTTTTTTAGGGTTTCTTACTTAGAAATAAGAAGAGCTATGTAATTTGGAGATAAGACAAATATTCATTAATGAAAAGAAAATTTCAGAAAGCTTCTTGCTTTTTCTTCTTGTGTTCTTGATTAAATACTTGAATTTGATTTATCAAAGGGAGTGATCATCCTTTATGGAGTCTCAAAGTTTAGATTTTAAGGACTTTGTTTCCTTCGGGTTCTAATCTAATCATCTTCAACACGTTCTTAGAAAATCAATCATTTTTTCCTTTGATTACGTGGGTTCCTAGGTTGTTCGCCTAATGGGTCTGCATCAAATTATGTCTAGTAAATTTATTAATCTAAAAGTCTTATGAACCCAATTTTCTACATGTGATGATCTAATATTTTTACCCTAATTTTGATTTCAATTCAAATATGTTATTTAATCTAATTAAATAAATTTGAGATAATTATTTAATTGTGTGCCTTGATTAAATAACATGTATAGTTTCTAGGTAGATATGTA
This sequence comes from Hippophae gyantsensis, assembly GCA_030763125.1. Classification (NCBI taxonomy): domain Eukaryota; kingdom Viridiplantae; phylum Streptophyta; class Magnoliopsida; order Rosales; family Elaeagnaceae; genus Hippophae; species Hippophae gyantsensis. The sequence continues at coordinate 2,542,894 of CM061033.1, read as the reverse complement.
TGATTCTTATCTATGTGATTCATAATTGATGAACTTAATGAGTAGTATGAAATTTAATTGACATGAGAGTGTGATAAGGTTAATTACTATATAGTGTGTAGTTTACTTGAGGGAGAAATACATTGTAGGTTACATTCAATTGATCATGTAATTGATTATAGTTATATGAAGGAGATTTTAGTGATTCACATGGCTAGAAAATTGGGAGATTAAATATTCCTAGATATTTTCTCATATATCTTCTTAGCTGCTAATTTTGAGTTAATTAATTATGTTATTTATTTTTAGTTTTTTTTAATTTTCTTTCTCAAAACACAAAAAATTGATCTATAATTTTAAAAATTAATTTCTAATAATGTAATCTCTATAGGAATGATCTATTTTTATCAATATATTATTTGTTTGCGATACATATACTTGTATACCATTGCACACAATTCGTGTCGATCTTATTTTTAGCACTATTATCGGGGATTATAAACATTAGAAATTAGTTTTAATTTTATTTTAGCTTATTTATTGATTTATTTTTCATAATTTTAATTATAATTTATTTATTTAGTTACTTACTTTTAATTTTCATTTATTTTTAAATAATTTTTGATATCTCCTTTAGTACTACATCTCTTTTAGTCCTATTATAAATATATTTGGCTCTATTGCACGAGCAAAGTTAGTAAGGGAAATTTTTTTCCTTTACATCCTCAAATCGAGCATAATTTTAGATCAATAAGAAAATAACAAGTTGTCACTGAAGTGAAAGAAATGGCTAATCCATTAAAAATAACCAAGAATGAGCTTAATTTAAACAACCAAATTCCTTTAATGAATGATAGGAATAGAGCTATGAATAAATTGCATTACCTATGTTGGAAGTGTTGAATCTAAGTATTATAAGCCAAAAAATTCAATCTAATCTATTAGAACTAAAACAAGTGATGTTTCAAATTCTACAAACAATTGGAAACAATTGGATAATTCAGTGGATTACTAATAGATGATCCTCATTTATATCTCAAATTGTTTATTGAAGTTAGAGATTCTTCAAATTTAATCGTGTGACCAAGGATATGTTTAGGCTCAAATTTTTCCCTTATTCTTTGTGAGACAATGCTCAAGCTCAGCTAAACTCTTTATCACTTGATTCCATTACAACTTAGAACGATTTGGGGGAGAAATTCTAGATGTAATCTTCCCACCAACAAAGAATTCCAAGCTTAGGAATGATATTACCTCCTACCAACAAATTAAGGGAGAATCGTTTTATGAAGCATGGGAAAGATTCAAACTAAGGAAGTGTCCTCACTATGGTATCCTTCATTGGATTGAAATGAAGACATCTACATTGGTCTCAATGCTCAAACAAGAACCATTATTGATGCATCTAATAATGGATATATGCTAGCCAAATCTTATATTCAAGCTTATGATTTACTTGAGAAATTGGCTAATAATAATTATCAATGGCCAATGGAAAGAATGACATCCACAAGAAGAGTAGTCAAAGTGCATGATACAAATGATATCATGACACTTACTGGTCAAGAGTCATCTTTGGTGAATCTTTTGAAGGCTTAAAACTTACTGATGCTTATTTTTGCAAGTGTACAAAAGTACGGATATCGAACCCACAAGGAATGGCGTTACTAAGTACCGAAATTGACTAACCCTAATTTTATTTGAAAACCGAATTGTTGAAATTGTTTTAAAAGAAAATTAACATAAAACTAAACGCAAATAACAAAATTTAATGTTGTTCACAAATGATTAAAAGCGCTAAGGCATTTGATTTCGCTAAATCAATTTAATCCGATTTCAAGTCATGTTATATGAGAATCAAAGCTAAAAGTGATGGTTGAAAAACCCAAATATACCTAATACTCTCTCTCGAGTTATATTAGAATTACTTATCTATGAAAATCAACTATATTTCTATGAAGATTTAATCACAAACAAGCACATTAAGATTTATGGAATTTCTAGATTAACCACTTACATCATGCATTAGTTCTCACACTCGCATTCAACATACGGTATTTATCACAAGAAGCATTCATTACATATCTCCACTCGGTCTCAATATAATGCAATTAATCATCTAAATCTTGGCCAGAAATTTAAAAGCATTAAGCATGGAAATAAACACTCAACTTGAAAACAATGAACTCATATAACAATAACAAAAGAAATCAGATTTCCTTGATTCAACTACATCATAGCCTTAGCAAAAAATGAATTAGTTCATAACGGAAATAAGAACAACCATTATTTCAATTGAATTCATGAATAACAAATCTAAATAAAATGCAGCATATGAAGGCTAAGGTGAAGAGATGAAAAACTCTTGAAGATGAAGACTTGGTAGCAACAATGGTGATGATCCTTCAAGCTTTTCTAAACTTTCTCTCCAAAATTGCCTTTTCTCCTCCAAATATGACTCAAATCTGTTCTCCATCATATTGTATATATAGATCTAGGGTTTGGGGGGCAATTTTGGAACAAAACAACCAAAAAAATCTGTTTTCGGACGAAACTCGCCGGTGGCGACATTATTCTCGCCGCGGCGAGATTTCTGGAAAATAAATTTTTTTGGGTTTTCGATTTTGGCCAGCTGCCAAAATAATGTGGCCGGAGGCTAGATGCATTTGGCCGGCGGCGAGATGAATTTGCCAAATTTTGTGCTCTCGGGAAGATTTTCACCGTGCTTTCTATAGGATTTTCACCGGCGGCGAGAATAATCTTGCCGGCGGTGGGATTTCCAAATTTTGAAACTTTGTTTTGTTTTTATTTTCACTCAATCCCGATCATTGAACTTTGTCCCAAACTTCTCCAAAATCATGATTTTACCTGAAATTGCACTTTAAACACGAAATACCCGTGAAATGACATTTGTGGATTAAATAATCAAATAAATGCAATTTTCACACAAATATCAACATTTAAATCATAACAAAAATGCAATAATTTGACTCTTATCAACAACCCCCAACCAGCTTCTTGCTAGTCTCTAGCAAGAAAAGCGATCTATGAATAATTTAAAAGGAGACATTAAAAGAAAAATTCAAAGGAAATTTATTCTATTTACAACATTACATTAAGCGTATGCAATAAGCCTTTAAACCCCTAGGCGGCCCTAGTAGGACGAGTTGTAGTCTCGTGAGGGCTTCCAGTGATGATACCCATAAACATCTTACCTATACCTATCCTAACTTAAAACAATAAAATCACATAACACATAACTTGCACAAATGTCTCCAAAATTGTAAATAACACCCAACATAGAGAATAATTAAATATCACCTAAGCTTTAAGAAATCTCAAATGCCAATTTCACTTTTGTTATTGACTCTTAAACATCCATCAAACCACAAACCAATAGCCATAATGCCCAGATAATATTATGCACAACATCCACAAACAAAAAGGTGAAATCTCAAACTCCATAGGCTCACTTTTCAAACCTCTCTCCACTAATGAAGAAAAATACACCACTTCGGATCAATAGGACTTTATGAGGCTTGTAATGTTAAGTTTAGGTATTTCGTTAAGAAAGAATGGGAAGTGTCAAAATACAAATAAGGGCACTTATTAGATTAAACACAACCAATTAAGTAAAAGAGTAACACCATTTAACCCAAATTGTTTCTTCCGATCATAACCCATTTTTCCAAAGATAAACAAAATTCTTCCTCAATCTTTCTCCTCAGTACATCCATCACTAACACTCTTTTATTCATTAAAATATGAAGGCTTTCTTCTTCTTCTTCTTTTTTTTTTTTACTCAATTGTTCTTGAAAAGCCAACCACTTTCTTCCAATATATGTGGATTCCTCTTTTCTTTTTTTTCTTTTTTGCATCCTTACTCCAATTGCTCTTGAAAAGACAAAACCCCCAACCAATTTCTTCCAATATATGTGGAAGATTTCTCCAATTCCTCTTGAAATGTTTGTGTTCAAAATTAAGCGCTCTTAACAAATAAGGTAGGAATTATATATATATAATATATATATATATATATATATATATATATATATATATATTTTTGGCTCAATAGAAGGTAGGTTATATAAGGCAAAAAGAAAGAAAAGTAAGGCTAACAATATATTTAAATAGGCTCAAAGAGGTTACTAGTGATATAAGGATAACAAGGTAGGCTTAAAATGGCACAATCAATCCAAAAATGGCCTACATCATATCCTAAATAGTGCAATTCCAAATTATTTCGCCTCAAGAGGTTTTCAAATGAGTTCTAGAGTTTGTTGAGATCACAAAAATGTCCATGAAAAATTCGCACATAAGACTTCTCTAAGCATTTAGACTAATCAACCAAACCATACCACATACCAAAAGAGTCGCCAACTAGGTAAAATCAACATTTGAAATTATCTTTAAACCAAAGCAAAATTTAATGTCTTCTAAAAGCTACTTGTTATCACAATCACATTTTTATCATCAACGTGCAAATTAAAATAAGTAAAATGCAAATAAAATAAAATAAAAATAAAAATAGACATAAGACAATAAAGAAATAAAAGAAATTAATAGACATAAGACAATAAACAAATAAAAGAAATTAAATCAAAATGCAAAAAAATAAATGGAAAATCAAAATTAAACACAAATAAACACACAAACAAAACTACTAAAAATGAAGGGAAGAAAAGATTTACCATTTACCGCACCCCCAACCAAAACCTTACATTGTCCTCAATGTAAGAAAGGAAAGAGAGATCTCCTTTCCGCCGGCGATAAATGTAAATTTTTTTTTCTAAGATGGGATGGCATTGGCTTTAGCTCAATCTTGTTGGCTCCATTCTTTACCACTGAGGTTGGAGTTTCATTTGTTCCCAACTCCTTAAATGTTTCATCACTGCATAAATATTCATTAGGTGCTGCCAGTAATTCAGAACATTGTCTCGTCCCTTCATCTTCCTCCTCAATTATTGCAGATTTCACAAGGCAAGCTTCTAGTGGTAGCAATGGAGTTCTCTCCTCAAAAGTTTCCGAGATTAACCCATCAAGAGTATTAATTTGAAAACAAGAATGTACATCACTTGGAAATTTTATTTCTTCAAAAACATCAAAAGTTACTTGTTCATCTTGCACCCGTAGAATGAGCTTTCCTTGCTGAACATCAATCAATGTTCTTCGAGTTGCAAGGAATAGTCTCCCCAATATCAACTGTATCTCTCTATCTTCCTCCATGTCAAGCACCACGAAATCTACAGGGAAAATAAATTTGTCGACTTTAATTAAAACATCCTCAATTACCTCTAGAGGATATTTCACCGATCGATCCGCTAATTGTAAAGATATTGAAGTGGGCTTCACTTTTCCCAGGCCTAGTTTCCTAAAAACAGAAAGTGGCATCAAATTAATGCTTGCTCCTAAATCACATAGGACTTTATCAAAATTGCAACTTCCTATAGTACAAGGTATAGTAAAACTCCCTGGGTCTTTCAATTTCTGTGGCAGTTTTCTTTGAAGAACTGCACTACACTCCTCATTTAGCATGACAGTTTCATAATCTCCCAACTTCCTCTTCTTTGATAGAATTTCCTTCATGAATTTTGCATACTTGGGCATTTGTTCCAACATCTCTACAAAAGGAATGTTAATATGCAATTTCTTAAAAATATTTAGAAATTTATCAAATTGATTATCAAGCTTTTTCTTATTCAATCTTTGAGGATATGGGATAGGAGGCTCATATTTCGCATATGGGGAAGGTTGAATATCTTGGGATCTTTATGGATCTTTAGATTCTTCCATCTTTTTCTCCGATTTCATCTGCCATTCAAGTTCTTTACCACTTCTCAATGTGATAGCCTTTGCATGCTCTGTGGGATTTATTGTGTCACTAGGCAGCGATCCTTGAGACCTTTCTGCAATCTGCTTTGAAAGCTGCCCCAGTTGGTTTTGGATGTCCCTGTTGATTGCCTCTTGATTTCTGAAATTTGCTCTTATCTCCTCAATGAACTTTCCCAAAATTTCTTCCAAATTTGTTTGTTTTTTCTCCTAGGGTTGGTAGGAAGATGATGACGGTTTGAATCCCCCTTGGTTATTTCCCCATGAAAAATTTGGATGATTTCTCCAACCTGGATTGTAGGTGTTTAAGTATGGGTTATGTTGAGGTTTTTGGAAATTTGAAACATAATTTGCTTGCTCAGCATTTGGTGAAGCAAATGGATTTCCAACTTAGCACTCGATACTAGCATGATTTCCACCACATAAATCACATTGTGCAGTTGATTTGGATTCGAATTTAGATGACAAAGAATCCATCTTTCTTGAAAGAACAGCAACTTGAGCTGACAAAGCATTCATTGAATCAATTTCATGCACTACTGCTGGTCTTTTTGCAATTACCCGCTCTGAATGCCACTAATTGTTGTTTTTTGCCATAATCTCTAACAACTCATGAGCATCCTCCGGTGTTTTTCCCATTAACGACCCTCCAGCTGCAGCATCAATCATTGCCCAATAGTTTGAAACCAACCCATTATAAAATGTAGAGACTTGCAGCCAAATTGGTATACCATGATGTGGGCATTTCCTCAACATTTCTTTGAATCTTTCCCAAGCTTCATACAATGATTCTTGGTCATACTGTGTAAAAGATGTGATTTCATTCCTTAATTTTCTTTGTCTTAGCGAGGAGGAAAGAACTTGGATAAGAATTTCTGAACCAATTCATTCCATGTTGTAATTGATCCTGGTGGTAATGAGTTTAGCCACTCCTTGGCTTTATCCCGAAGTGAAAAAGGAAAAACCCTCAATATTACAGCATCTTCGGACACACCATTTATCTTGTAAAGATCACACACCTCCAGAAAGTAAGCAATATGTGCATTTGGATCATCCTTTAACATTCCCCCAAACTGATTTGATTGAACCATTTAGATAAAGGATGGTTTTATCTCAAAGTTATTGGCTTGAATAGTTGGCCTCCTTATACCCGAAATAGTTCCATCAACATTAGGCGTAGTATAATCCCTCAAAGCTCTACGATTTCCACCTCCCTCAACAAATGGTGGATCCATGGCTATTTGTCTATTAGGAGCTGAAGTTGAACGTCTTCTCTCTCGGTTTAGACGCCTATATGTTCTATCAATCTCCAGATCAAATGGAAGAAGGTTAAGGCTTCTTGTACGTCTCATACAAAAATCCTACAACCAGAAAATCAACTAACATAAAACAACACAAAGTTTCTTTTTTTATATAAATAAAATAAAACAGCAAAATAAACAAAATGAAAAATGAAAGAAAGATAAAGCAAAATAACTTCAAATTAAAACTTAGATTAGGTAGTATCGATATTAATAAAATAAAACCATTCTCCCGCAACGGCGCCAAAAACTTGATGCTTATTTTCGCAAGTGTACGAATTGTTCAAGTAATAAAGTGTACAAAAGTACGGATATCGAACCCACAAGGAATGGCGTTACTAAGTACCGAAATTGACTAACCCTAATTTTATTTGAAAACCGAATTGTTGAAATTGTTTTAAAAGAAAATTAACACAAAACTAAACGCAAATAACAAAATTTAATGTTGTTCACAAATGATTAAAAGCGCTAAGGCATTTGATTTCGCTAAATCAATTCAATCCGATTTCAAGTCATGTTATATGAGAATCAAAGCTAAAAGTGATGGTTGAAAAACCCAAATTTACCTAATACTCTCTCTCGAGTTATATTAGAATTACTTATCTATGAAAATCAACTATATTTCTATGAAGATTTAATCACAAACAAGCACATTAAGATTTATGGAATTTCTAGATTAACCACTTACATCATGCATTAGTTCTCACACTCGCATTCAACATACGGTATTTATCACAAGAAGCATTCATTACATATCTCCTCTCAGTCTCAATATAATGCAACTAATCATCTAAATCTTGGCCAGAAATTTAAAAGCATTAAGCATGGAAATAAACACTCAACTTGAAAAAAATGAACGCTTATAACAATAACAAAAGAAATCAGATTTCCTTGATTCAACTACATCATAGCCTTAGCAAAAATGAATTAGTTCATAACGGAAATAAGAACAACCATTATTTCAATTGAATTCATGAATAACAAATCTGAATAAAATGCAGAATATGAAGGCTAAGGAGAAGAGATGAAAAACTCTTGAAGATGAAGACTTGGTAGCAACAATGGTGATGATCCTTCAAGCTTCTCCAAACTTTCTCTCCAAAATTGCCTTTTCTCCTCCAAAAATGACTCAAATCTGTTCTCTCTGCCGTCCCCCTCTTTCTCCATCATATTGTATATATAGATCTAGGGTTTGGGGGGGCAATTTTGGAACAAAACAACCAAAAAAATCTGTTTTCGGACGAAACTCGCCGGTGGCGACATTATTCTCGCCACGGCGAGATTTCTGGAAAATAAATTTTTTTGGGTTTTCGATTTTGGCTGGCGGCCAAAATAATGTGGTCAGCGGCTAGATAAGTTTGGCCAGCGGTGAGATGAATTTGCCAAATTTTGTGCTCTTAGGAATATTTTCGCCGTGCTTTCTGTAGGATTTTCGCCGGCGGCGAGAATAATCTAGCCGGCGGCAGGATTTCCAAATTTTGAAAATTTGTTTTGTTTTTATTTTCACTCAATCCCGATCATTGAACTTTGTCCCAAACTTCTCCAAAATCATGATTTTACCTGAAATTGCTCTTTAAACACGAAATACCCGTGAAATGATATTTGTGGATTAAATAATCAAATAAATGCAATTTTCACACAAATATCAACATTTAAATCATAACAAAAATGCAATAATTTGACTCTTATCACTTACTATCAAGTATAGACTGGGTCCAAGATTTAGGGTTGTCTTGTGTCTTTTGTGGTGGAGACAATATCCAAATTTCTCATAGATCAATAACAATAATCAAGGTGGTAATCAATTGAATCATCAGTCATTTCTACCATATGGTTTTCAACAATCAAAAGCTCAAGAGAAAGGTCATCTACTAAAGACAATACACATGTTTTAATAGGTACGATGAAAGACTTCATCCTATTAGTAAATACAAAAGTGTCCACTCAAGAGGTTTCAATTTGGAATTTAGAGACCCAAATAAAGAAACTTCAAAGACCGCATGGTAACATTCTAAGTAACATAATTTTAAACCTAAGAATAGAGGGCAAGAAGAATTGTAATGTAGTAGCCTTAAGGAATGGTAAAACTTTAATGCGAGAACATGAGACTCACAAGGATGAGAAGGAACATGAAGCTAAAAAGGATGAGGAAGAAATGGATGCTAAAAAGGATGAGGAGGAAATGGATGCTAAAAAGGATAAGGATGAAAAAGTGGACAAATAGAGCAGTACTAAAAAGGAAAAAAGTCAACCTAAAACGAGTAACCTTTACAAACTCATTATTCCTTTCCCTCAAAGCCTGCAAAAGGAAAATTTAGAAACATAATTTTCAAAATTTCTAGATGTCTTCAAGAAGCAACACATAAATATACCATCTACAAATGTGCTTGAACAAATGCCTTCTTATGCCAAATTTCTAAAGCATATAATGAAACAATAACCATTTCTGAAGGTTGTAAGGCCATCCTTTGCTAGAGAACTACCCTAAGAAACTAAAAGAACCAGATAGTTTTGATATTCCTTGCACTATTAGGAACATCTATTTTGGTAAGGCACTGTGTAGCATGGACTTCATCATTAACCTTATATCATTATCAATTTTCAAGAGATTAGGGGTTGGTAATGCCAACCCTACTTTAGCAACATTACAAATAGCAGGTAGGTTAATCAAATGATCCTGGGGAGTGGTAGAATATGTGCATATGAAAGTAGAAAATTTCACCTTTTTGGTTTAGTTTATTATGCTAGACATAGAGGAGAATTGTGACATTCCAATCATGCTTGGTCATTAATTCTTAACAATTAAAAAAGCACTCATTAATCTACAAAAAATGTGAGCTTACAATAATTGTGCAAGATGAACAAGTAACATTTAATGTGTTCAAATAAATTAATTTTTTTGATGTTGATAATGCTAAAGATTACTTTAAAATAGATGTTACTAATGAGCTAACCATTAATGGTGCTTTGTGACATGTGCCCTAGTGATGCTTTAGAGTATATACTTGCTAATTGTGTGAGCACACATGCTAATGAATACCATGACAATCACTTAAGTGTACATATTCATACTAGTAGATTAACAAAACTTGTTAAACTACCCCTACTTAAAACTTTAATACATGATGATATGAACAATGATATAAACTCACCATTAAACAAGTCAACCTATTTTAATGTTGAAAGTATGGAATCAAAAGTTGATATTGTGGAATGTGTGAACTTTTTGGAGGACACACCTCTCATGTATATGTCATATGTGTTTGTGGAATATCTTGAGAGGCTCAAACCATTCATTGAGAAGCCACCCAAATTAATGCTTAAAACCTTACCACCTCATCTTTGTTATGCATTTAGGGGTGATAACGAGACACTTCCATTCATAATCTCTGCTACTCTAAGTATGGAGCAACTAAAACCACTACTGAAAGTGCTAAGGAACTTCAAAAGAGCTTTAGTTTGATCTATTATCGATATCAAAGGCATAAGCCCATCCATATGCATGCACAAAATCTTTCTAGAGGATGGAGCTAAACCTACTAGGGATGCACAACTCCAATTAAATCCCACTATGAAAAAGGTGGTGAAGAAGGAAATTGTCAAGTGGCTAAACATGGGCAACATTTTTTAAAATATCTGATAGTGAATGGGTAAGTTGATGAGTGCTTAAAAAGCACTAAAATTACCATGATTTTATACACTCTAATTGATTAAAAAGATATAAAAATATGATAAAACTTGATGAGCAAAACCAGCATCGCCGATCCTACTAATACTTTGGTTTTATATTTATAAAATCTCGCAAGTGCACAAATCATTTCATAGAAAATGATAAGTATACTCCCAAGGTCAATCTAAGGAAGGAATATATGTGGTTTGAAATTTATTATTCAAAATTTTAAAAATGAATTAAATCATAAACATCTTGTCACGATAATTTGGGTTTTGTGTTTCTAATCTAATAACATAAAAATAAACATAGATACGGATTCAATAAAAATTTATGCAAATTTTATCATTTATAATAGTCGAGTACTTATGGTTATAATAACTAAGTTAATTATGCTTGCTCATATTATTTAGGTTATTAAAGATATAAATTGATATTTATTGATTTTCTCTTTTTTTATATGAATACCACCTTTGGTGGGGTTCGATATTCTTTGTTAACTAAACAAAACAATTAACACCTATGAGTGAGGTTGAAAACTAATTTGATTAATTAAATTAATTCATTTTTCTAAGAGATTGAAAATGAACCATTTAAATGCCACCTTTGGTGGGGTTAGACAGTTTAAACTTTATTCAAGGTGTCCAAATTAAACCTAAGAATTTAATTATCTGAGTACTAACTTTCAAGTTTTAAAACCACTACTAAAAACATGTTGTCAATACATTTTCAAATAATAATTCTTATAAAAACTTTTGAAATAGAGCTTCACTCTAACTACCGGCGATTGTACCAACAAATAAAAGAGCATTACTCTAAATTAGATCGGATAACTAAACCTTAAAATCTAAATTTTAGATTTAACTTTGTAATGAAAAATAATATATTTTTCTCCAACGTTCTTAATAAAAAATCTTGAATAAAAACAAAATTACTTCATTTTAGAGATTTTTACCTATTTAATATTTCGCAAGTATAACAACGTTATTATTATATCATGTTTACAAATAGCCAATAATGTTAAATTTAATCACAGACAAATTAAATATAACATATAAAAATAAAACATAAAAAAGAACAATAAAAAAAAATAAAATCCTTACAATACTTTGATGCTATTTCTATTTCTAGAAAACCTCCAAACGAAATTTGCATTTCCATTTATTGAATAAAAAAACTAATAAATTACAAAAATATAATTAGTTTTTCTCAAAAGAGAAGAACTCTAAAAATAAGAAAAACTAAAAACTAAGAAATAGAGAGAAAGAAAGAGAGAAGAAGATGATTTGAGGTGTGTTTTGGTATGGAGAGAATAAGTGTATTTATAGGTGAGGAGAGGAAGAAAAAGTGAGGGAAAAAATGATAAAAAATGGGGAAAACGCGTAGTAGGTAAATGATGATGTCATTTGACATCATTGGTAGGTTGGGCGCAGCGTAGAATGGGATAGATAGGCGCAGCGGTGTGCGAGGAATGGGGAAGATGGGTACAGTGGCTTTGGCATTGTGCACGTGCAAACTTCGGCGTGCTAAGGGTGAGGCGCGTACACTTTGGTATTTCTTCAGATGATGTTTTGTCCCGTTGCTCAGCACTGCTAGGCACGCTGGGTGAGTCGGCCGGTGCTGTTGGGCAGCTACGTGCACGATTTCATCCTTTTTGACCCATTTTGTCCAATTTTTTTCATTTTTTTTACTTTTCCTCATTTATTTTATGAATATATTTGTGATGTATTGCCTATAGTATTTTTCTTTGAGTCTTTAAGTTACTTTTTTTAAAAGAAAATACAAGAAACACAATAAAAATACCAGTGATTTTGAAATGATAGATTTATATAAAAATATGATAAAATCATATAAATATATATCTTTTTAATCAATTAAAGTGCATAAAATCATGGTAATTTTAGTTCTTTTTAAGCACTCATCACAAACCGAGTTCAATGTTTACCAAATAAAGAAGGAATCAGTATGGTGGCTTAGTTTTTATATATTTATAAATTTTTACCGAAATCATGATTAATACATCCTAAAAATAAAACATTTCCTAAAATTGAAAATGCGTACTAAATACTAAAGTATAGAATGAAGTTTCCTCCCTCAAACTTAAATTGCACATTGTCCCCATTATGCATATATAAATATGAAAAAGTAAAAGGAAAGAAAACTCCCTTAGTCTTGGCACACTACATATGTCGTTGAAATGCTCAAACTTGTTGCACCACTCCTCTCCACATTTATTCACCTGCAAAATAAAAACAATAAAAATATAAGTATAATAACATTGGGTTGCCTATCAAACAGTGTCACATTTAAATTCCTTGACTAGACAAGCATATCAACTTATAAGGTACATTCACCAAGGTTATCACAAATGTTTCATTTGATAATTAATCTCTATGATAGTGCTTCACTATATATCCATTAACCATGAACTGACCATGAATTGCTCTTTGTTTGTGTTTTCAAATTCACTGGCTCCATGGTTGGTTATCTTAGTGATTGTGAATGGGCCTGACTATATTCTCTTTAGTTTTCATGGAAACAATTTAAGTCTTGAGTTGTACAGTAATAATTTATGTCTCGATTTAAAGACACGGTGCACAATTTTCTTGTCATGCCATCTTTTTGTCTTTTCTTTGTAAATATTGGCATTCTCATTAGCATTCCATTTTTGTTCATCCAATTCATTTATTTATAGTATGTTTTTCTCATCCGCTACATCTATTGACATATTCAACTATTTTAATACTTAATATGTTGTGTTCCAATTCTAGCGGTAAGTGACATGCCTTTATGTAAATAGCCTATATAGGTGGCACCAATTAGTGTTTTAAATGTAGTTTTGTATGCCTATAAAGTGTCATGTAACTTAGATGACCAATCCTTCCTGGAAATGTTCACAGTTTTCTCCAAAATTCTTTTCAATTCTCCATTAGACATCTCTACTCTCCCACTTGTTTTGGAATGGTAAGAAGTAGCCACTCAATTCTTAATCCCATACTTAGAAATAAGAACTTAAAGGCTTTATTGCAAAAGTGACAACCTTTATCACTAATAATGATCCTAGGAGTTCCAAACCTAGTGAACAAATTTCTTTACAAATTTCAGGACAACATGGCTTCTACCAAATTTTACACATAATCCACTCCTACAAGTATATATTATTTACCAAAGAATGAAGAGAAAAGTCCTATAAATTCAATGCCTCAAACATCAAACAACTCTTTTTCAAATATTACATATCCTTTGGCATCTGTTACACTTATTTACATAAATGTAAGCATCTTTAAATAGTGTGGGTCAAAATAACCAAATTGAAGTACCTTAGCTACTGTTTTTGTGCTCCCAAACACTACTACAATATGTGCTTTTGGTCTCGGGATTTTAGCCTCGGTTCTTTTAAAAATTGAGATCATAGGTTTTTGGCCACGGTTTGATAAAAACTGAGGCTATAGTGTATACATATAGCCTCAATTTTTTCAATAACCGTGGTTATAAGTTAAATTACAAAAAATATCTAAATATATATAAAAAAATTATATAGACACGATTATTAAATGACTGTGATTATAATTAAAATATTAGAATTTTTAATATTAAAATACTGTCTGTCATTCATTTAAAAGAAATACAAAAATTAATTTACAATTTTTTTTATTTTTCTCTATAATTAATTTAATTTAATGTATTTTTATTTCTTATATAATATATATATCAAATTTTTTCACTTTCTTTTTTCTCCCTCCCTCTTTTTCCCTTTTTTCAGAAATTTCATTTAATTAACACGTTGAGCGCACGCACGCACATACCATAATATATATATATTAACAACTGTACCTCTCAAGTCACTTGATATTCACTGCGTCCCTCTCCCTGGCCCAAGAAAAACACGAGTCGTTCGTCCCTCTCACCGAGCATCGTTGCACCGTGCCTGAAGAAAGTGTATACTTATAGCAAATCCTCCTTTCCAGCACCTCCCTCGCACTCATTCCTTTTCAACAGTTTCTTCTTTTCTCTCTGTTTCTTTTCTGTTCATATTCTCCTGTTCGTACTCATCGCCGGCCATTTATAGTTTCATCGCTCACGACGCAGCTTCTGGTAAGTGTGATACCCTTAATTTTTATAATATCAATTCATATATGTGTTGATTCTTAGTGGATTAGTTCTGCACATAATACATTTTAGTTAGGGTTATTTTTTCAGTGTTATACAAATCCATCTCCTATTATCTAATAATTTCCTCTAAATGTTTTTTTCATTGTATTGCATAAGAACAAATTTGTAAAATTTTTAGGGATTTAAAAACTGGCTATTGTTGATGAGTTTAGATTTTGGAAGTATGTTTATATACATGCCGATGAGCCTATACAAATTTTAATTTGCAAAAGAGCTAGTAGATTTACAAATTTTCATTTGCTGAGTTTAGATTTTGGAAGTATGTTTAGATTTTCATTTGCTGAGTTTAGATTTTGGAAGTATGTTTAGATTTTCATTTGCTGAGTTCATATAAATTCTTTGAGTTAATTTTTTTATATACTTTAAAGAATGAGAAATCTCTTGAGATAAAAAAAATAATAAGCAATAGTTGTCAAATAGTAGAAGACAAAACTTGACCAATATATCTTAGAAACATTTAATCTGTTGAAAGTTCTCAAGATTGCAAAGCAAATAAACTTCATAAACATTCTCTTAAAACTTTAAAAACCCTAGTAACTACTAGATTATTTATACAGGTAAAAATTGCTTCAATCTTATAGAGTAAAAGCTATATGAAAACAATCAATCTAAATGAGGGAAAGTCCTTGGACAATGAATGCATCAACAAGAACTTGATTGGCTTCTTGATATGGATGGACATTATCACAAAATACATATCGAAAAATGGAGGTCATATGTGCAATCTATGGCCTTAGTTATTGAGAAACCGAGGCCATAGGTAATGACTTTTGGTCTCTCTCACTTAGGCCTCAGTTCTTATAACTGAGGCCATAGGGTCACGATTAAAAACTGAGTCCATAAAAGCACATATTTTAGTAGTGAAAGTGACCTCTATAGTTTGATTTGTGGCAATGGGAAATAATACTTCCAACTTTATCCTATGGGACACACCTTCTCAAAATACCATCACTGCATTATTTATAGAGATAAGGGTCATCCCAAAAATACTATTTAATATTATGGAAGAATTTCATTTTTTGTTTGCATGTAAGATCTGATGAAAGAATGTTGGCAGCTAAAAAGATTGTAATTTCAACATGCAATGGGATTTTTATTTGAGCTACTGATAAGAGTTGATCATCTAGACATTCATCAAATATGTTTCCAAAGACCAAAAAATCGTCCATGAAAATCTCTAGATGCTTTTCCACCATTTTGAGAAAATATCCATCATGCATCATTAAAATGTTACATGTGCATTGCACAATCCCAACAACATTCTCTTAAAAGTAAAAGTACCATAAAGACATGTGAAGGTGGTTTTTTCTTGGTCTTTAGGTGCCATGACAATTTAGTTATGATTAGAGTATCCATTTAGAAGGTAAAAGAAAGAATGCCCAGTTAATCTGTTCGATTCATGCGTTGAACCAACTTTAAATTTTAAGTCTCCTAATTTAAAGTCGGTTATTAACCGACTTTAATAGTCTCTTTTGGGTGAATGCATGGACACTTAATATGAATTGTATGAACCCAATAATAAAAATTGGTTTCCATGACTAGAATAAGGAATATAACATGTTCATTAAGATAAATTAATCATGTGAAATGTTGGTTAGTTTTAATTAGATTGATGCAAATTTTTATGCACATATTAATGATTGATTTTTGGGTCCTAATTGAGAGAAAATATGTGGTGAGTTATATGAGTCAATGAGATCTACCATGTGTTAGAATCTACTTGATCATTCCTTGAGATGAAATTTTAAATAGTATTTAGCATAAGTAATGATTTAAGCCTTATTTGGATTGATTGAACCTTTCAAGCTAACCCTTGTTAATATCTTTTGTCATTCATTTGAGGCCAATTAAGAACCTTTCATATCTTTAAGCCACATTTTATGCTTAACCAATAAGTATTACCATTTCCTTTTCTCCTTTATCTTATACAAAAAGAAAATGCAATAGTTGGTTATACTATAGAGTGAGGCTAACTGTATTGCATCCTATTTGAAAAACAAAAACTCACAACACAACGACTCCTTTCTAAACAAAAAGGAAAAAATAAGTTTGGAGATGTTGTGAAGGTACAAGAAGATGTAAAATATAAGAATATGAAAAGAATGATAAGATATAGTACACTAGAAAAAAGCATGTAAAAATTCAATTATAGTTAAATATTACATGATGGATAAAAATAAAGCTTAGGTGTGGAAAAGTCTAAATTTTTTCATCTATCTACCTCCACCTAATCCTTACATTACAAGATTGTATAGCCCTTATTGATCATTAGGTAAGTGCATATTTATATTAGTATAGAGGGATGTGAAAAATAGACTTATGAGACATGTTCTAAGATTTAATTGATTAGCATGCTTATATAGGTTAATTTCATAAGTGCACTGGATGAATTCATGTGTAATACAAATACACATGAATCAATTCATCAAAAACTATGCATATCCTTGTTTTTATAGAAAGTTGAATGATGGATATGTGAACCTCCTTGTATTATAATTGTACAACTATCGAAGAAAATAATTTTCACTAAATGTGCATATATATATATATATATATATGAATATATTACACATGTCAGTTTATCTAGTTAGACTTTGCCTTACTTGAGGGCAAGTAAAGAGTTAAGTTTGGGGATGTGAAAACTATTTGAAAGTAATGTCAACAGTGCACTTTTATGCTTACTATTTGTTCATTTACTCAATAAGCAGTACTTATAGGATTAAAAATATGAAAATATTAATTTTCTAGTGAAAGGGAATGAAAATATATATATATTTCCAAAATTGTTTGTAATATTTTGGAATTTTGTTTATGAATTTTTTGAAGTAGTGCCAATCATATAAAGACATATGGATGCCATAAAAGCAAAAGGAAGCTAATCAGAGCGTGTCATGTGAACCAACTAATCAATCATTTCCATGTGGATACCACATAAGAAAATGGGAGCAAATTGGAGCTCGTCGTGTGTACCAGTTGATGTAGGCATTGCCATGTGCTACCACGACATTCACCCCAAGTTTTACCAAGCAGTCAACAAGCATGCCACATATTGTCATGGGATTTTCAATTTCGATCCATAGTGAATCAACAAATCATAGTGTGCTACCCATTACTAACTCAATTTGGGTTGACTAGAACAATCCATCCCACCACACATCGCATGTTGATTTTTCCCGTGTCCTTCACCTATCATGTGTCATGATCCCATATGCTAACACTGTTTAATTTTCCTTTTTCATCTCAACCTTTGATTTGAAGCTAATCTGATGGTCCATATTTAATCTTAGCCTAATTTAACACCCTAATTTCAGCAAAAACCCTTACAATTGAATTTTCAATTTTTTAATCAGTTTTTGGCGCTAAAAAGAGAAAGATAAGTTCAAAAGGAGATACAATTTTAGTGGAAATTCAAGAGGAGATTGGTGCTACAATTCAAGAGATTAATTGTATTTATTCTTCTTCCCTTTTCGTTATTAATTTGTATGTCTTCCTCATTGAAAAATATGAGATTTATGAACACAAAATATGAGATTGTGGTAATCTAATATTTTTACCTAACTATGATTTCAATTCAATTATATTATTTAATTTAATTTTTATACTATTAATTGTTTAGCCACAATTGATCCATATAGGCCATTAAAGAAATTTGAGAGAATTATTTAATGTGTCTTAATTAAATTACATGAATAGTTTCTAGGCAAAGAAATATAATTCTTATTTATGTGATCCATAATTTATAAACTTAATAAATAGTATGCACCAACCTAGTTAACACAAAAACCCCGGTCTAGTAGACGACCTAACTATCCACTATAAATATATAAGGTCTAATTATAAGGTCGAGTCTTATATTACCCCCCCAAAATAATCTACTTACAAGCTACTAATTTCATTATAGCTTCTATAAGAAATCTCTTTGGATATAGACCAATATTCTGACAACTTGAGTCACACAAGCAATCAAACTCGTTCTACTTGTACAAAAAACATTAACACAATAACACTAGTATAAATGTGCGTTCTAGAGTAGATTCAATAATTAATAAAACTAAATAGATGATTTAATAAATATATTAGAAAAATTAAAACCAACTAGTAACTCTAAAACAATCAGTTTAAAGCACAATATCACAAATATTGTTGGCTTTTTAATCCATCAAGCATAACCACAAATATTTGATAAATTAACTCAATGAAAAGCCTAGTTGAATAGTTTTTGAAAAACAATATGAGAGAGATTAAGATGAAAAGAAGAATGCTCTTGTGTGGTTAACTAAAGTTGCATGCTTAGGTTTGTATATAGAATATTTTGAAGCACTGGGTCAAAGTATGATTACTATACTGTCCATAAAATCAGTTAAAAGCATTTTAAAGAAAATAAAAATTTAGTAAAAAGCCAATTCAATTCGAGTTAGAAGTAGGTTTTAAAATCAAAACCCTGGTTACTCAATCGATCTAACATCCTAAATTAATCGAGTACATAGTTGAATCGATTGAATGACCTCATAAAATGATCTAGTCAATTCTCAATCAATCCAATGTAATAATTAGTTCTGAACTAAGACCGATTAATCTAACTAATAAATCTATCGATATAGTGCTTGGTTGATCAACTATTAATTACTGAATCGATCAAATCAATTAAATAATAATTCATGACCTTTTAAATGGATTAGATGAATTCTCGATTGATCTACATAGCTCGATCGATCTAAATATGTATCGATCGATTGAGTAGCCTAGTCTCAAAATTTTCTCACATGTTTAATATGAAATATAATGTGCATAAAAATAGAGATATACCTTAATTGTGATTGTTAGAGCTCGATATTTTCTTCACCTTGGGAATATTCTTGGAAGACATACCTAGAAACTAAAATTACATTTTATGTTTTGTTCACAAATATCGCCAACACTCAAATAGACCTTACATATTACCTTGAGGTAGACTATTACTGTGCTTCTTATAGCTCACCCTATTTTCCTTTTCCTTATAGAATAGGTTTTGGTAAGAGCAATTTGTGTTTTGACATCGAAAAAGAAGGATAATATAGGTTTTACTTTTACCTTGTTTATTTCATTTTGTATCATGTATTTTGGAGACATGATGTAAAAATAATCTATCATTCAATATCTTCCTTTTGTCAATATTTTTTTTGGAATTTAAATAGTTTTTGATAAATTTGGGTTTGAATAGCGATATCCCAAATTCATTGTAAATTTTATTAAAAATAAATTAAAATTTTCTTAAAATTATTATTTAAAAATACTTATCATTTCTATCTCACATACCCATTTTTTGGGGGTGATAGTTTAGTATCAAAGCATAGTTCTAATCTCTCAAAAATATATTAAGTCATAAATCTTGTAATATTTTTGAATTATTTTTGTTTCAACATGGTTCCAAGATGAAGAATGACTAGGAATCAGTCCGAAAAGAATGCAAGTGAAAATCATGGTGAGCGAAACCTATTACAAGTGTTAAATAGGTTGATTACTCTGGGCAAAGAACCCCCAAGAAAGAGGTAGAGCAACTATCTTAAAGAGATTAAAACGATAAGGCCATCACTCTATGATGGACCTCTAACCCTGACATTACTAAAGGATGGATTTGGGATAACAAAAAGAAAATGAATTCTCTAAACATTAATGCACGATTAGAGCTAAACTTGTGACATATAATTTAAGTGGAGAGGTTGATTGCTAGTGGGACTCTATGAGCAAAGAAAGAAACATAGAAGCAATCATATAGGAAGAATTGACGAAGATGTTCTATGAGGGATTTTTCAACGAGACTGCAAAATCAAACAAAATGGTTGAATTTATAACCCTTAAGTAAGAAGACGTGATCGTCCCTCAATGAAAACAAGAACGCCAACTTTCTGGATAAACAAGAATGTGTAATATGTGTGATCAAACCAAAATGTGTGCTAAGTGTGAGTGAGGTATTGAGCCATCAATGATTAACTATACAAAAGGACTGACATATACATCAAATAAATATAGACTTCGTGTTTTGCTCACTATAATGCCAATACCAACATCAAGGACTATATTATGATCATTTTCTATTATCATGCTCATTTTATATTAACTTTAGAGATAACCATTGTAATATTGTAAACAATTTCAAACTTTTCTAAAAGCAATCTCAATTCTATTGGGTTGAATATAAAGTAGTAATTTCTTATAAGATTACTCTATAAGAAAAGTAACTTTTATAACTTTATTTAATTTTTATTATTTATTGTTTATATTTGAAAAAACATTATTGTAACTCATCAATTCTTATAAATATATAAAATTTAGATTTTTAAAAAATATTTAAAGACTTATTTTTATGTTTTGTCATAGGCCACAAAAACCTATGACTAGTCGTTGAAGTGAATAGAATTAAAAAATAAATTCTTTTAAGCTCTAAAAAAATTATAAACATTCTTTTTCATATTTAAGAAGTCATTTCTTAAATAAATGCACCACTTACATACTTGTAACTTGTGTTGGGCATAGTGGAAGTACAAACCAACAAAATTAACAAAATTAACAAAATATGCAAGTAAACGTATCACAATAAATAATATAATGATAAGAAAATATTGTTCCCACAGAGATTATGTTACTATAAACTAATTTTTAAAACTAAAAAAATCAATTTTCTTTTGTGATTTTATGTTTTAAGAAAGTAAAATTAAAAGAACTAAAAATAAAGAACAATGATTAATTAACTCTGATTTGGTAGCTAAGAAGATATATGAGAAAATACCTAGGAATACTTGATCTCCTAATTTTCTAAATATATGAATCACTAAAATCCCCACAATATAATTACCAATCAATTACATGATCAATTGAATATAACCTAGTATGTATTCCTCTTTCAAGTAAACTACACATCATATAGTAATTAAATTAATCATACTCTCATGTCAATTAAATTACATATTACTCATTAAGTTCATCAATTATGGATCACATACATAAGAATCATACATCTTTTCCTAGAAACTATGCAAGTTATTTAATCAAGACAAATAATTAAATAATTTTTTCAAATCTATTTAATTGCCTTTATATATCAATTATTGGCCAAACAGCTAATAACGTAAAAATAAAATAATATAATTAAATTGAAATCATAATTTAGGTAAAATATTAGATCATCACATGTAGAAAATTAGATTCATAAGAACCCTAGATTAATAAATCGGGTAAACATAATTTTGTTCATAAAACATATTTTTCATAAAAAAAAAGACATAAAAATTGATAAAGAAAGGAGAAAAAGAATAAATACAATCAATCTCTTAAATTGTAGCACTAATCTTCTCTTGAATTTTCACCAAAATTTATCTCTTTTTGAATTTTTCTATATTTGTTTCTCTTCTTGGCTCCAAAAACTAAAGAAAAAATATGTAATTTTTGGCCTATTATGGTTTATGGGGCAATTAGGGAATTAAATTAGGTTTAGGAGAAATTTGGACAGTCATATCAGCTTCAAATCAAGGGCTGAGATGAAAAAAATATAAATTAATAGTGTTGGCTAATAGGATTTTGAAACATGGCATGAGGATTCACTGGATGACTTAATGTGCGACGCATGGCGAAATGGATTGATTGTTATTAATGCGCAATGAGTCAACACCAAGTAGTGTGCTATGATTCACAATTATTGATTGTGTAGCACCATAGTGGCAAGAACAAATGAATCAAGTGATGACACATGGCACGTTTATTGACCAAGCCTTGAAACTCAAAACTAACGCCATGTCGACACAAGGTCCGACTTGCATCACCCAGTACATGCGAAATTATGAAATTGGCCTTCTTTGCTTACATGGTATCCATATGGCATACCTAGTTAACTCCATTACTTGTGTGACATCTATATGGGGTATTCTGATTGGTCTTGCATTAAAAAATTTATTAAAATTCCCATAAATATATTTTCACCACTTTTCACTTGAAAGTTTATATTTTAATATTTTTTAACTATAAAATTACTACTTATTGAAGAAAACAAGGAAATATTAAGAAAAAAGTGCATTGATAACCCTACTTTCATAGAGTCATCACACCCCCAAATTTAACTCTTTGTTTGTCCTCAAGTAACGCCAATTCTAACTAGATAAAATGACACGGGAAGTATATTCATAAATATATTTCTATTAATACATGTATATTGAGCGAAAACTATACCCCACAATGGTTGTACAATTCTATGAAAAGTAGGCTCACATATTCATCAATCGACGTTCCATCAATATAAGGATATGTAAGGTTTTTGAAGAATTGATTCATGTGTGTATATTGAACTTGATATATTCCAATGCACTCATGAAATCAACCTATACGAGCATACTAGTCAATTCAATCTTAGAATAAATCTCATAAGTCAATTTTCCACATCCCCCTCCACTAATATAAATATACACTTAGCTAAAGATTAATAAGGACATTACATGCTTATAATGTAAGGCTTAGGTGGGGATTGATGAATGAAGAAATTTAGGCTCTTTCCGTACCTTAACTTTTGTTTTATTCATCATGCACTTTTTAACTACAATTGAGCTTTTACTTGACATTTTAGTGCACCCTATCTTATCATTCTTTTCATAATATTTTATTTCACATCTCTTTTTTTAACTCCACAACAACCTTAAACTTATTTTCAGTTTTATTTTATTTTTCTTTAGAGGGATAATTGTGTTGTGAGTGTTTTTTTCATAGGGTGCATTACATTTCATCTTACTCTATAGAATAACACATGATTGCATTTTTTTTCTTTTCATACAAGCTAATGATGCAAAGGTAAAGCTAATGCTTATAGATTAGGCACAAAAATGTGGCTTAACAATATGAAAAGCTCTTAATTAGGTTCAAATGGATGACTATAGACATTATCAATAGTTAGCTTGAAAGACTCAATCAATCCAAATAAGGCCTAAATCATTTCTTATTCTGAATAATATTTAGAATTTTTCCCCAAGGGATGATCAAATAGATTATTAGACCTAGTAGATCTCATCAACTCGTATAACTCATCAAAAAAATTTCTCAATAAGAACATCAAAATCAATCATTAACATGTGCATAAAAAATTTGAATCAATCCAATCAAAACTAACAAGCATGTTACATTCCTTATCCTAGTCATGACAAAAAAAATTTATCATTGGGTTCATATGTTCCATATCAAGCATGCATGTAGTTGGTTCCATGTATTTATCAATTTTGACACAAATTACGATTAAAAACATCCTAAAAATAAAAATTAAATAAAAAAATTTTAAAAAAAAAGTGTACTAAATACTAAAGGTAGATAATGAAGTTCCCTCTCCTAAACATAAGTTGTAGATTGTCCTCAATGTGCACATATAAATATGAAAAGATAAAAGGAAATAAAACACCCTTATTCTTGGCACACCACATCTATCTTTGAAATGCTCAATCTTGTTGCATCACTGCTCTCCATATTTATTCACCTACAAAAAAATATAAATAAAATAATGTTGGGTTGCCTCCCAACCAGTGTCACGTTTAACATTCTTGACTATATAATCATATTAAATCCTAAGGTATATTCCTTTGTGTCCATTTACTATTATCTTCGCCCAAATATAGTTTGGGTCTTGAATTGTTCATAATACTTAATGTTTCGATTTAAAAAAACAATGCTCAATTCTCTTATCATGCCATTTTTTGTACTTTTTTGGTATTCTTATAAGCACTCCATTATAGCTCATCTAATTTATGTATTTGTAGCGTCTTTTTCACCACTCTATTAGACTCTTCCATTTGCACATTTTATTAGAGATGGTAGGGTAAAGGTGTGAGGTCAAAACTTGGTGGCCCTTCAATAGATGGTTTATTCTAAGATCCTATCTCAAAACTCTCCATAACCACATTAAGTATACACACTAGAGGTGTAGCCTTCAAATAGTTCACACAATTAGCAATATCAATAATAGATTCCAAACTTTCAAAATTAAAATATATTGAGTTGTTTCTTGGTGAGTTTACTTCATTATTCATGGTATCATGTGTAATACTGTTAAGTATGGGCAATTCAATAGATTGTTTTAAAATTATCATCATGATCAGTGACATAAATCCTAAAGCATTCGTCAACATTATCAATATCAGAAGGTTTAGATGCTTTGAAATCTTTAAATATCACATGTTTATCATTCACTCTCATTGTAAGCTCACCTTTTGGTATATCAATGAGTTATCTTCCAATTGCTAAGAATGGACAAAAAAGTATGATAGGGATGTTATGGTCCTCTTCCATGTCTAGTACAATGAAAAATCCACTAGAAAGATGAACTTGTCTACTTTTATCATCACATCTTCTACCACACCCCAGGGTTGCCTAATTGATCTATCTACCATTTGTAATGTTACTGAAGTAGTTTTGGCTTTACCAATCCCAAATGTCTTAAAGACCGATAATGGCATAAGGTTAATGCTTGAAACCAAGTCACATAGTGCTTACTCAAAATGGATGTTAGCAATAGTGTAAGGAACGTCAAAACTATCTTGATCTTTTATTTTCTAGCAAGGATGGCACTAAAACCTTCAGCCAAGGTTATTTTTTCATTATCTCCAAGCCATCTTTTCTTAGATAGGATGCCCTTCAAAAATTTGGAATAAGAAGGAATTTATTCAAGTGCATCTACAAATGGTATATTTATGTACAACTTTTTGAATACATCTCAAAATTTTAAAAACTGCATGTCTAACTTTTAATTTTGTAGTCTTTGAGGGAAAGGAATAGTGGGTTTGTAGAGGTTGCTTTTCTTTGGCTGAATTATTTCCTTTCTGGTGTTCTATTCATCCATTTGTTCCTCCTCATCCTTTTTAGCTTTTTGTTCCTTCTCATACTTTTGAGTCTTATGTTCCTCTTCTAAATTTTTACCACTCCTCAAGGTTAGGAGCATTACTCAAGGCTATGGAATTTCAATGCTCCTAACCTTCTCTTTTTGGAGTTATAATTGTGTCACTTGGAAGGTTACCTTGAGGCTTTTGACTTATACCTAAGCAAGTTTCCCTATTTGGGTCTCTAAATTTCAAATTGAAGTCCCTTGAATGGACACTTTTGTATTTACTGACTGGATGTAGTCTTTCATCATCCCCATTGAAGCATTTGTATCACCCTCAATAGGTGGCTTCTTCTCTTAGGCTTGTGATTATTGTGGTTATTTAAAACCAGGTGATGGAAATGATTGATGGTTGAATTTATTACCACCTTGATTGTTGTTATTTATCCAAGAGAAATTTGGATGTTTTCTCCATCCTAGGTTATATGTGTTTATGTATGGATTAATGTTTTTGTTCACATTACCCACATAGAATGCTAATTTAGGATTATTTGGACAATTATCAAACAAATGAGGTCCCCCACAAAAGACACAGGACACTTCTAAATCTTAGACCTAGTTTATATCCTTGGCAAGTTTTGAGCCTTCAAAATATTCACCAAAGATAATACTTGAGATGTAAGTGTCATGATGTAATTTACCTCATACACTCCATCTACTCTAGTTGTGGCTATCATTATATCCACTGGCCATTGATAATTATTGCTAGCCATTTTCTCAAGTAAATCATAAGCTTGATTGTAAGATTTATGTAATAGAGTTCCATTAGTGAATTCATCAACAATGGTTCTTGTTTGAACATTGAGACCATTGTACAAGGTCTCCATTTGGATCCAATTAGGGATACCATTGTGAGGAAACTTTCTTAGCAATCCTTTTAATGTTTCTAATGCTTCGTATAAAGATTCTCCTTCATATTGTTGGCTAGAGGAAATGTCATTCCTAAGCATGGCATTCTTTGATGGTGGGAAATATTTCATCAATAATTTCTCTACCAAATCATTCTAAGCTATAATAGAATTAGGTGGCAAAGAGTTTAGCCAAGCTCGAGCATTGTCTTGCAAAGAATAAGTAAATAATCTAAGCCTAAATGCCTCCTCGATCACACCACTAAATCTGAATGAATCTCTAACTTCAATAAACAATTTGAGATGTAGATGAGGATCCTTTATTGGTAATATCCTGAATTGTCCAATTGTTTGTAGCATTTGAAACATCATTGGCATTAGTTCAAACTGATTAGCTTAAATGTTTAGCCTTGTAATACTTAGATTAAATCTTTCCAACATAGGTATTGCATATTCATTCATAGCTCAATCCCTATCATCCATCAACAATATCTAACCATTCAAATTTAGCTCATTATTGTTTCTTTCTAAAGGATTAGCTACTTCTTCCACTTGGGTGAAAACTTCTTGTTTTCTTATTAATCTAAGTGTACGCCTAATTTCGAGATCTAAAAGCAAAATTTCTCTATTATAGACTCTACTCATACAATAGACTCAAATGTATTTCTATTAGTACTAAAATAGGTGTCAAAATTAAAAATAAATTAATTAATTAAAATTATGACAAACAAAATAAAGAAAAATAATTAAAATAAATGAATAAAAAATTAATAACTAAATGACTATATAAATGAAAATTAAATTATGAAAAACAAATAAAGAAAAATAACCAAAATTAAATAAAATAAAAATTAATTTTTAATGTTTATAATTCCTGACAATAGTGTCAAAAACTTGATAATCACGAATTATGTGCATTAAATAAGCAAGTATATGTATCACAATAAGTAATATAATGATAAGAAAATATTGTTCTTATGATGATTATGTTATTAGAAACTAATTTTTAAAACTAAAAAATAAAAATCAATTTTTTTTGTGTTTTTATGATTTAAGAAATTAAAATTAAAAGAACTAAAAATAAATAGTAGTAATTAATTAACTCAGATTTGGCAGTAAAGAAGATATATAAGAAAATTAATCACACACTCATATCAATTAAAATGCGTACTACTTATTAAGTTCATAAATTATGAATCACATACATAATAATTATAAATCTCTACATATAAACTATACATGTTGTTTAATTAAGACAAATAATGAAATAATTCTCTCAAATCTATTTAATTGTCTCTATATATCAATTGTTGTCCAAACAATTAAAAACATAAAAATTAAATTGAAATCATAATGGATAAAATATTATATCATCACATGTAAACAATTAGGTTCATAAGACCCCTAAATTAATAAATTAACTAAACATAATTTTGTTCATAAAGCTCATATATTTCATAAAGAAAGACATATAAATTGATAAAGAAAGGAGACGAAAAAATAAATAAAATCAATCTCTTGAATTATAGCACCAATTTTCTCTTAAATCTCCACCAAAACTGTATCTCCTTTTGAAATTTTCTCTCTTCTTGGCTCCCAAAACTAATAAAAAAATATGTAACTTTTGGCTTATTAAGCTTTATAGGGAAATTAGGAGGTTAAATTAGGTTTAGGTAGAGTCTGAACTGTTAGATCAACTTCAGATCAAGGACTAAGATGAACAAAGAAAAAATTAACAATGTTGGCCAAAAGGAATGTGACATGTAGCACAAGATTCATAAGGCGAATTAGTGCACTATGTGTGGCAGAATGGATTGATTGTGGTCAATACACACTGAGTCAATTCACTGAAGTGCACTGTGATTCACAGTTATGGATTGAATGGCATCTGGTAGGAAGAATGAATGAATTAGGTAATGACATGTGGCATGCCAATTGATCATACAATGAAACTCAAAACTATAGCCTTAGCAAAATATGGCAAAACCTACATCACCCGATGTATCTGGCATGGCGCGATTGGCCCTCTTCGCTTGTGTGACATCCACATGGCATACTTAGTCAGCTCCCTTGTTTATATGGCATCCATATGACATTTTTTGATTGGTCCTACTTTAAATAATTCATAAAAATCCAAAAAATCCACAAAAATATAATTTCAACCCTTTTCACTAGAAATTTTATATTTTAATATTTTTAACCCCAAAAGTACTACTTATTGAATAAAATAAGCAAATATTAAACATAAAAGTGTGTTGTTGACTCTACTTTCATATAGTCAACACTCACTAATATAGAAATAAGAAACAATTTTAGTTTTCACTTATATAAAATCGTATGATGTAATTAAACCTACATTTATTTCATATTTAGTCAATATTCTTGCCTTCATACAAACCAATCTATTGGCTTTCTAAAAATATTTTCCTTCCAACTTCAACCAAAACATTTTTTTCCTTAAATGTTTTGTGGATTTTAAGCCATTTTCCTAAAAAACTCTACCTTGGCTCAAAAGCTACCAACATTAAACACCATATCAGGTTCACACATGTATTTACTACACCCCATTTATGGGTAAGGTCCACCCACCACTTCATCTTTAACCAAAGATAATTTTATTTGTGATTGCTCCATCTTAAGAGCAACCTTTTAACACTATACTCTTGTTACCAAAAACTTTAGCCTCTTCATTAAACTTTACTTGTTTCTCATTTCAAGTTTAACTTGTCACCAATATTCCGCTTACCCTTAAAGGTAGATTCAATTCTATCTCTAATAGAATCCCTAATTAATTTGTACAATTTATTTCTCCATTTTTCTTTTATAATAACCATGGAACCTTTACCAACCTCCATAAATTTGTTCCTTGGAGAATACTTATAACCCAAGGTATCCAACCTACTCACCAAAAACCAAAGTCTTCTTTAAGTTGAATACATATCTTATTACCTAATATCTAGACAACTCCATCAAACATTTTCACCTTTACAATACCCATAAAAATTACCTTGCTTCTACAACCATGATGGAAGCTACAATTTCACCTATAAAGAAATATAGAATGAATTCAAATAAAATATTCTCTAAACAATTTTTGAGGTACTTAATTTTTGGTTTATTTTATATAAAATGTTTGGACTTTTTTTCCTCTACATAAAGTACCAAAACACTTATTTCATTTACATATAATTCATTATTTGTGATTAAGTTAGCCAATGAGTGTTAATTAGATGACATAACAACTAATTATCTGACATGACATACTTAACTATTATTAATTAGCTTATAAGTTTTATGTAAGTTTCGGCGATATTCGTGAATAAAACATGCAAGTGTAATTTTAGTTTCTAGGTGTGTCTTAGAAGAATAATTTTCAAGCCTCAATGATCACATCTCAGGTACATCTCTGTTCTCGTGCAATTTATATTTCATATTAGACATATAGGGACAATATGAAAATAGGCTACTCAATTGTTCAAGTATTGACTATATCAATCGAGCTATATTACCTGTTGAACTAATTATTTATATGAATAGATCAATTGAGGAATTAATACTCGATCGATCGAGTATTAAATTGATTGAGATTAATGACTTGATTGATCCATGTTTTTGAGAATTAATTAATTGATACACTAGACTGATCAAGAGGACATTCCATCGATCGATCAAGCCCTTGTTAGATCGATCAAGAAGTTAGGGCTTTGATTTTAAATATATTTCTAATACGAATTGCATTCGCTTTTTACTATATATTTTTTATTCCTTACAAATCATTTAATTGATTTTATGGACAAGATGGTAATTTACTTTAACCTAAAGTTCTTCAAAATATTTTATAAATATAAACTTGAGCACACAATTAAAACTAACCACGCAAGAGCATTCTTGAGCATTATTCTCTTTATCTTATCAACTCTCTTATTTTGCAAGACCATAATTCTTTAGGTTTTTTTATTTAGTTAATACATCAAACATTGGTGGTTGTGTTGATTAATTAATAAGCCTAATTGGTATGATATTTTGATCATATGTTCTTATAGCTTCTTCTTTATTTTCATTCTTGAATTGTTAGATCAAATAATTGTATGTGTCATATCATAATTACTTGGTTTGATTATTAATATTTAAAGACTCTATCTTTATTGAATTTTTGCTTAAACGGACTATTCTAGAATTTTTATTTGTATGCACTTTATCTATTACATTGTTTAGATCAACTACTTAGGGTTGTTCATTATTGAACTTGATGTAGGACACACACTTGCACTTTTTCTTATGTACTAACTTTTTAGGTAATAGGGGTGCTAGTTTGATCAACTCGTGGGACTCGAGTTTGTCGGAATGTTGGTCTAAATCCTAATACCTTTCTTGTAGAGAATATGATGAAAAGAGCGGCTTGTCAATAAGTTACTTAGAGGCATTACCTAAGTGGATAGTTTGAGTTCTTGTTTTATAACTAGATACTTATTTTTAATAGTGAATAATTAGGTGTTTTGGTGAACTGATGATTTTTCACTTATATTATTGGCGTGGTCTAGGTTGTTTCCACCTAAGAATCTCGTGTGCTGATCTTTATTTTCTAAATTATTTTATTTACACGTGATTGCATGTTTGGTCACTTAAAAAAATTTAATTTATCATAATTCTATTGATATCACACTAATTCGATCAATAAATGAATAAACGATCTTTCATAATTGACATGTCACATTTAATTAGCATTAATTAGTTGATGTGGTTGAACTTAATGATAAAAAACTTGTATATAAACAGAATAAAAGTATGAGTATCTTTATGTTGAGAAAAAAAATAGTATTTTTATGTAAAAGAGACAAAATTTGAATACTTTAAAGGTTCTTTAGAAAAAAAAATAATTAATTTGCAAATTGATTCCATTTGCACAATTGTTAATTATTACAAAATACGCCCAACTAAGCTCATCATCCATCATATTTGAAGATTATTTTTTTGAATCCACTAACTCCCTACGCCCTACCTAGTTTATCATATTTCCTCTACAAATGAAAACAAAAATTTAACAAAATAATCACATACATAAATGGTGGAAAGATGTAGCATTAATTACATTTTATTTTCAAAATATATAATAATAGTTGTAAATATTTCCAAAATTTTTAATTAATTATAATTATATTCATAATAAGTAAAAAATGATAAAAACATATCTAAAATTTGATATATTAGATATCATTAATTATATGTTGTGGATATGATTATAAATTTAAACGTTACCTATATTTGTATGATCATTAATTTGCCTTAGATATAATTATAATTAATTCAACATTTTAGACATATTTATAATTTAACAGATATATTTTGGATATAAGTATAATTAATCTAAATATGTAAGTTAACACGAGTTGCAAGTTAGAATTTTTCTTTATTCCTAAAAGGGAATATTCCCTTTTATCATAAAGCCCTATATGCAAAAAAAAATACAACCCGATCAGTTTATGATCTTTTATAATATTTCTAAACTGTTTAAATAAATTTAAAAAAAAAGATAATAATTTTAAACGATATCATGATATTATTCCCTAATTTGATTAATATACTAGCATTTAGCAAGGTATTTTTTAGTTGTACTTTTTATAATGCCTTTCCCAATCTTCTTGATACGCGAAGGCAAGCTTCCTACAAGTAAAGATTAAATCATTTTTAATTATATCACATAGGCAACAAAATATTTTAAAATGACCCCGTTAAGTAGTGGTTATCCATTGTTCCACACTTCCACAAGAGTTTGTAACCATACCCTTTTTGTTAAACGGTACAAACTTGTATATAGAGTCAAAATTACAAGAAGTAAGGTTGATTAGCTGAACCACTTACCAAAAATGTAAAGGCCTTTTAAACAAATGCATTAAAGTAATTTAATATTATAAGGACAATAAATAAATATTGTATGTATGCAAATTGATCCACATCTATCATACTAGCTGTAAAGATATAAAAGATCTCATTATAACATTAATTTGCAATACAACTATACAATCAAATATTGACAGTAAGTAAGATCCTGTGATCAAGCCTTTTCATTTTCTCTTATTTGGAGAGCAGATATTTAGACCAAGCATTAAAATTCTCTCATTTATCAATACTAGTTATGATTGTTATTCGTGAAATCTGCAAGATGAACGAATTATTAGAACCTTGAACTATCTTGTTAGATAGGTAGTGTTCGACCCTATGATCCCAAAATCAATAACTATAAGATGAAAAGAGAATGATTAATTGTAATTCTCCATTATTAGATCTAATAATTTCAAGATGATATAAGATAGATATAATACTATCTTTTGCATAAGGGACTATATATAGGAAATAGAATAAATCTAATAGCTATCTTTGTTTGATTAGGATTGAGCTATTATAGTTTTGTAGACATTTATCTATTATAAATAGTCACATATTGTAGACAATTATTTGTTACAGACATCTATTGTTTATAGATATCTATCCTTAATTATCTACACAATTATCATTTAAGATAATTAAAGAATAACCTTTGGATATTTATCTCTTTAAAATAATTAAAAGATAATTATTAGGCCTATATCCTCTTAGGATAATTATATTGTGCTCACACTTGTATAATAATTAGGTACTTACTGCACCTAGCCCATAAGGATCTTTGCTAATTAGGATCACTCTATTACTTCAATGTAGGATGTACAAATTGCCTCGAAACTTTTTGCTCCTTGAACTAAAAGGTTTGATGGTAATTTTT
The DNA here is from genome assembly GCA_030763125.1 of Hippophae gyantsensis. Lineage (NCBI taxonomy): Eukaryota > Viridiplantae > Streptophyta > Magnoliopsida > Rosales > Elaeagnaceae > Hippophae > Hippophae gyantsensis. The sequence continues at coordinate 2,509,455 of CM061033.1, read as the reverse complement.
ATCAATAATTGTGTTAAATGTTTCTTTCAATTATGTTAACAATATTGAGCTTACCCTTTAGTGAATTTGTACCTTGGCAGAGGTGTATACCCTATTTGGATACTGAGACTTTTGTTGCACTCAATTCCACTGTGGTAGTCTAGATGCTTGGTATGGGACTTACAAGCTGAGATGCTTCTTTGTGTTAGTCTTATCCTATGCATAACCTATGATTAAGGTGCATCCTAGTCACAACCTAACGTGTTCAGCTTCTATTGATCTCCTGAAGGTCTGGGCCTTAAGGCACATTACTCATATATGGTACACTAAGGACCTTGGAATTTTTAAGTCCAAGAAACTCAGGCCTAGTGTATGGTTGTTTCTTATTCACTGCCATTCGTAGGGGTACATTCTCGATGGGATATTGAGGGTTGCTCAATACTAGGGTGTCATAACTCTCGATCCATGGCCCCTTTCGATGGTCTAAGGTTAATTAACAGAAAATTTGACCAAGTAAAGTTGTTCTCCATATAACCTTTATCTCATACAACATAACCTATGAACAAGGTATGTCCTCATGGTAACTTAATGTCCCCATATTCTATAGTCTTTTTAATGGTTTGGGTCCTAAGGTGCAATACTCATCTATAGGGTTATTTGTTATTCAATGCCTAAGAATACTAGGTGCATGGCACTAAAGGCACCAAACTTTTGTGGTGGACTTCATGTCCTATTCAATTTTTTTAGTATGGCCATATTAAGCCCGCTTACTTACAAAGATAATTTTATTAGAATAAAAGTGTTAGTGAAGCATTATTGGTCCTTCTATCATAGTAGGGTATTGTTTCTAGCTCATGTAGATTCTTGATGAGTGCTTAAAAAACACTAAAATTACTATGATTTAATGTTATTTAATTGATTAAATTGATTTATATTTGTATGATTTTATCATATTTTTATATAAATTTGTCTTTGTGAAAGTTAGTACTCAGATAATTAAATTCTTCATTTTAATTTGAACACTTTGAATAAAGTTTAATTAACTGACTCTACCTAAGATGTGATTCGATGGTTTGTTATTCTCTTAGAAATAAAGTTGAAATTTAATAATTGATTAATTAATAGGCTCTTCCTAAGGATATTAGTTAATTAATATTAAACAAAAGAATTTACGTCTCTCCTAAGGACACTTTCATACCCAAAAGAGAAAATCAATAAATATCAATTTATATCTTTAATAACCTAAATAATATAAACAAGCATAATTAACTTTATTATTATATCTATAAATACTCCACTGTAATGAATCATAAAAATTTGCATTATTGTTTATTGAATTCATATCTATGTTTTTTATGTCATTAGATTAGGAAACAAAAATCAAAATATCGTGACAAGATGTTTAGGATTTAATTTTGTTTTTAAAAGTTTGAATAATAAATTAAAAACCACATATATTCCTTCCTTAGATTGACCTTGAAAGTATAATTTTAATTTTCTATAAAATGATTCGTGTACTTACAAGAGTTTTACAAATATAAAACCAAAGTATATGCAAGATCGGTATTACTAACTCGATGCCAGTCTTGTCTCATGAAAGGTGGTGGCCTAGGCTCTATGGTCTTGGCTTTATATTACTTTTATAGTTTATCTTACTTGTAGCATTATTTTTGGATCCAATCATTACTTGATATATTTGGGAAGCAATGGACCTTTGAGTTTATTTGCGAGTGTGAGAGGATGTGCTGGTGAAAAATAAAACATATGTCCTAGACCTGAGGTGTGCAAGATGGGGAACGATTTCTTAGTCATAGCTCTACCCAGTCTGTTAGACAAACATGCATAGAGCCTCCTTTTAGTTGACCATATATTGGCTAGCCGACCATATCCCTAGCCAGCCATTTCATGGCAAATGGTGACACTTTTTTCCGACCTCTTTCTGGTCGGTCACACCCCTAGTTGGCCACATTTTTGGTAAGTCATAATCCTGGCCAAACATACTTCTAACTGGTCACACTCTTGGCTAGCCACATTACTAGTCGATCACAATCTTAGGTGTACGAACCACTTGGCCAGCCACCCTTCTGGCTAGCCATTTTCATTCTTGTCTGATTTTACCTGTTGGCCTTAGTCAATCTAGCCTAATGATGGATAGATATTTAGACCACACGTTATCTCCATTGAAAGATCAATGGCTTTGAAGTTTGGATGACGTTTAACTTGTACCTATAGCCTGACTTTACTATTTGGCCCTTGTTATGTTTGTTTGAAAATTTTCTAAGTTAGGGGTGACTTATTGATCCATATGTTCCTTAGTTAAGCTCATCGGTCTATTATCCTTATACTTGGAGTACTTGAACTTATTCAAGTAATCTAAGCATGAGACAATTCTCAACTTAGGGAAATTTTTATTCATCACTTTATTAGAGATTTATTGTCTTGTTTATTAAAGCCTTGTAAGCCTAAGTATAATGCTAGAATTTTAATGTAGTTACTAGACCTAAGGTAGTATGCCATGTGAGCCATGACTCTTTTTCAATATCTATGGCCAACCTTAGGGTGATAGGAAACCTAAGCGATCATTCTTGATGTTAGTTGGTTATAACTATGAAAGTAGAGTCATCAATGCAATTTTCAACTTAATATTTGCTCATTTTATTCAATAAGTGGTATTTTTTAGTTAAAAATATTTAAATATGAACTTTCTAGTGAAGATGGGTGAAAATATATTTTTTTGAATTTTCTAGGATTTGTTGGAAATATGTATGAATTTTTAATGCAAGACCAATTAGAAAGCACCATGTGGATGTCACCCAAGCATGGAAGCTAAAAAAGTGAGCCACATAGATGCCATACAAGCAGAGAGAGCCAATCATGCAATGTTATGTGTATAGTGTGAGGTAGAGCTAGGCCACGTGTCAGAACATCGTTCGTTTCAAGTTCAAGTGTGGTCAAAGCCACATAAGCTAGAATCACAAAGTTCCAAATTTTATGAGTAGATGTAGGCACTCTATTTAGCACATAGCAAACAGTTAATAAATTTTCTCCCTACGAATGAGAAACAGCACCAGAGTTTAATAAAATTGCATAAGGTGTAGTTTTTTCATGAATAATTTCATGCGTTTTATAAAAAACATTGAAAATATTGGAATCATATTTACTGCCTCTATCACTTCAAAATCATTTTATTTTTCTGTTAAGTTGATTTTCAATTTCAGTCATAAATATTTTAAACATGTCAAATGCTTCACTTTTATTTTTTATTAGATATACATAAGTATAATCTGAACAGTCATCAATAAAAGTTATAAAATAGTGTTTTTCACTTCTTGTTAAAATACCATCTGATAAGAGTCAAATTATTGCATTTTTGTTATGATTTAAATGTTGATATTTGTGTGAAAATTGTGTTTATTTGATTATTTAATCAACAAATGTCATTTCAAGGGTATTTCGTGTTTAAAGTGCAATTTCAGGTAAAATCATGATTTTGGAGAAGTTTGGGACAAATTTCAATGATCGGGATTGAGTGAAAATAAAAAGAAAACAAAGTTTCAAAATTTGGCATCCTGCCGCCGGTGAGAAGATTCTCGCCGCCGGTGAGAAGATTCTCGTCGCCGGCGAAAATCTTACAGAAAATACGGCGAAAATCATACAGGGAGCATGGGTTTTGGCAAAGTAATCTCGTCGCCGGCCAACTTCACCTTGCCGCTAGCCAAGTGCATCTCGCTGCCAGCCACATTAATCTTGCCGCCGGCGAGAATCTATGGAACCAAAATCGTAACTTTTCCAGAAATCTCACCACAGGCGAGTTACGTCCGAAAACTCATTTTTTTGTTGTTTTGTTCCAAAATTACTCCCCAAACCCTAGATCTATATATACAATATGATGGACAAGAAGGGGACGGAAGAAAGAGGAGTTCAAAGACATTTTTGGAGAAGAGAAGGAAATTTTGGTGAGAAAGTTTGGAAAAGCTTGAAGGATCTTCACCATTGTTGCTACCAAGTCTTCATCTTCTAGAGTTTTTCATCTCTTCTCCTTAGCTTTTATATTCTGCAGTTTATTCAGATTTGTTATTCATGGATTCAATTGAGATAATGGTTGTTCTTATTTCTATTATGAACTAATTCGTCTTTGCTAAGGCTATGATGTAGTTGAATCAAGGAAATCTGATTTCGTTTGTTATTGTTATATGAGTTCATTGTTTTCAAGTTGAGTATTTATTTCCATGCTTAATGCTTTTAAATTTCTGGCCAAGATTTAGATGATTAGTTGCATTATATTGAGACCGAGAGGAAATATGTAATAATGCTTCTTGTGATAAATACCGTATGTTGAATGCGAGTGTGAGAACTAATGCATGATGTATGTGATTATTCTAGAAATTCCATAAATCGTAATGTGCTTGTTTGTGATTAAATCTTCATAGAAATATAGTTGGTTTTCATAGATAAGTAATTCTAATATAACTCGAGAGAGAGTATTAGGTAAATTTAGGGTTTTCAACCATCACTTTTAGCTTTGATTCTCATATAACATGACTTGAAATCGGATTGAATTGATTTAGCGAAATCAAATGCCTTAGCGTTTTTAATCATTTGTGAACAACATTCAATTTTTTTATTTGCATTTAGTTTTAAGTTAATTTTCTTCATAAACAATTTCAACAATTCGGTTTTCAAATAAAATTAGGATTAGTCAATTTCGGTACTTAGTAACGCCATTCCTTATGGGTTCAATATCCATACTTTTGTACACTTTATTACTTGAATGATTTGTACACTTGTGAAAATAAGCATTAAGTTTTTGGCACCGTTGCCGAGGAATGGTTTGATTTTATTAATATCGATACTACCTAATCTTGGTTTTAATTTGAAGTTAATTTGCTTTATCATTGTTTCATTTTTAATTTTGTTTATTTTGCTATTTTATTTTATTTATCATAAAAAAAGAAATTTTTTGTTGTTTTTGTGCTAGTTGATTTTCTGGTTGTAGGATTTTTGTATGAGACGTACAAGAAGCCTTAACCTTCTTCCATTTGATCCGGAGATTGATAGAACATATAGGCGTCTAAACCGAGAGAGAAGGCGTTCAACCTCAGTTCCTAATAGACAATCAACCATGGATCCACCATTTGTTGAGGGAGGTGGAAATCGTAGAGCTTTGAGGGATTATGTTGCGCCTAATGTTGTTGGAACTATTTCGGGTATAAGGAGGCCAACTATTCAAGCCAATAACTTTGAGATAAAACCATCCTTTATCCAAATGGTTCAAACAAATCAGTTTGGGGAATGTCAAAGGATGATCCAAATGCACATATTGCTTACTTTTTGGAGGTGTGTGATCTTTACAAGATAAATGGTGTTTCCGAAGATGCTGTAAGATTGAGGGTTTTTCCTTTTTCATTTAGGGATAAAGCCAAGGAGTGGCTAAGCTCATTACCACTGGGATCAATTACAACATGGAATGAATTGGTTCAGAAATTCTTGTCCAAGTTCTTTCCTCCTGCTAAGATGGCAAAATTGAGGAATGAAATCACATCTTTTACACAGTATGACCAAGAATCATTGTATGAAGCTTGGGAAAGATTCAAATAAATGTTGAGGAAGTGCCCACATCATGGTATACCGATTTGGCTGCAAATTTCTACATTTTATAATGGGTTGGTTTCAAACTATCGGGCAATGATTGATGCTGCAGCTGAAGGGTCTTTAATGGGAAAAACACTAGAGGATGCTCATGAGTTGTTAGAGATTATGGCAGAAAACAAAAATCAGTGGCATTCAGAGCGGTTAATTGCAAAATACCAACAGTAGTGCATGAAATTGATTATGTGAATGCTTTGTCGGCTCAAGTTGCTGTTCTTTCAAGAAAGATGGATTCTTTGTCATCCAAATTCGAATCCAAACCAACTGCACAATGTGATTTATGTGGTGGAAATCTTGCTAGTATCGAGTGCCAAGTTGGAAATCCATTTGCTTCACCAAATGCTGAGCAAGCAAATTATGTTTCAAATTTCCAAAAACCTCAACATAACCCAAGGGATTCAAACCGTCATCATCTTCCTACCAACCCCAAGAGAAAAAACAAATAGATTTGGAAGAAATTTTGGGAAAGTTCATTGAGGAGACAAGAGCAAATTTCAGAAATCAAGAGGAAATCAACAGGGACATCCAAAACCAACTGGGGTAGCTTTCAAAGCATATTCTAGAAAGGTCTCAAGGATCGCTACCTAGTGACACAATAAATCCCAAAGAGCATGCAAAGGCTATCACATTGAGAAGTGGTAAAGAACTTGAATGGTAGAGGAAATCGGAGAAAAAGATGGAAGAATCTAAAGAAAAGCCATCAAGATCCCAAGATATTCAACCTTCCTCATATGCGAAATATGAGCCTCTTATCCCATATCCTCAAAGATTGAATAAGAAAAAGCTTGATAATCAATTTGATAAATTTCTAGATATTTTTAAGAAATTGCATATTAACATTCCTTTTGCAGAGATGTTGGAACAAATGCCCAAGTATGCAAAATTCATGAAGGATATTCTATCAAAGAAGAGGAAGCTAGGAGATTATGAAACTGTCATGCTAAATGAGGAATGCAGTGCAGTTCTTCAAAGAAAACTACCACAAAAATTGAAAGACCCAGGGAGTTTTACTATACCTTGTACTATAGGAAGTTGCAATTTTGATAAAGTTCTATGTGATTTAGGAGCAAGCATTAATTTGATGCCACTTTCTGTTTTCAGGAAACTAGGCCTGGGAGAGGTGAAGCCCACTTCAATCTCTTTACAATTAGCAGATCGAACGGTGAAATATCCTCGAGGGGTAATTGAGGATGTTTTAATAAAAGTCGACAAATTTATTTTCCCTGTAGATTTTGTCGTGCTTGACATGGAGGAAGATAGAGAGATACCATTGATATTAGGGATACCGTTCCTTGTAACTCGAAGAACATTGATTGATGTTCAGCAAGGAAAGCTCATTCTACGGGTGCAAGATGAACAAGTGACTTTTGATGTTTTTGAAGAAATAAAATTTCCAAGTGACGTACATTCTTGTTTTCAAATTAACACTCTTGACAGGTTAATCTCGGAAACTTTTGAGAAGAGAACTCCATTGCTACCACTAGAAGCTTGCCTTGTGAAATCTGCAACAATTGAGGAGGAAGATGAGGGGATGAGACAATGTTCCGAATTACTGACAACACTTGATGAATACTTGTGCAGTGATGAAACATTTAAGGAGTTGGGAACAAATGAAACTCCAACCTCAGTGGTAAAGAATAGAGCCACAAGATTGAGCTAAAGCCAATGTCATCCCATCTATAAAAAAAATCTTACGCTCACCGCCGACGAGGGCAGTTTCACCGCTGGCGGAAAGGAGATATCTCTTTCCTTTCTTACAATGAGGAGAATGTAAGGTTTTGGTTGGGGGTGCGATAAACAGTAAATCTTTTCTTCCCTTCATTTTTAGTAGTTTTGTTTGTGTATTTATTTGTGTTCAATTTTTATTTTCCATTTATTTTTCTACATTTTGATTTAATTTCTTTTATTTCTTTATTGTCTTATTTTTTTATTTTTTTTACTTGTTTTAATTTGCACGTTGATGATAATAATGTGATTGTAATAACAAGTAGCTTTTAGAAGACATTAAATTTTGCTTCGGTTTAAAGATAATTTCAAATGTTGATTTTACCTGGTTGGCGACTCTTTTGGTATGTGGTATGATTTGGTTGATTAGTCTAAATGCTTAGAGAAGTCTTATGTGCGAATTTTTCATGGACATTTTTGTGATCTCAACAAACTCTATAACTCATTTGAAAACCTCTTGAGGCAAAATAATTTGAAATTGCACTATTTAGGATACGATGTAGGCCATTTTTGGATCGATTGTGCCATTTTAAGCCTACATTGTTACCCTTACTTTTCTTTATTTTTGCCTTCTATAACCTACCTTTTATTGAGCCAAATATATATATATATATATATATATATATATAATTCCTACCTTATTTGTTAAGAGCACTTAATTTTGAACACAAACTTTTCAAGAGCAATTGGAGAAATCTTCCACATATATTGGAAGAAATTGGTTGGGAGTTATGTCTTTTCAAGAGCAATTGGAGTAAGGATGAAAAAAAATAAAAAAGTAAAAAAAACAATTTCCACATATATGGGAAGAAAGTGGTTGGCTTTTCAAGAGCAATTGGAGTAAGGATGAAAAAAAGAAGAAGAAGAAGAAAGCCTTCACATTCTAGTAAATAAAAGAGTGTTAGTGATGGATGTACTGAGGTGAAATATTGAGGAAGAACTTTGTTTATCTATGGAAAAATGGGTTATGATCGGAAGAAACAATTTGGGTTAAATGGTGTTACTCTTTTACTTAATTGGTTGTGTTTAATGTAATAAGTGCTCTTATTTGTATTTTGACACTTCCCATCTTTCTTAACCAAATACCTAAGCCTAACATTACAAGCCTCATAAAGTCCTATTGATCCAAAGTGGTGTATTTTCCTTCATTAGTGGAGAGAGGTTTGAAAAGTGAGCCTATGGAGTTTGAGATTTCACCTTTTTGTTTGTGGATGTTATGCATAATATTATCCGGGCATTATGGCTATTGGTTTGTGGTTTGATGGATGTTTAAGAGTCAATAACAAAAGTGAAATTGGCATTTGAGATTTCTTAAAGCTTAGGTGACATTTAATTATTCTATGTGTTGTGTGTTATTTACAATTTTTGAGACATTTGTGCAAATTAATTGTTGTGTGATTTTATTGTTTTGAGTTAGGATAGTTATAGGTAAGATGTTTGTGGGTATCATCACTGGAAGCCCTCACGAGACTACAACTCGTCCTACTAGGGCTGTCTAGGGGTTTAAAGGCTTATTGCATACGCTTAATGTACGCTTAATGTAATGTTGTAAATAGAATAAATTTTTTTTTGAATTTTTCTTTTAATGTCTCCTTTGAATTTATTCATAGATCGCTTTTCTTGCTAGAGACTAGCAAGAAGCTGGTTGGGGGTTGTTGATAAGAGTCAAATTATTGCATTTTTGTTATGATTTAAATGTTGATATTTGTGTGAAAATTACATTTATTTGATTATTTAATCCACAAATGTCATTTCACGGGTATTTCGTGTTTAAAGTCCAATTTCAGGTAAAATCATGATTTGGGAGAAGTTTGGGACAAATTTCAATGATCGGGATTGAGTGCAAATAAAAAGAAAACAAAGTTTCAAAATTTGGAATCCCGTCGCCGGCGAGAAGATTCTCGCCGCTGGCGAAAATATTACAGAGAATACGGCAAAAATCATACAGGGAGCATGGGTTTTGGCAAAGTAATCTCACCGCCGGCCAACTTCACCTCGCCGTCGGCCAAGTGCATCTCGCCTCCGGCCACATTAATCTCGCCGCCGGCGAGAATCTACGGAACCAAAATCATAACTTTTCCAGAAATCTCGCCGCGGTAAGAATAATGTCGCCGTCGGCGAGTTTCGTCCGAAAACACATTTTTTTTGTTTTTTTGTTCCAAAATTGCCCCCAAAACCCTAGATCTATATATACAATATGATGGAAAATAGAGGGACGGCAGAAAGAGGAGTTCAAAGACATTTTTGGGGGAGAGAAGGAAATTTTTGAGAGAAAGTTTGGAAAAGCTTGAAGGATCTTCACCATTGTTGCTACCAAGTCTTCATCTTCTAGAGTTTTTCATCTCTTCTCCTTAGCTTTTATATTCTGCAGTTTATTCAGATTTGTTATTCATGGATTCAATTGAGATCATGGTTGTTCTTATTTCTATTATGAACTAATTCGTGTTTGCTAAGGCTATGATGTAGTTGAATCAAGGAAATCTGATTTCTTTTGTTATTGTTATATGAGTTCATTGTTTTCAAGTTGAGTATTTATTTCCATGCTTAATGCTTTTAAATTTCTGGCCAAGATTTAGATGATTAGTTGCATTATATTGAGACCGAGAGGAGATGTGTAATGAATGCTTCTTGTGATAAATACCGTATGTTGAATGCGAGTGTGAGAACTAATGCATGATGTATGTGGTTATTCTAGAAATTCCATAAATCATAATGTGCTTGTTTGTGATTAAATCTTCATAGAAATATAGTTGGTTTTCATAGATAAGTAATTCTAATATAACTCGAGAGAGAGTATTAGGTAAATTTGGGTTTTTCAACCATCACTTTTAGCTTTGATTCTCATATAACATGACTTGAAATCGGATTGAATTGATTTAGCGAAATCAAATGCCTTAGCATTTTTAATCATTTGTGAACAACATTCAATTTTGTTATTTGCATTTAGTTTTAAGTTAATTTTCTTCATAAACAATTTCAACAATTCGGTTTTCAAATAAAATTAGGATTAGTCAATTTCGGTACTTAGTAACGTCATTCCTTGTGGGTTCGATATCCATACTTTTGTACACTTTATTACTTGAACGATTCGTACACTTGCGAAAATAAGCATCATCATCAAGTTCACATATGTCATAGTGTATGAAGTCTAAAGGTTCATATTCTTTAACTACTGATTTATGTGAAGTTTTGGTTATTTTAGCTTGACTATAAAAGTCACTTTTTTCAAAATCATTCAAATTGAATTTAGGAATTAGTTCTAAGGTACTCATGTTCTTTATTATACGTTTATTAACATGACAAAGTCTAGCATGACAAATATTAAAAGAACTCAACATTAAATTTAAACATACCATCAGTGGCATACCCTTTCCCAACAAAAATATTATTTTTAGTGATTGTATACAAATTAGCTCCTATAGTTTGAGTAAACCTAGCTTTGTTAAAAAGATAGTCTAAAACTAAGTTCTTTCTCATCTCTGGAGTTCGTAGGACATCTTTCAAGATGACAGTCTTTCCAGAGGTAAACTTTAATTCCAACTCACCAGTACTGCAACTTTAGTAGAGTGGGATTCTCCCAACAACACTTTCTTATCCTCGGACACAGAATAGGACTTAAACATGTCACGATCATATAAAATATAGTGAGAAGCATCAGTGTCCACTCACCACCCCTCAAATCCACTAACAAAGTTGATTTAAGAATATATAGCAATAAGTTGATCTTCGATAAGGTTCGGCTATAGGGTAGGAAAATTCCTATTCCGAAGTTCCTAGCCAAGTGGCCAAGCTTGTTACAATTATAACACATGAATTTGTTATTTCTTGAGGGGTTAAGGTCCATTCCGTGGAAGATTATTTATGTTTCTATTTTGGTTATTACGGTTCTAGTTATTAATGCAATTATGAGTTTTTATGTTTCTTTCTTTAGGTTTCAAAATTACAGAGGAGGATTTATTATTGGCACTACTGTTTAAGACAACGAGAACTTCATCTTTTTAATCTTGTTTTTGGGCTTCTTCTTCTATTCGTAGACGGTTATAATACTTTCTACAGAAAATTCCTTAGTTTTATATCTAAGTGCATTCTTAAAATCTTTCAATCCATGCATGGGTAATTTATTTATAATATTAGCAACTTGAAATTATTCATCTAAATCCATACCTTCAGCAATTATTTCATGTGCAATCTTCTATTTTTCATGTGATTGAGCTTACATAAATTTGTCATCAATCATTTGGTACTTCATGTATCTATTGATAGCATACTTCTTTGTTCCACCTTCCTTAGTATCATACTTCTTTTGAAATGCATCCTAAATTTTCTTAGCTTTTTCATGGTTAAAAAAAATATTTTTTGTCTTTATCTTTTAAAGTGTAGTCCCTCAAAACGAAATGGTTTTTTGAGATCAGCAATTATAGTAGACATGGTATATAGAAAATAGTCTTAAAATTATTGTAATAATTATGTGAAAACAATATAAGAATAATATTACTGATATACTAAAATATATTACTTGGGTTAAGTCATAGACTTGGTTGCTCTCTTTAAAACATTTCGTGACTCTGGGCAAATTTGTGCAAGCAAATAAAATCTCATTATCCATATGATAAAATAGATCATAATCTTTTTTCTATCTCAAAGCTTCAATGTACTGATGAAGTCCGAAATACTATACCTCTAAAAAATTTATATTGCTAGTAAAACTTCAAAAAAAAAATTTGTATATTTTATTTGGTTTGCTACCAAGAGCATTTTTTGAATTGTTGAGTTATATCATAAAATTGAGAGTTTTGCCTTCTATTTATAATTGAAAAAAGATGTGCAATGTTCACACAATTATAAAAATAACAATCATAAAATAATGGTTACATAATTATAAAAATAACGATCATATAATTTAGTACTTTTTCTCATCAATTTTTTATTTAAATTCACACTATTTCCAACACTTATTCACATATAGACAAAAACAAAACCCTAAGTTTAGTTCCACACTCCTAATAATAAAATTGAATAGTAGTAAAAATAAAAATTGGTTTTTTTATTGAGTAAAAAAGTTATTTAATGTTAAAATATTCAAAATAATAAAATAAAATTGTTTCTAGAAACCATATACATATATTTAAGGGTGTGAAATGTAAAAGCACAACTATCCAGTAAAGAAAAGAACGAAAAGCACTGAGTTAAAAATAACATTAAGTACTTTGAGACTCCAAAATATTATCCTATGATTTACTATGAAAAGACACCTAGAAGGAAAAATAAAAGATAAAGGTAATAGAATAAGCATTCGCACATGAAATAGTTGTTTTTAGTATTTAAATAATCATTATTATAATTAAGGAGCATACGGATGATAATGAACACATGCTTAGCTGTTAGACAAGTTCAAGCAGCACAAATATATAATGGGGTTTCACTTTTGCTGAGTATCCGTACTGAACACGAGTTATTAATAGAGATTCATTTTATTATAATTAAGAGTAAAATATCATTAGATTATTTATTTATTATAAAAATAATATTTTAATTTTGTATTTAATTTTTGTAATAATTAAGCCTTATTATAATAAAAAAATTATCTTCTAATGACAATTACTTTTAGTTTTATTTTTTAATTAAATAAAATAAAATTTTATAATTTAAATAAATTATAATCAAAATAATTAAAAAATAAAATATAAATATAAAAAAAGAGTCAAAAACTTAAATTAAAAATATCACCTTTACCGCCTTCTTCTCTATAGTTAAAAGGTTATTTGGATAAATTTCACGATTTTCTTTGAAATTAATAATAAATGATTAAGCGAATCTTTTATTATAATTGTATAATGATGGTTGATTGAAATAAAACATTTTAATTATTATTATTATTATAAATATATATATATTTATATATATATATATAGTAAAAAATATTTTTAATATTAATAACACAATACTATAATAATTAAATTAAATTCTTTATACATATTTTATTTTAATTAAAAATATTATTTAAATAACTAAAAAAATCAAAAAGTAATATTAATATTTCAAATAATTTATTAGGATAAATATTATTTTAACTTTTAACTTTTTTAAATTAAATATATTTTAAATAAATATTAAAAACCAAAAATAATGGTTAAGTTAGGGAAAATTGCTCCAACTATTATTACTTTCCAAAATTCAATTGAACTCCGTGTTACTTCTAGTATACATATCCCATAATTATCAATATCCGGCTCATATGATTAAATTCTAGAAACCCCAAAATCTTAATACTATCCCTAAAGGACAAGATTTTCATTCAGGCAGAAAGGTTAGACGTGCATGTTGGCTAAGAAGGTTAATCTCTAATATCACTGCGATTAGAATTTGATAAGTAAAAGTCGCAAATTTTCATTTATTTAATTGTGTCTTAAAACCGTTAATCAATAAGCAAACCACATGTAAATCTTGTTTTCAGTCTTATTAAATAACATGCAGGGTTAATTGGCCTTAACATAAAAATTCACCTTAAAAAAGTAATATTTATTACTATATATATGTACTACTACTTATTATACTTAAACTATGTGCTTTAATTAATGTAATATTATTCATCTAATATGTTTCTATAATACTCATCCTTTTTATTATTTAATTAAAATTTAAAAGATAAACTATATGCATTAATTTATATACTTCTGTACATAGTAATATTTACAAGTTTGTACATGCATTTGTTAGAGACCAACCCTACTTTAATAGATATATTATCCTCACCACCTTTCCCAATCCTTGAGGTAATCATGTAAATATTGAACTAAAATAGTATAGTGTATCAATAATATAAAATATTTAATATTAAAAAGTTAATTTTTAAAGATAACAAAGTTTATATTTATTTATAAATTATACATTAATATTATTATTTTTATAGTTTAATATCTCTTTAAAATATGGGACCCAACATTTCTTATTTTCTTGTATTTTTTATTCTCTCTTCCTCCCAATTTTCACTTGTATTGTTATATCAATATTCTACTTTTCAACTAATTTATCTCAATCTTCTACTTTTTCCCAATCTTCTAGTTTCTTCTATTTTATCTCAATCTTCTAATTTTTTTCTATTTTATTTCAATCTTCTACTATCATTTAATTCACTTTCTACTTATATGGAACAAGTAATCTCTTCTTTATATATCTTTGTGGAAAAACATGAAGCGGCAACAAGGCTGTACTATCAGCTACCAGTCATTACAAAAGCAGATTTACATATGATTATTGGAGTCATTAGTAATCCTTCTAATTTTTATTTTCTTAGTTTTAAGAAAATAATTTTTAAAACTTATTGTTGTTAAATTTTTATAAAACATTGGCTTTTAAATTATTTTATGTTTAGTTGATTATGGTCAACGATTATTGATTTTAAATGTCAAAAAATTAAAGAAAATACATATTGAATTTCAAAATTGATTGTTTTTGAATATCAAAAATGAAGAAATTAGAAATAGAAATAAGTTATAAAAAGTACATATTTCAAAATTTTTAAAATTTTTAAAATAAAATTAAAAATAATATGAAACCAACTCTTAATTAATTTAATTAAGTGAATTTCATCATATAGGTACGTTGAAACCCAAGAAGTACATATATAGAGCTCCATGAATGCTAAATAGTTATAATCAAAATGTTAACTTCTAAAGGGTAACCCGAAATGATAAACTTATATGAATTATCATATTCTTTTTACATGGAATTTGTTTTTGATTTAATTATATTAGGTAACTTCTTTATTAATAGAGTTTTACTTTTAACATAATGTATTTTTTTTCTTATAATATAAAAAAATATTTATTACATATTCTAAAAATACGGTACATATATTAATTTTTATGAAATAAGAAACACATATTTTTAAAAGGGGTAAAAATAAAAGGATTTGAATAATTTAACTAAATTTTTGTAACTACTGCATTAATTTGAAGAGAAATCAAATTAAGTAGATTAAGTGTCCAAATTCACCGTCTAGAGAGAGGAAAAAGAAGGAAAGTCATGGGGGTTTATTAGATTATTATCAATTATCATTTATAAGATAAAACTTTTTGATGGAAAGGGCCGTCTAAACAAAATAAGGAATAAAGCCCTTAAGTTTTAAAAAAAAATTTATAAATACCTTTCAAATTTCAAAAACTTGCAATCATTTGTTGTTTATTAGTTTCGTACATTGAAATTATCAACTTTAGTTGATACTTTACAAATACTTTCCACTCACAAGAGTGATTTGTTAAGTAAGCTAACGTTAATATTCATTTTTTTAAATTTTAAATTATAAGATTGAATTACATAAAAATATTATTTGATGTAAAAAACAATTAATAAGAAATATAATTATAATTTTTAAATTTATTAATTTTTTGAATAAAAAATGTCATGTTAGTGATGTTTAAAAAAAAAACCTAAATATTTAAAGATATTAATTAATAATCAATAATATAAAATTTTTATAAATTAAAAATTATAATTAAAAAATTTACAAAAATGTCTAAACAATACGTATTAAAATATGGGGTTATTACAATTTTATTAAATTTTAATTAAAAAATAACTAGTTTTTATATAAAAATTAAATTTAAAATATTTTACCCTTAAATTTATATGAGTTTAAAATTTAAAGTTAGGAGAATGAGAGTTAAATATGATTTAATTTGTAGAAAATTTTATGTAAGGTTGATCAAGTGAATAGGACCACGATCTCTTAAATACCAGGTAGATAATATGCCCTACAATATGTACAAAATTAAAATGATCTTACAATACCAAATCAACTGTGCATAACAATACATATAAATAATATCTGTATACATTATATAAAATTTATAAAATATATATTAAGTAAAATCAATTTAATTATATATAAATTAACATTTATTTTATAACTCCAAATCTTATTTTAATTGACCAAGAAAATAATTACCCAATAATATTTTAGAAAATACTGAATGACCACAACAATGAAAAACAGTCTTGATTATATAAATAAGACCGAAATATATTATCGGAAAAGAAAAGTGTAAGATTCAGTACTATTCCCTTTGAGAGGGAAGCTATCTAACAAAAATCAAAATCAAAAGTAACTCAATGTACATATATTAATAATAACAAATTAACAATTACTATTATCATCAATATTGCTGTAGTAATTTCTAGTTTTTGTATTATTTCAGCACAACAACGATTATGTTTCTTTTCATCACATGCAAAAAAAAAATTACAAATTAAAAGTTTTATTAATTAACAACAGTATTAAAAATTGCATTTATATTTAACAAAAAACATAAATTAAAATAAAAAAAAATCATTGCCTCAAGAGGTCCACAGAGCACTAATTCCAAAAATACAATGAAAAACACACGTGTGCCCTGGTGACGCGTTTCAAAAACCATAAGTGCCCTTCATATTTTAATAGCCCAATACCCAAAATGGTATCTAACAAATTATATTTAACCGAGATTTGATGATGAATCACATGTATCAATCTCCTTAAGAAGTAAGCAAATCAAGCACCTGTCGAAATCTCATTGGCTATGCAGTAATTTTCAAGTTACAAATTCCACCACCCACTTAAATTATTATTTTCAATTCCTTAGATTATGTTATGCTATTAAGCTACTAATTCTTAGCGTCCAAATCCATATGCCCTAGTTTCTACGTGTCTTCAAGCCATACGATTCCTATTTTCCCTTTGGAAAATGTGTTTTTTTTTTAAATTAATCTCATGAAATAATTATTTTATACATAAAATTTAATTTTAATTACGTGTAAATAAAATTATTTATACAAATGTTATTTTTATGTAAAATTAGCTCAACTTATTTGATATATTTTAATTGAATATATAGATAAGAGATCCCTTTATTACAAGGTATCTTTTTGTGTTTTTTATTACATAATATTTTTATTAATTATAAAATAATATATTAATTTAAAATAAATTATAAATTATATTATATATAGTATTATTCTTTCTCTATTGTCTCACTTAGCAGAGATTCTTACAAACACGAAGGCATTGATAGGAAACCTAATATATTTATCTTAATATTTTTATTTTTATATAAATCATATAAGTATTAAAAGTTACGATGAAATCAATAATAATTATTAAAGTATTAAATAAATCAAGAAGATCTAAGACACATGTTTAACTTATGTTAATTAAATTATAATTTAATTCATTTAAATGTGTTAGGTTAATTTTTAATTTTTAACTGTGTTAGGTTAATCAACTTATTACACATATCATTTACATTTTGAAAAAAAAATTATAATCTTATTTTAAAATAAAAATGTTAATATAAATATTATTTTAATTATATTTTTATAAAATAAAATAAAATAAAAAATAGCATCTTTAATTATGATTTTTCATAATAATATTATAGTAATTACTTTTAAAACAAATGTATATTTTAAAAATCTAAACTCAGGAGTTAAATGAATTTTATATTTTTAACTCATTAATTCATTAAATCAATTATAAATAAATTGAAAATAACTACTTATTTGATATCATTTATTATTGAATATTTTATATCATAAATTATATTATTTTTATAATTGATATAATAAATAATTATTGATTAAAATAATAAAATTTATTTTTTTAAGGAATATTAATTATTATGATAGTAAGATAAATTTGATTTAACTTGGCATCCTACGTAATACAGTATCCTTTTGTTAAAACTTGTCACCCAATGTCTTAACAGATTTATTATATTCCCAAACCATCCCCATCTATCTCAGCCACTTGATTCAAATGATCATCACACATAAAGGGCTTATGCACCATAGATTACAAAGATGCTTACAAAAGTCACACTCAACCCAAACGAAAGTATGTAGAAAGAGTATAATTTGGTCATTTCACAAAGTGGTTATGGAATTTGAAAAGATCACAAGTACCTTAAACAGTAAAGAAGATAGGGATGATTTGAAAAGGACAGCAAAAAATGACTGATAGCAAAAAAAAAAAAATAAGGGTTGGGTTGCAGATATAAATAAGCAGCAAACACTAACTCAAATTGCCATAGAATTTGGAAGATAAAAAAAAAAAAAAAAAGTTTACCTAAAGCATCTTCTATTCTTCTAAACCTTTTTTTGCTTTTACATGTATTCGGGTGTGATGGCAGGTCATATAGGTTGGGCAGTTATAGAAGAAGAGGGTTGGAGGAAAGGCCCTTGGACTGCAGACGAAGATAGATTGCTTATTGAGTATGTTAGGCTTCATGGTGAAGGAAGATGGAACTCTGTAGCTAGACTTGCTGGTAATAACGGAATATAATTTTAGTCCCAGCTATTTCTTTTCTTGGTTAAGTTATTAAACTTATTTTATTTTTAATTTATGTTCATTTTCTTATAACCTAAAAAGCATATATTTGTTTAGCTTGTAAAAAGAATGAAATATTTTTTTTTCTGAAAAGTTAAAAATAAAAAATAAAAGAATTATATTATATAATTAAACCATTTTTTTTATACGTCAAGTTTTAAACGTCTAAATAAACTTTACGTTATTGATTTACAGTATAGTAGTTTGGTACAAGTTTCAACTAATACTCAGAAACTGTTGTGACGTGAGAAGGAAAAAAAAAAGCTTATTTTGATTGCTAAAATAGCAGTATG
The DNA here is from genome assembly GCA_030763125.1 of Hippophae gyantsensis. Taxonomy (NCBI): domain Eukaryota; kingdom Viridiplantae; phylum Streptophyta; class Magnoliopsida; order Rosales; family Elaeagnaceae; genus Hippophae; species Hippophae gyantsensis. The sequence goes on along the minus strand of CM061033.1, from coordinate 2,490,447 downwards.
CTTTGCAGTTATGAGCTTAGTTTCTATTCTGCTACTAAATTGTTGCTAACATTATAGTTTTTCCTTCTTCTTTTTTTGGGTTTTTGTTATGTTATTGCATTTGATGGTATGATTCACTGACTACTAACTTCTCTGTTTCATATGCAGGGCTGAAAAGGAATGGGAAGAGCTGCAGATTAAGGTGGGTTAATTATTTGAGGCCAGACTTAAAGAGAGGGCAGATTACTCCACATGAAGAGAGCATAATTGTAGAACTTCATGCTAGGTGGGGCAACAGGTAAAAGTTCTATGATATATTAATTTTGTCTTTTAATTTTCCTGACTTAGAATTTTGTGATTCGTGACATAATGTTTCATTAAGTTCTGAAATAAATTAATAAATATTTGTAGGTGGTCAACAATTGCTAGAAGCTTGCCTGGAAGAACAGATAATGAGATCAAGAATTATTGGAGGACTCATTTCAAGAAAAAAACAAAATTTCCTACTGATGCCTCTGAAAAGGCGAAAAATCGCCTCTTCAGGAGGCAACAATTCCATCAACAGCAACAATTTCAGCAGCAGCAACATCTACAACAACAACAACAACACCAGCAACAGCAACAGCAACAACAATTACGATTGAATGATCAATTGGAGTTGAAAAGGATTATGGCTTTACTAGATGAAAATGATCATAAAATTCCATCAGTGCCTCAAGTTCAAGTGATGAAGCAAGATATTATGCCTAATATGTACCCTCATTCAACTGTGGAACAAGGTTTTTCTTGCTCTATGCTCAATGACAATGTGTCTACACTCGAGGTATCGAACGAGGATACTCTGTGGGATGGACTTTGGAACTTGGATGATGTTCAGGGAAACTGTTACAATATTGCAGCCTGTGCAACTAGCCAAGCTAATTTGCACAATTTAGTTATGCCCTGCTGAAGCTTTTTTTTTATTATTAAATAAAAAAAAAACTTTTTTAGGTTAATTAATAATCTAAATTACTATATCCATCTAAGGTGAGAATTAATAGCTAGGAACTTCAAGTGAAGGAGCTTTAGAGTGATGAATATTTGTGTGAGCTTGGGATTGTAATTAAAATGATCCAATCCGGACAAATCTATGTATTATGTATCGTTATCTCTATAATTTTGCATAAAATTATCCTACTATCTTTATAATTGGAAGATCCAAGTTGTTTAAACTAATTGTCTCTACCGAATTCCAAGAATCAATTATATGTTTGTCTTAAGGAATTTCAATCATCAACGCTTATTAGTCATTAGATTTTTTTTAAAGTAATAACATCACATTAATTACATCCACATAATTTATATATATATATATATATATAATATAATATAAAATGCTCCGTACGTATGTACTAAGAAACCAGTGAGGAAATCAACAGTGACTGAATCATTTCTACAAATATTTTTGGCTTTTTCCTTAACTTTCCAAGTAAAATCAAAATAATAAGAAACTACGTATATTTAGAGATGGGACGGATTTAGTGATGATTTCAGTTGACAATATGTGAAGAATTATTGAGATCTTTTATACAAAAGGTTTGCGGTTCAAATTTGGGGTGGTGTATAGTTTCTTTATGAGCGGCAAATCTTTCGGTGCCAATTATTAGCATAGATCTTTTGCCAATATGAGATTAATACTAAAAGAATTAGTGTATAATCCAGAATTGCATTAGGGAGGTTACTTTTTGAAAAAAAAAACATATAAATATATATATATATATATATATATATATAAGAGAAAGTAACAAGTAAAAACTAAACAAAATAATATACAGTAATTCGATTGAGTTATTTATATGTGATCATCTAATAAAAACATTTGATTTTGAAGAAAAAGTTACAAGAAAGCATAGGATCACTTAAAAATCTCTTGTTGGTGCTACATAATGATAAGACTATTAGTTTAATCGGTGACAAATGATGATGTAAAACCCTCATGTAATCGATATATATCCATGTAAATACTATATATATAGTCTTGAACCATATACATTTGGCAGCATATATTACATCTCTCTTATTTATGTTTATAAAATCTTATTATCTATACCATTTTGGAACCCATTGCATGGATCAATATTGAAGACTTTTAATATTAAATTCAAAAGCTTCTAATTAAAATGATCTACCATGCTTAGAGAGAAATTTAAGTGCTAATGTTGCATAAGAGCTTAGAAGAGAGCGAGAGGAAATGAGAAGGGAGAACACAGAATTACAAATTCAAGGGAACAAACATATCAATGAAAGGGTCCAAAAACTATAAACTTTTGAGAAGTACCAAGGCATCAAGAGAGTTAAAATAGAAGTTGATCACCTAGGTCATGTACCAGGTAGAGCTCTAAAATAGGAGTTGATCACCTTGGCAATGAAGCAGGTAGAACACTTATGAAAAAGTATGAATTGATAACCTTGGTAAAGAACTAGGTAGAATGCCCGTGCTACAGTATGAGTTGATCATCTCGGTCACGTACCAGGTAGAGTGTACAGGCTAAAATACGAGCAGATCATCTTTGTAAAGAACTAGGTAAAGTACTCGCGCTAAAGTATGAGCTACTAACCTTGATCATATACTAGATAGAGTATTTTCCCTAAAGTATGAGTTAATCACCTTGGTAAAGAAATAGGTAGAGTGTTTGCGTAAAATTTGAGTTGATCACCTCAGTTAAGTACCAAGTTTAGTGCTCATGCTAGGACATGAGCTGCTTACCTTGGTAAAGAACTAAGTAGAGCACTCACACTAAAATCCGTGCTCATCACCTTGGTAAAGAGCTAGGCAGAGTGCTTACACTAAAGTACGAGTTGATCACCTCAATCACGTACTAGGTAGAATGCTCATGCTAAAGTACAAGCTGATCATCTCAGTCATATACTAGTTAGAATGTTCAGACTAAAGAATGATTTGATCACCTTGGTAAAGAACTAAGTAGAGTGCTCATAATAAAGTATGAGTTGATCATCTCTATCACGTACCAGGTAGAGTACTCACGCTAAAACACGATATTCTTACCTTGGTAAAAAACTAGGTACAATGCTAATATTAAAGTATGATATGATGACATCAATCACACACCATGTCAAGCACTTATGCCAAAGTACAAGTTGATCACCTTGGTAAAGAACTAGGTAGATTTCTTGCGCTAAAAATTGATCACCTCGACCAGTTACCAAGTAGTGCACTCGTGCTAAAACATAAGTTTCTCACCTTGGTACATAACTAGGTAAAACACTCACACTAAAGTACAAGTTGATCACATTGTTAATGAATAAGGTAGAACGCTTTAGCTAAATTACAACCTAATCATCTTGGTAAAGAACTAGGTAAAGTGCTTTTGCTAAAGTATGAGCCAATCACATTACTAAAGAACTAGGTAGAGAGCTCACACTAAAGTATGAATTGATCAACTCAATCACGTACTAGGTAGAGTGCTCGTGCTAAAACACAATCAGATCACCTTGGTAAAGGACTAAGTAGAGTGCTTGTACTAAAGTAGGAGCTGATCACCTCGGTCAAGTACCAAGTAGAATGCTTACACTAAAGTATGAGTTGATCACCTTAGTAAAGAATCAGGTAGAGCATTAGCACTAAAGTATGAGTTGATCCCCTCAGTCACGTACCAGATAGAGTGCTCACGCTAAAATACAAGTTGTTCACCATGGTAATCTAAAGTATGAGCTGATCACTTTGGTAAAGAACTAGGTAGAGTGCTCACACAAAAGTATGAGTTGATCATTTTGATCATATTCTAGGTAAAGTTCTTACGCTAAAACACAAGATTATCACCTCAATCACATACCATGTAGAGTACTCATGCTAAAACATAACCTAATAACCTTGGTAAAGAATTAGATAGAGCGCTCATGCTAAATTACAAGTCATACTCATGCTAAAGTACGAGTTTATTACCTTGGTAAGTGATCGGGCAGAACCGACATCACCGATCCTGCCGATACTTTGGTTTTATGCATTTATAAAACTCTCGCAAGTGCACAAATCATTTCGTAGAAAATGATAAGTATACTCCCAAGGTCGATCTAAGGAAGGAATGTATGTGGTTTTTAATTTATTATTCAAACTTTTAAAAACGAAATTAAATCCTAAACATCCTGTCACGATATTTTGGGGTTTTGTGTTTTTAATCTACTTACATAAAAATAAACATAGATTCAACAAACATTTATGCAAATTTTATCTGTTATAATAGTGGAGTATTTATGGATATAATAATTAAGTTAATTATGCTTGCTCATATTATTTAGGTTATTAAATATATGAATTGATATTTATTGATTCTCTCTTTTTTATATGAATACCACATTTGGTAGGGTTAGATATTCTTTGTTAACTAAACAAATCAATTAACACCTATGGGTGGGGTTGATAACTAATTTGATTAGTTAAATTAGTTCCTTTTTCTAAGAGATTGAAAATGAATCATTTAAATGCCACCTTTGGTGGGGTTAGACAGTTTAAATTTTATTTAAGGTGTCCAAATTAAACCTAAGAATTTAGTTATCCGAGTACTAACTTTCAAGTTTCAAAAACCACTACTGAAAACATGTTGTCAATACATTTTCAGATAATAATTCTTATAAAAACTTTTGAAATAGAGCTTCACTCTAACTATCGGGCGATTGTACCAACAAATAAAAGAGTACTACTCTAAATTAGACCGGATAACTAAACCTTAAAATCTAATTTTCAGTTTTAAGTTTGTAATGAAAAATAATATATTTCTCTCTAACATTCTTAATATAAAATCTTGAATAAAAATAAAATCAATTCATTTTAGAGATTTTTATCTATTTAATATTTCGCAAGCATAACAACGTTATTATTATACCATGTTTACAAATAGCCAGCACAGTTAAATTTAATCACAGACAAATTAAATATAACATGTAAGAATAAAGCATAAAAAATAACTACAAAGAAAATAAAATCCTTATAGAACTTCCATGCTATTTTCGTTGTTGGAAAACCTCCAAGCGGAATTTGCACTCCCATTTATTGAATCAAAAAGCTAATAAATTACAAAAATATAGCTAGTTCTTCTCAAAAAGAGAAGAACTCTAAAACTAAGAGAATTTAACTAAGAAAAACTAAAAACTAAGAAAAGCTTAAAAACTAAGAAATGAGAGAAAGAAAGAAAAGAGAAGAGAAGAATGGTTTTGAGGTGTTTTTAAAAGTGATGAGAAGGGGGTATTTATAGGTGAGGATGGAGAGAAAAAGTGGGTGAAAAAATGTTAAAAAATGATGAAAATGTGGAGTGGTGATTGTTGACGTCATTGATAACGTCAGCATGACGTGAGTGCGCGCACGCGGAACGGGCGCAGAGATGGGCAGCAGGCGCGCGCAGATCTTGATGCCGGACGCAGCGCATGAGATGAGAGCAGGCTTGGCGCAGGCGCACGCGGGATGGGCATGTTGTGCGGCGCTGGCCGGGTATTACGGCTGGCGCTTGGTGGGTTGTACTACGGGCGCGATTTCCTGCTTTTTGACATTTTCGACCTTTTTGACCCATTTTGTCCAATTTTTCCATATTTGTTGACTTTTCCTTATTTATTTTTGAATATATTTGTGATGTATTGCCTCCAGTATTCCTCTTTGAGTCTTTAAGTTATATTTTTAAGCGAAAATACCTGAAAAATAATAAAAATACCTATGATTCCGAAAAAGACAAATTTATATAAATATATGATAAAATCATATAAATAGATATATTTTTAATCAATTAATGTGCATAAAATCATGGTAATTTTAGTGCTTTTTGAGCACTCATCACAACCCCCAACTAGCTTCTTGCTAGTCCCTTAGCAAGAGAAGCGATAAAAACTAAAAATTAAACTATCCTAAATCACTTCCGTGGATTGACACAGTTGCATTTAGCCTATGCAACAAGCCTTTAAACCCCTAGGTTGCCCTAGTGGACGAGTTTGAGTCTCGTGAGGGTTTTCAGTAATGATACCCACAAACATTGAACTAAATGTAAAAATTAAAAAAAATAATAAAAACAATCAACTTCAAAACTAAAATTACAACAAAATCAAAAATTAACTTTTAAGAATAAAAGAAAACAACATATCACAAAAATGTCTCATACTTTTTAATCTCCTTTAAGATCATAATTAAATTCTCAAGCATAAGTTATTTTAATCTCTTTAAACAATCATGATTTATTATAATAATTAGTCGAAAATCATTTTCATATTTCATATCAAAAATGTATCAATTTAATTTCACCCAATTTCAGTATCATGAATCTGAATTCGCTTCGACTCTATTCCTCACAATTCAATACTCTCAAAACACTGAATCCTATGGGTTCAAACACTTATACTAATTTATATGCGAAAGAGTTGATGTATAGAAATGAACTAATATGTTCGCATATATATAAAGAATAAAGGCTTAAAGTGTTATTTTGACATTGATCTCATGGAAGGAATCAAATGTATAAATTATAAAGATATCATATATAAAAATTATTTTCATGCATAAATCAAACTCATTAAGAAAAAAATTTCAAGATATATGCCTTTTACAAATGAAGAAAGTGCAATGACTTTTTAGGGAATTACTTCCTATATCTTTCTTTCGTAATTAGCCTTTACTCACAACTTTGTAGGCAATGTGGGTCATAGTATGTAGATTATACTATATATTCTTTCTCTCTATATTTTTTTGAAGATATTTTTCAATATATATCATATTTTAGAGAGGGTCAACCCATGTACAGATTGTACAATTTTTCGGATTTTGGGTAATGTAGGTCATAGTATGTAGATTATACTATATATTTTTTATCTCTCTCTATTTTTCTGAAGATACTTTTCAATATATATCATTTTTTTAGATAGTCAACCCATGTACAGATTGTACATTTTTTTAGGATTTTGGTGAGTGGTTAATTTTGTGGCCTTTCTGTTTGATTTGGTTTAGGTAACCCCAGATATATCTTTTTTTTTTGTAGCAGTCATGCATGAATGAGATAAAAGCATATACTATCAATTTCTACTCAAATAATTTAATCTAAGCAAAAATAATAATAAAAAATATACGACACTCTATTAAGATGAGAAAAAATTCATACATTCAATGCTAATGCCTATAGAGATCATCTAAAAAATTGAAGAAATAAGAAATGTGTTTGGAGTAGAAAAATATATATTTCACTCTGAATAAGGGAAATTAGGCTCAAATTATATCTCACAAAGGTAGTCTCCACTAAAACAAATTCATAAACACTGATTTTGGGTTTAATATAATTTTTACATCTTATCAAGAAATACTAGTTATGACAAAAACTAACTAATTATCAAACACAGTTACAAAATATTTCATAATATGTTTTCAAAAATTAATCTAACAGTACAAAAGACTTAACTATTTACTTAAATTTGATTTAAAGAAATGATAAATTTTTGTGAGAATTTTTTTTTAATTCCAAAAGTTACTAAATCACACAAAGAAAATAAAACCAAACACAATAAAAATGAAAATGTGAACATAAAAAAGAAAAAAAAATTATTTTTTATTTTTTATTTTTTTTTAAATTGTTAAATCTTTTTTTTTTAAATTAAACATGGTAAATTTTCATCACCCCCAACCTAGAACTTACATTGTCCTCAATGTAACAATTGTAAATTAAAGATAAAGAGAAAAGAGAAGAAATATTACCTATTTCCTGAGAATGTGCAAGTAGTAATGGAGAAATGCAAGTGCATCCATCATATTCATCAATAAAGTTCACACAGACAGATCGCTGTGAACTTCTAACATCTCAACAAATATTTTTAGTTTTAACAATTTTAAAATTATTCACATGTAATTAAACTAAAATAAATAATAGAAATTAAATAAATAAAAGAAAATTACCTAAAATGATGGATTGCCTCCCATTTAGCGCTTAGTTTAACGTCTTAGCAAGACGTAACTTGGGGATTTAATTTTAAGTAAACTCAATGTACCCTCATCAATGAGTCAATCAAACCTACAAGCAAGACAAGTTTGTCTACCTATACTTTTTCAGTCATGTCCTATGGATTTTCAAATTTTTCTGTACTTAAAACCAGGGACATGGTTGTGAGTTTTAGATCATCCACGTCTAGGTACAAATCAAATAATTAAAGGAATCAAAACACAATTGTACCTAGATCAAACAAAACAACTAACTCCTTAGATTGTAATTAAAGCTTTAAAATTTTGGAGATAGTTTCAGAATTTTTTGTTTTTTTTGTTGTTTTTTTAGGTATAATATCTAAGTTAAAATAACATAATCAGTACTAACCAAGAGTGCTCCCAGGAAAGAATGGTGGGGCAAAGGCTCCTTAAAAACCATCCTCCTAGACAGAGCAACGTTCCCAGGAAAGACCAGTAGCACAAAGGCTTCCAGGAACTAGTCTCCTAGACAGAACTCCCTTAGATCTTTACTTTTTATGCTATTAAAATTAAGTTAATTAAGTTAATAAAAAGATAGGTTAATTAAGTTAATGAAAATCTAAGTTAATAAAGTTAGTAAATTAAATTAATATAAGTTAGTAAATTAAGTTACTAAAAACCTAAGTTAATTAACTTAAACGAAAATTAAGATAAAAAAATAGTTAAAAAAACAAAATTTAAAAAAAATTAAACCAAAAATAAAATAAATTGAAAAAGTAAAAGAAAAAAAAATAAAAAGAAAAACAAATTTTAAATTAAAAATTAAGCCAAAAATAAAATAAAAATAAAAATAAATAAAATAAAAAAATTGAAAAAAAATAAAAAGATAAAAGAAAAAATATAAAAAAAAAAAAAAAAGAAAAAAAATTAAAAATAAATTGAAAATATAGTTTTGATTTTTTTAAATAAACTTTTTTTTTTATTTATTATTTTTTCATTATTTTATATTTATTTTATATTTTTATTTATTTATTTATTTATTTTAAAATTTATTTACTTTTTTTTTACTTCAAATTTCAAAATTCAAAATTATTTTATTATTCATGCTATAATTGTTTTTATGAAATTTAAAATTTTAATTTTTTTATTTATTATGAAATTGAAATTTGATTTTTTTTACTTTTCACGGCCTAATTTAAATTTTAATTAAATTATGTTCATCTTTTAAGAAATTAACAAACTATCCAATTACCACCATCGGTGAGGCCGACAATTTAAACTCTCATCATGGTATCAAAATTAGGTTTATAATTTAAGTATCTAAAAATTAATTTTTAGATTTTAAAACTATTACGAAAGATATGTTGTCAATATCTTCAATAATAATTCTTATAAAAATCTTTGACCTAAAGTTCTGTAAAGATCCAAATAATCAAATCAGAAATCAAAGAGTTGACTTTAAATTAGATTAAGATAATTTAAATCTTAAATCTAACTCTCTTGTTTATTATGAAAAATACTTTGTCAATGTATTTGTTTTTACAAATTTTGATTAAATATTGATGAAAAAAATAAAACTTAATTCATTTTATAAAATATATTTATTTATTTAAATATTTCACAAGCGTAACAAAATTACTAACATCTCATACTATTTATAGCCAGACATGCATAGTTTAATAAATAAATTAAACAACACTTAGAACTATTTTGAAAAAAATACATTTTAAATATACCTCAACAAATTCTTTGAATTGTTTCTGAAAAACCTCTACACAAAATTGCTCTTTTTTATTGATTTGAAACTAAAGCTATTACATTAATTAAATTTGTTCAACTCGCAATTGATAGAAGAACTTTAAACAACTAAAAGAAATAAAAAGACTAAAAAAACTAAGAAATCAAGTTCTAAGAAAGCTGTGAAATTCTAAGATATATTTTTGTAATAGAAATAAGATCCTATTTACTTGGCACTGTAGAACGCATTTTTCTCATGTCGTGATATGCACAACCTATACACAGTTTAAGCATATTTACTTTTTTGTGCCGCAGCTTACAAAGTTTTTACGTCGTGGCACATTTCAAACTACATGAAGGGAACCCTAATTTTTCAAGTAATTTCTTTTTCCAATTTTTCAAATATAAATAATTTTTTAAAAATGTTTCCTTTAATCTTCCAAGTTGTAATGGAGTGCTTCAAGTATAATTTTTCAACTTGATTTATTTTAATACAAAAGGTACCTAAAAAACAACAAAATATACCCGTAATTTTAAAAATATAGATTTGCATAAAATGATATTGAAACAAGCAAATAAAAATCTATATAATCATTAAACATACATAAAATCATGATACATTAAGTTCTTTTGAGAACTTATCATAACCTCCAACTAGCTTCTTGTTAGTCTTTTAGCAAGATTGGCAAAAAAATAAAAGCAAAAACTTTAATTTAAACTATCTTAAATCATTTCTATAGATTAACACATTTACATTTAACATATGTAACAAGCCTTTAAACCCCTCAGTTGCCCTAGTGGATGAGTTTTAAGTCTTGTGAGGGTTTTCATATATGATACCCACAAACATCAAAAGTAAAACACAAATTGAAAATGAAAACAAACAAATAACACATAAACAAATAGAATTTAACAAAAAAGTAAAAAGATAATAAAATAAAAAAATAAAACTTTTCATGCTTAAAAAATTATTTTTAGTTTATAAAAAAAATCTATTGCATAAGTAATCTCAATATTCTAGACATTCCTGATTTATTACAATAATTAGTTGAAAATCACTTTTCATATTCAAATAATAAAAATGTATTAATATAAAATTTATCCAATATTAGTATAAGGAATTCAAATTTGTTTCAACTCTAACCTCACAAGGCATACTCTTAATAACATTGATCCTATTGGTTCAACCACTCATTCAAAGTTATATGCGAAAGAGTTTATATAAAGAAATAAATTAATAGTTGACATATGTTTAAAGAATAAAAAGCTCAAAGTGGTGTATCATATTGATCTTATGAATGGAATCAAATGAAAAGATTTATAAAAAAATCACATATTATTTTTATACATTAATCAAATTTATCAAATAAAAATATCAACTAATGCCTTTCAGGAGATGAAGAAAATGTAAATGAAACAATGGTTGAAATAAGTTAGAAAAATGGTTTTTAGAAAGGATTTGTGAAATTTGGAGAAAGGTGGGCTTTTTGAGGGATTAAGTGTGTTTAAAGGGAGAAAAAAGTTGATATTTGAGAGAAAGGGAAAGAAAATGTGAGGAAAAGAAAGATTTCTCACGTAGGGAAATGGTTTAAAGGAAAAACCTTATACGCATGCCATGGGGTACAATTATTTCATGCCGCAGCACAGTCCTGTTTTATTCTACCTGTTACACATTTATAGCCTCATGTCGCGGTGTAAAATTAATTAATGTCACGACACGCCCTTCTCTATTTCACTTTTCTCTGAGTTTGAAAATTTCCCCCTCTTTTTTTTTTACTTTATATATTAAAGGAATTAAAAATATAAATTATGCACACTTTAATTAAAATCACACAAAATAAATAGAAAAATAAATAAATAATGTGTTATCTTCCATCTAGGACTATTTCTATCATTTTTAGTTAGATGTTGCTTTGGGGGATTTCATCATTTATGTAAACTCAATATCTACTCATTATTGAGTTAATTTACTTTTTAACATTTTGCAGCTTTATTTCTTGCCTTGCTTTTTCCAATGCTCGATTAACTACTCCACTTGTATTTCCATCTTCTTAATGAAAATTTCAATAGAGTCCAACCTTTGATTTTTCCTTAATTAGTTGTCTATGCTAACTTGAATGAAAGAATTCAAGTTTTCCATTGGATTTGGCTTATTGGGAGGATTCCTTTACAGTTGTTGGTGGAATTGTTAGCCCGATGGATTTGAACTTTGAGCAAATGGAGAGTTATTTTGTATCCAGGAGAGATTATAATGATTCCTCCACCTAAGGTTATAAGTATTTTCATTGGGGGTCATACCTAGGTCTTGGTTGGTATCCATCCAATACAATGACCTACTCGGGTCCAACTGTAGCTTCTGATTGATAAGGACTAGTATCAACACCATGTCCCAAATTACTACACATACCAAATTTTTCTTTATTTGTTGTGAAATGTGTCATAAGAAGTGTAATTTGATTGGTCAACTGAGCAAGCTACATTTGAATTTTAGTATTGGAGTCAATTTCATGGACTTCAGCTTTTCTCACTCTAGAGCTTTTTTGTTGGAAATTAGCACCTAACATATCAAAGAGATTGTAAATCTCTGAGGCTATTTTCTCTCCCATCGCTCCACTAGTAACATTATCAATGGTAGATTACACTGTTGTGTCAATTCATCATAGAAAAATTGGGTTTGAAGCTATAATGGATGGCTATGATAGGGGCACTAAGTGAGAAAAAAGTTTGAACCTATCCTATGATTCATGGAAAGGTTCTTGAGAAAGTCACAATCTTACCTCTCAACTCTGATGTCTTCTAATGGGAATAGAATTTTCTGATAAATTTGTTGTAGACTTCCTCCTAAGTCATTAGGAACCTAAAAGAAGTGACATTAACTATGCCTTGGCCCTACCTTTTAAGGTGTAGGAAAAAAACCACATTTTGAGTTTATCCTAGGTGGATACATCGAGGGGAAAAGTCTATACAGTACAATAAAAGTCCTTAATGAAGAGCAATAAGTCTTTATATTATAGTCCATGAAAAGTAGGAAGCATGGAAAAATGAATGTTTCTCAATTCATAATTCATAGTAGCCTCACTTAAGTGGATAGAGACAATTACAATGTCAATTACTAGCCTTGCAAACTACTACATTGTGGTCTCTCTAGGTGGTATGTTTTCTCCCATGTTTAGTGGTAGCATTCTTGATGGTCTAAAAGGTCTATGAATATTATTATTTAAAGGTGTGAGAGACTGTCGTAAGGACTTCCTATCTCGCATATACTAATAAAAATAAAATTTCATTTCACTTATCAAGTTGAAAAATAAAAAAGATCAAATAAATTTATAAAATTATGAAACAATAAATATTTGTATACAAAAAAACTAAATGCGAAGCAAATAATAAAAATTATATACATGTTAATAGAGTAAATGATACATGAAATAATTTATTACACAAAAGTTAAACAAAAAAATTTAGAAGAAAAGGAATAAAAGAATTAATAAAATAAATTAAAAATAAAAATTAAAGAATACTGAAAAAAAGAAATTAATTTTTTTAAATACACTTAAGATTTTTTATATTTTATAAAAAAATTATTTTAATTTATTTTAAATTTTTCTTAGATTTTATATTTATATTTTTTATAAGAGAAAATTTAAAATTTTTAAATATCAAAAATTAATTAATTACCTATATATTTCAAAATTTTAAATAAAATCATAATATTTACGAAAAGTTTTTAAGATTTCAATGATAATAATTTAAAAATTCCATTCCTCCCCAACAACGGTGCCGAAAACTTTATCTTTGTAATGGTTAACTAGTTTACCTAATGATTATACCAAAACTTAATGTGTCAAACTAGGCACATATATTTTGTATAATTTATAAAATAGCTCGCAAGTGCATGAATCATTTATATAAAATGACAAGTATACTTTCAATGTATGTCTAAAGAGAAATCATATGATTTTTAAATAATTCAACAAATCCTTAAAAACGAAATTAAATATCCTAAATATTATGTCACAATTATTTTGGATTGAGTTTCTAAACTAATAACCTAAAAATAAAAATAAACTCAATAAATATTTAAGTAGTGTAGAAATTATGTGATATATTAGTTAGTTAATTATACTTGTTTAATATTAAGTAGAATATTAAAGATATAGATTAAGATTACTGATTCTTTCTTGTAGGTATGAAAATATCCTAAGACATACATCATTTTTTTTGTTAATTAAACTTTAACTTGTCACCTTTGGTTAGGCCAATAATTTAAACTTTAATTAAATTATGCTCCTTTTCTATGAAATTAATAAGCCATCTAATAACCACCTTCGATTGGACAGACAATTTAAACTCTTATCAAGGTTTCAAAAATAGGTTTATGATTTAAGTATCTAGAAACTAACCTTTAGATTTAAAACTATTATGAAGGATAAGTCGTCAATATATCTTCCATAAAAATGTGTGTAAAAATATTTGAAATATATTTTTCTAAAGATCCGAATAATCAAATCAAAAATCGAAGAGTTAACTATAAATTAGATTCAGATAATTTAAATTTTAAATCTAACTCTCTTGTTTATTATGAAACATACGTCCTCAATATATTTCTTTTACAAACTTTTTTAAAATCTTAATGAAGAAATATAACTTAATTTATTTTATAAAAATGTTTACTTATTTTAATATTTCATAAGTGTAACAATATTACTAATATCTCAGACTATTTATTGCCATACATGTATAGTTAATAAATGATTAATAAATTAAACATATAGCATGCAAAACAACACTTCATAATATTCTAAAAAAAGTATGTTTAAATATACCTCAAAATAATCTTTAGAATTGCCGATGAAAACCTCCGGACATAATTGTTGCTTTATTATTTGAAACTAAAACAATACATTAACTAAATTTGTTCAATTCTCAAATGAGAAAAGAATTTAAACTACTAAAAGAAATAAAAAGACTAAAGAAATCTAAGAAATCAGCTTCTAAGAAATCTATGGAATTCTAGGAGGAAAAAATGAAATTTTTTACTTGACGCCACAACACACATTTTATTCATGCTATGACATACATAACTTGTACAAAGCTTGAGTATGATCCACTCTTTTCACACTACAGCACACAAAATTTTCATGTCATGGTTCACATTGGTTTTCTTATGTATTAATCTTTTTCTTTGGCCACACGCTACAACTTACAAAGTTTTCATGTTATAACATACTTCAAACTACATCAATGGAACCCTAATTTTCTATATAATTTATTTTTTTAATTTTTAAAACATAAATAATATCTTACAAATGTTTCCTTTAATCTTCCAAGTTGTAATGGAGTCCTTCCATGTAATTCTTCAAGTTGACTTATTTAATACAAGAAATATTTAAAAATTAACAAAATATACTAGTGATTTCAAAAAGATAGATTTGAGTAAAATAATATAAAAACAAGCAAATATAAATTTATAAACATATATAAAATCATGATATATTAAGTACTTTTGAGCACTTATCGATGTGTACCAGTTGGTATCTTACTATTAATAAAGTTACACAAAAATACTATATTTTTTAGGACTTAGAGTTATTTTTTTAAAAGGTACAATTTAGTCCATAATAACCATAAAAAACAAATTTGACCAATGTAAAATATTTATGGATAATTGTTTTTAAAATGGTAAACTTACTATTTTATTATTGTTAACTCTCATGTGCATTTCATTCCTTATTTTTAAAGTAAAAAAAAAATTAATTGTGTACTTCTTTATAAAATAAAGTATTAATGATATTTCTCTCTATAATTATGGTATTAACTGCATCTTTAAAAAAAAGTTAAAGTAATATATAAACTTTTACCACTTATTTAACCTAGTGATACTACATCAAGATAAGAACTAGCCTGATTCTCTCCGTATATAATTATATGATCATATCTTTTGTAAGATTTTTCAATTTTTTATTGTTAAAGAAGTTCCACGCATTATAGATTTTAATCAAAAAGCTAATTTGCTATGTGGAAAGAAGGACGAATGAATTGGTCCATGTTTATCGTGGTTTTCTACTTTTATAAAATAACTTAATTTTTAAAATAAAAAAAATAAAAAATTGATATTTCTCATTCTTTTATGACAAATTATTCCCTTATAAAAAATATTTGAGAGTAAGTTATATGGATCTCATATTAGTCTCATATATAAAGAATATTACATATACACATGTCAATCATATAAGGGTACACGTCGCAGCGTATCAAGAGAATACATCTATAAAAACATAATCTAATTTAAGATCGATCACTTTATGGCTAATGTCGGTGATCGGCCTTATAATACACAAAGTTACTCAGCATAAGCAAGGGCACCTTATGATTACCATTGTCAACTCGAGCACAAATTGGGTCTTCTTAGAATAATACATCTGATGGCTTGGACTATTTATGGGTCGTAGTACATGTCGAGCTATATGTTCAAACATTAAATCCTCCTACTCTTTCAACTTGGTTCTTCAACTAGCATGAAAGAGTAACAACCGGCTAGCAAATTTATACATTCTACGTGCCTTAATAAACATTTATCAATTAATTGGAGAGAGAATATTTGAATCTCTATAGAAAGAGGATCCAAGGCATTATTTATTTCATTATTTTCAGGACATAAAAAAAATTTACACAAAAATGCTCTATATTTTCAGCTCGTGTCATATAATTTCTTTGCTCGGGTGGTAATAAAAGTAGTTCGGCATAAAGAGGAGCCAATGCATTATTTATTTCATTATTTCTAGGACATTGAACAAAATTTGGCACAAAAATTCTCTATCTTTTCAACTCATACCATATAATTTCTTTGCTCGAGTAATAAGAAAAATAGTTCGACATGTACTTACTTTTGCTCGGGATTTTTGGGATCAATCCTCGAGTCTAATAGTTTTTCTAATTTCTTTTTAGGCTAGTCCCAAAATTCACTCATCTTTTACTTTGAAAACTCATTTTTAGGTAACTTATATCTCCCCGTACTATATCATTTTGTTCTTTCTGTAATCTTTTGTAGAGACCATACATAGAGAGGTATCGTCATGGGCTATTTATAAGGTAATCCTACCTTTATGTTCCTCAGGTTCTTATTTCTACACATTTTTTATGTATATCAAATCTTATATATAAATATGTTATTTTTTTCTTTGAAGATAATATTATGGTGATAAAATATATGGATCAATGAAACTAGTTGATACAAATGTAGGTATTACTTGAAAAAAAAATGATTCTAGGACAAAAATTGATGAAAAAAGAAGTTTCTTTCAAAATGTCACATTAATAGATAAAAAATTGAGATTCATCCTTATTAATGTTGACTAGAAATTTGACAAAAAAAAAAAAATTTAACAAGGCTAAAAGTTGGGATACAGATTTGCCACAAAATAATTATTAAGAAAATATTTTAATTTTTTTTTAAAATGTTGGTAGAAATTTAATTTCTGTCAAATTTTATGACAATTTTTTATCTCTAAAAATCAAATCTATTAATATCATAAATTAGTAATAAATTCAAATTTTACATTCTTAAAAAACCTAAAATTTGGATCAAAATATGAAAACTATTATAGCCAAAAAATTTGCCTCAAAAATTAAAATATTAAAACACAATTTTCTCATATATCATAGCTAGACGAAATTTTTGGTGAAGAATATGGTTAAAACATTTACATAAATAATTAGTGATTTTTCTCTCTCTACAAAATGTAAGTAAAATGATTAAACTATTTAGAAAATAAAATTAATTAATATGTAGTTTTCTAAAACTATGATATTTTATAATACATTTTCTTTATTCTATGTTAAATTGTTATATTGTATTTATTTGACTTTTTTAAGTATATATTCCTATGATTATTCATATGGTAATATATATATATATATATATATATATCATGAAAATATTAGTGTATTTTATAAATATAATCAAATTTTTATTGTATGTAAGTCTCTTATATATTTATATAATATGTTAAATATCAAAGTGAGTATAAAGAGTTAAGATGAAGTAAAATATTTAAACTTTATTTAACAATAATGCCTAATTTAATTAATTATAGACTAAAAGAAAGAAAAAAAACGACCTTAAAATGAATTTATAAAAATTTAGCAAAGAGAGAGAATTATCACACAACAATAGGAAATGAATTTTGTGATTGTTCTAAAATTAAAAAAAATCATTCCATTGCTCCGAAAGATATGCTTTGGGAACAATTCTAAAAGAAATTTTACCAATAAAAAAGCCTTAGGTTATTTACATTGATTATCCGATCTTAATTAAAAATCAAATATTTTCTTCTCCTACTTTACATTTTACATAAAATGATAAAATAATATTAATTTTTATTAACTAATTATTATTTAATTTTGATTAGATATTTTTCTAATTTTATCATTCAAAATTGAATGATTGTCTAAATATCTAAAATTTGATCCATGGGTATCCCCACTAATAAGAGTAGAGTTGGACATATGTCCAATTGAAATGAAAAGTTGTCTAACTAGTTAGAATTTGATCAATTAGTGTCAAGTTTGACACATATCCAACTAAATTAGACAATTATCCAATTGACTAGATTTACATTGAACGTGACCCCACTCGTTATTATTGAATTGAATACATGTCTAATTAAATCAATAATTATACAATAGGATGAAATTTGATCAGTTAGTTACCCTACTCGTCGGATCAAAGCTGAACACATGTCCATCTAAATTGGATAGTTGTTTAACTATTTGCATTTTGATTGGTTAGTGATCATACTTATTGAAATCAATTGGACATCTGACCAACTGATCAAATTTAATAGACATGTAATCTCAATCATTAGTTAATATGTATTTCAATAATTGATTACACATATATTTTTAAATATTTTCATATATTTGGTTGGATAATTGTCTAGCTGCATTATATAAAATTGGATAAATGTTTTCAAAATAAGGTTTTGTTTTTTAGTTGGAGATATATTCAATTTTGTTGTGTCTAGTTGGACTTCAATTGTGTGTTTATTAAGGATATAATGAGAATAATAATAACATTATCTACCGAAAAATAAGTGAGATAAGATAGAATAGATTCATAAATTTTATGCATTATACCATGTATTAATGGGATATCTATCACATTTGACACTTCCAAGTGCAAATGGAAATGGGAGTCTCTTCGGGAGAGCATAATGCAACATGCATGAGGACTTCCTTGCTTCGGTCGACATTTTTTTCTTGTTAAATAGTTGGCCAGTGTTGCGATTTGATAATAGATTTCTCTTTTTGTATTACATGTTCCGGATTATCATATTATAGTTCAAATATTAAGCAAAGTTCTAACAGGGATCTCTATTTTCGCCCAAATAGGCATGGAAAAATATGAAAAGTTTCAGCAATCGTTACCTTGTTCTTCATTACTTCTTCTCATCAGGTGGAGCAACTTCATGGTTGATTTGTGTTAGTGTTATTCTCCACTCAGACCATTGACCCTAATCTGAGCTTTGCTCCTTTGTTTTCAGTGCAGACTTGGAAGCTCTGGTAGAGTTTAAGGTTTGTTTTCTTATGCTATTTTGTCCATTTTCTATAGTACAACTAGCTTTATTTATCAATGTTGTGCATTGTTAATTATTATTATTTTTTTCCCAATTAAGCTGTTAGTTTGAATTTCAAATGAGAATTTTTATAGTGTGTGAAAATGAATAAAATGTGTATGGTAGTTACATGTTGTAGTTATTGAAACATGTATAGAAGGTTTTGTTTTGTTTCCTAGCCTTTTCCTTCCTGTTAGGGCATGGGAAAGATATCTACTTCTGTTGTAATGGTTCGAATTGTTTGCTTTTGCTCTATCTAGTTTATGTTAGGTGTTGGATGTGGGTTGCGGAATTGAGGAGCCGTTAAGAGAAATTGATCGCTTCAGGTGAAGAGCTTCTCCCTTTAAATTGTTAAGCCAACTAACATGAATTACTAGTTGTTCTTCACTTATCTATTGAAAAGAAGAGAGAGAGAGAGAGAGAGAGAGAGAGAATAACTCTAATTATTAAACTATTTACCCCACACTGTGCGTATCTACTTCATTGACAATGTTATGTTTACTAATAAATTCTCTTGTATGATGATTATTTTGCTATTAATATCAGTATGTCTAATGCTATTGCAATATGGGAGCACTCTGAAATACTAATTTATGGTGGTTTGGTGCAGCAGCTCATCT
The DNA here is from genome assembly GCA_030763125.1 of Hippophae gyantsensis. NCBI lineage: Eukaryota > Viridiplantae > Streptophyta > Magnoliopsida > Rosales > Elaeagnaceae > Hippophae > Hippophae gyantsensis. The sequence continues at coordinate 2,470,579 of CM061033.1, read as the reverse complement.
AATGTTACTGGGCAGAACAACAATGAATATCAAAAAGCAAGAGGGAATGTAAGTTTTGTTCTACAAGATAAAGGGAGCAAACGTAGTTAGAACAAAGTTTTAACTAAGTGTTTTGGATATTGTCCAAGTAATAATTGTAAACTCATTTTTTAATTATTTTTGTTCCACAAAAATTCTCATGTAAGACAATGATGTAAATTATGACAATGATGTAAATTATGTCAGTATTGTTTGGTATTAAATGGGTAATAAACATACGATCTTAGGTGTGCAGGTATCCCGCTATGGTATAACGAGGTAACATGACTAGTTCAATGATGACCTGGGCCCAAGAGGTTTGGTAAAACGCATTACCCTGTCGACAGAATACCTCATTGTCCAAGTGCGAGGTCCCAAGCTTCAAGATTTGACATGCTAACCCTATTATGATGTCCTGATCATGGTTTTCCCTTCCTATGAACGACTTGAAGAAAGCTACTCAGGAACTTAAAGCGATCCACATGTAGCGATCTTCCTTATATACATATAACGACCTGATGTAACATAGTGATCTTCTTTCTGTTGATATTAGTTTGCATATCATTTTATTACATGTAAACAGTACTTTCAGGTTGCTTATATGTACCCTTCTATGTGCATAAGATGTAATACACATGTATATATACCCTTTAAATGAGGAGAATACAGGATCTAATTCAATTGTTCAATTTCTTACTTCTCACTAAAAATCACTAGAATCTGACACTTGAAATTCTCTCCAAACAATTGGAGTCGTCTGTGGAAAACTCAAATTTTTTTACTCCAACATCTGAGAACTGCTTTTATTTTAAACGAATTAACTGGTGTTTTGATTTATATAACTTCAAATGGATCATTCGTCCATAGTTAATGTACAAACAGACGACCCCATTCCAATGGCTCAAGAATTCGACCTTAATGATAGGGCGCACCACTCCTCATCCATCAAGTCGCTATCAAATCATGATTTAATGATTGCTTTAGCTAGCGAGGAATAGGTTTCGACCTTTCGCAATGTGGGTCCATCCACTCAAGCTACACAAACTTATGGTATTTCCCCACATTATAGCTTGAATAACCCTCCTTATGAAGAAGATGCAATGATACAAGGACTTCAAAAATAGATTATAGAATTGCAACAAGCCTTCATCGAATGCCAAAAGGATAACAAGGAGTTAAGACCTCGGTAAGAACAAAATGCACCCTCAGACAAAAAGAGTTCTTTTTCTACATCCCGTAATCCTCGAATAGTACGTCAACCCTCCACAAGAGAGCATATACCTCATGCATCTGATCCTCATCGACGTATAGTTGGTGAGAAACACCCATATATAGTTTATGATCCTTCTATCATTGAGGGGACTTCCTACGCAAATCCTCTGACTTATGGACCAACAATTCAACCTGCTCAACTGCATGATCCAAGTGAAGAACTGGATAAAATATTAAAAGAGATGGAAGAAAAAATATGGATAAAGGTTAACGATAGATTCGGAAGGAAGGAAAAGGCAAAGACTTGGGGGTGATATTGAAAATATTTGTAATCAATTATCTACGGATCTCATTGAGTTAACAGTGCCTCCCTCAAAATTTAGTGCCCCCAAATGTCCCGTATACAAAGGAACCAAAGATCCAGTTGTATACGTTCTTCAATTCAAAATGGCCATGGCACTAGCCAAACCAATTCCAATTCGAATTGAACAAAATAGAGCACACCATATTCCACCGAGGGATGTACGGATTATACACACCATACATGGTGGTCCTACCATGGTTGGGTACTCTAGCAATTCTAGAAAGAGATATACACGGGAGGCTTGAGATACGGGATGTTTGGTATATAACTTGATCCCCGAGGGACTTGTTTATCCAATCACCTTTGAAATTAGAGAATGCCTACAACCCCATGATGACTCTCTAGTGAAAACAGTGCGAATCACTCATTGTGAGGTACGTCAGATACCCATTGACAATGGTAGCTCGTTCAATCTCTTATACTTATCCATTTTGCTTGACATGAGTATAGACCCTAAAGAAATCACTCAGCAATAAATTCCATTGGTTAGTTTCAATGGCAGTGTAACAATGTCGATAGGGACTATACGCCTACCAGTGTTGGTAAAAGGAGCTATAGTTTTAACAACCTTCGTTATTTTGAATACCCCCACCTCTTATAATGCTATTTTGGGACGCCTGTGGATACACAAAATGAAAGTGGTACCTTCAACGTATCACCAGTTGATTAAATATCCTACTGCCGAAGAGATAGGAAAAATTGAAGGGGAACAAGATAGGGTACAAAGTTGTTATAACGCTGCTATAAAGAATGCGCTACCCCAAACCTTGAAATAACAACTAAAGAGTAAAATTCATGCCAACAAATTTAAGAAACTGCATACTAGTGAACATACTACTATGGAGGTCCATGGCGAATATGATATGGTCTTTATAGGAAACACTAAGAGCGATCAATATGTTAAAATCAATGGTGCACTACCTCCTTCATTTAAAGTTACTCTTGTCGATTTTTTGAAAAATAACATGGATCTATTTGCTTGGAAACCTAGGGACATGCCCAGCATAGACCTGGATATCATTTCCCATGAGTTATGCTTAGATTATACCAAAAATCTAGTTCAACAAAGAAAGCAAAAATTTGCTAGAGATAAGAATGAAATCATCAAAAAGAAGACTGAGTCCTTGAAAAATATGGGTTTGGTTCATGAGGGTAGGTATCCAACCTGGCTATAAAATGTGGTGCTAGCAAACAAAGCAATAGGCAAGCACAGAATGTGCATGGACTTCATGGATTTGAAAAAGGCAACACCAAAATATTGACCAATTGGTAGATGGCATGGCTGGATTTGAATCAATGAGCTTTATGAATGCTTATTCAGGCTACCACCAAATCCGAATGCATCCCAGATGCCATTCGGTTTGAAAAATGCCAGTGAGTGTGAACACGAAATACCTTTGGGATAGTGAGTATGAACAAGCTTTCCATTCCATTAAAGATTACTTGGGAAGAGCACATATTTTAGTTAGTCCCATGGTGGGAGAAGACTTATACATGTACATGTCCTTCACAGACAAGGCTGGTAGTGTCGTATTGGTGGTCGATTACGAGGGAATCCAATACGTGTATTACGTGAGTCATTCACTGACAGGAGCACAACAATGATATCATCCTTTAGATAAGGAAGCATTTACAATCAAAATGACGGCACGAAAACTCAGACATTACTTTGGTGCACACAAGGTAGTGGTCCTTACCTCATATCCCTTGAAAAGCATCTAGGACAAACCTGATATATCTTACCGTCTCTCCCAAATAGCTATTGAGTTAAGAGAATTTGAAATAAATTATAAACCTTTGGTCACGATCAAGGGACAAGCCCTCACAGATTTAATTATGGAATGAACACACGAGAACACCTAAGAATGCACTTCAATATGTGTGATAGGGTTAACCCCTATAGGAGAAACACCTTCCCTTAAAGTAGAGCTATGGAAGGTATACATGGATGGAGCAAGAAATTCACATGGAGTAGGAGTTGGAATAGTTATATTCACCCTGATGGGAGCCTTAATAGAACAATGCCTTTGGATCAATTTCCAAGCGACTAACAATGTCACAGAGTACGAAGCCTTACTTTTGGCGTTACAACAATTGATAGCCCTTGGAGCTAAGGAGGTCTTAATTCATAGTGATTCACGGTTAGTAGTAAACCAAGTCAACGATTATTTTGAAGCTAAGGAGGAGAGAATGAAACTCTATGTATAAGAGGTTAAGAAAGAAAAAGTTATGCTTGAAACTTTTCTGATCAAGCATATACCACGGGGAGAAAACACCCATGCTGATTCCTTGGCCATGTTGGCATCTGTAGTAAACTCAGGTTCAAAGAGAGTCATCCCAGTATCTTTCTTATTAAGACCTAGTGTTACTAAAAGTGAAATAAAACTTCAAACTCAAAAAAACGTCATGTGCACTATTCATGATTCTTGGTTGAAGCCATATACATAATATCTTATCAGGGAGCTACGCCTTCATAACACTTAGCTCGTAAACTCATAACAAAAGCAGAGAGCTACGCCTTCATTCAGGGAGTTCTATATAAGAAGAATTATGGTGGCCCGTGGTTAAAATGCTTACCTACAATTGAGGCTCAGATTTTCTTGAGTGACCTATATGACAGCTAATATAGAGCTCATTCTAAAGGAAGAATGCATTCTCAAAGGATTATCCAGCAGGGTTACTACTGGCCTACGCTTCTTAAATATTGCATCTCTTATGTCAAAAGGTGCAATAAGTTCCAACGACATGCCAATGTGCCACACCTTTTGAGCACCGATCTGAGATCTATTATTAGCCCTTAGCCATTTCAGAAATGGGGTTTGGATATTGTGGGACCATTACCTATCGCTTCAGGCCAAAGAAAGTTTTTCATTATGACAATTGATTATCTCGCTAAATGGATAGAGGAGGAACCTTTAGCTCGAATCTAAGAATTGGATGTGGAGATATTCATATGGCACAAAATTATATGCAGATATGGCCTACTTCATGAACTGGTTATCGATAACGGTAGACAGTTCACCGGACAAAAATTAATATCTTTCTGTGATAAGAAGGGTATCAAATTATCTCACTCCACCCTTTACCGACAGCAAGCAAATGGTCAAGCTGAGTCATCTAATAAGACCTTTATTAATATACTACAAAAATGTTTAGATGGGGCTAAGGGAAAATGGGTTGATGTGTTACCCGTTGCTCTTTGGGCCATACAAACTACTCCTAAGACGACAACAGGAGAAAAATATTTCTCCCTCTTTTATGGCACTAAAGTAGTTATACCTCTTGACATACAAGAACCCACCCTCCGATCCAATATCGACCATGAAGAAAATGACTACCTACGATGGGAGGACTTGTTGTTAGTTGTAGAAAAATGAGAAGAGGCTTTAATAAGACTCAAATCACAAAAGAGAACACTCCAAAAGACATATAACAAATTTGTTAAGCACAAGAGTTTTGGTATTGGAGAATGGGTTTTGTGAAGAGCACTGGGAAACATAGTTGAAACTAATGCAGGAAAATTTGTCGTAACATGGAAAGGTCCATATCAAATATATGATACCACACCAACATGCTCTTACTTGATAGAAAATGATGGTATAAAGGAGGCTTTGAGTTGGAATGGAGAACTCCTCATAAAATATTACATGTAAATGCTTTTTACATAGCGAGTACTTGTATATGAGATGTACAATTATCTTCTGATCAGTTATCGATGGCAAGGTTTAATGAACCCCCAAGCTAGAAGTAGTCCAATGACATTCTCACTTGACATGCAGGATATGTCCTATGCCTCATGATTAGAGGTGGAGTCCTCTGACCCCCCACTCAAGATGCAAAATATGCTCAAAAGAAAGCAAGCATGCTTTGGGTATCTTATTTCATGCCCCCAAGTTGGAAAGAGTCATTTGACCTTCTCGCTTGAGATGCGAAACATGTCCCATTGCTTCATAATTGGAGGTAGAGTCCCCTGACCCCTCCACTTGGCATGCGGGATATGTCTTATGCCTCGTGATTGGAGGTGGAGTCCCCTGAATCCCCCCACTTAAGACGCCTGATATTACTTCATTAAAAAAAGAGGTAGATCTAACAATTACCAAATCAATTACTCCATCTCATATTACAAATTGTTATCAAACATTATTACAAATTATTACTAACATTATATGACTGTAGTATTTCTTCTTGATAGGAACTTCATGGTTGTTTTTTTATCAAGTGCGCTATGTTTCCAATATTCCACTAATTTGTGTAATATGTCCCCTTATTTTAGGGGTTTTGTCCAAAATGGCCATATCCCATATAATACTTTAAAAAAAGAGTATTTATGTTATAGTTTAAAAAGAGGCAAAAGTTAACTTGTAACTTGAGAATTAATTTTTGTGTAGGTTTTTTAACTTTTAATATTTTTAAATTTATTTACCAACTTGAATAATATAGTTTCATATCTATATAAATTGATAAAATAATTTAAAAATTAAACAATATAAATCAATAAATACATAAAAAAATAGATTATAACAATATTAAGTATATAGTATGTATAATAATGAATATTTATATATTTATGCATGGTATAATAAATAATAACTAAATTACATAAAAGATAAAAACTATAATTTTTTTAATAAACTATAACTTACATAACTATTTTGTAAAATTTTATAAACATTAATTTTTTATCTTATTAAAATAAAAACAACCTAAAAATTTATATTTAAAATGTTATATCATCATATAACAATGTTTACAAAAAGACGACAAGTAAAAAAAATAAAAATATCTTGCATATATCTCAATAATATTTAAGGGTGAAAAGACAGAGAAGGTTCTATAATCATCTGAAGGAACTGACTACAAGTCCTTGTGTTATGACCACCCCTTCCACACCTACTCACAATATGACCTTCTTAATTATCTCTCCATGTGAATGTATGTGTCGCTTTCGTGGTCTTCCACACTTCCTCTTAGTATTAGGAGGAAGTTCAACTAGGTTAATTATCTCTGGTGGAATGGTCCACTCACCATTATCAGTTGCCGGAAAAATAGACTCACCATATGCTGTAATATAACAATTTACGGTGTACTTATTATCAACGAAATAATGCACATCAACATCTTGAAATCGGGTAGCTGTAATGGCATGACAACATGGGATCTTGTGAACATCAAACTCCCTACAACTACAAATTTTATTAAGTAGATCCACATCATCACTGTTGTCACCATGTATAACCTAAGAGGGTTCAAAGTGTCAACATTAGTACATAATATATGTAATAAAAAGTAAGATTGTATAGATATTTAACAAAAACAATGCAAATAGATAAACATGACAATAGGATAACAGCTGGTGAATGAATCATTTACCTGGAAAACATGTGCATTAATTCTGAAAACCCTGTACCTCAACGACTTAAAGTGATTTGCACGCATTATTGATTGAACTTTATCTGTAAGGAATCGAGTTCCACATCTCATTCTAACCTCCCTACGTTCCACAAACCATTGTTGTATTTTGCTGTGGTAATACTCAACATGCATAGTTATGGGTAATTCACGTGCCGATTTCATTATTTTATTAAATGATTCAGAACCATTGGTGGTCATTATCCTGTACCTATTTCCTGGGAAATGATATCTTGACCACTTCTCTTTACCTGCTTCTAATAAGTATTTCTCTATGAAAGGATCAATCTCTCTCAAATCTCCCATATACTAGTCAAATTCACCCTTTGTATAAGCTCTTGAGCAGCATCTGAACAAAGGTACAATGTCACGGTTCTTAAATTTGTGATTTAAATTCATCTCCATGTGAAATGCATAATAACCATGCATTGCATTAGGAAATGCCTTCGGAATAGCTTGAATAATACTTTGATGTCTATCCGAAATAATAACAAGGTCGTCAACGTGCCCAACTAAAGATGATAGTTTTAACAAAAACCATTCACAAGCATCATTATTCTCTGAATCTCCAACCCCAATGGAGATTGGATATATATTGTTATTTCCATCAGAACCATTTGCTACAAATAATGTCCCAGCATACCTACCAGTAAGAAATGCACCATCAACTGTAATCACATGTCTTATGTAGGATAAGAATCCTTTAATACATGGACCTAGTGCAATGAAAAAATACTTAAATCTTCCCGACTAGTCAACTTCAATATGTGTGACGCTTCCAATATTTCTTTCCTTTAGAACATGACAGTAGGAAGGGAGTTTGAGGAAAGATTCCTCTTCAGTGCCCCGTAGCAATCTGAGAGCTTTTTCTTTAGACTTGTATGCTGTGGTGTAACCAATATCAATCCCAAACTCATTCTGACAATCATCAATAATATCTTTTGGCTTATAAACTCTTCCAGGTCGCACCAGTTTCATCTTAATAGCATTTGCTATCACTCTTGAGGTCGCGGTCCTATTTTTGCTCATGTACTTATTAGGATCACAAGTATGTCTTGATTCAAACTGTTTTACCCTGAATCGATCTGATCCAGTGATCTTATTACATCTAATCATCCAAGTACAATTAGCTTGAATGCATTTTATCACTACACGGTCTTTCTTGCTTGTTAGTGTCCTCGTCTCAAAACTATTTCTTATGGCATGAAGCCCAAAATGTGTAGTGAAATGTATCTTATTGTCAAATACTTGATCAACCTTCAAATTAAGCTCTACATGTGGCACTGAAGAACCAACATCACCATTTGAAAAAATATCCGTGGTTGTACATGGTCGATTAGACAATACTTTATTACTGCACTGAACTAAAGTTGTTCCTTGAGATTGAGATAAACCATTTTCAGAATCAACTCCTACAGTGAGCCTAGAAGTGATTGATGAAATAACATTGTTACAAGGTTGCACTAATGTAGTTGTACAATTCTCATTTACATCACTCTTGTTCCTAAAAGCATTACCTATAAATTCATTAGGATTTGAAGAATGGTCAACACTTCATGCATCACCCATACTCTCAACAATATTGTCGCAACTTACATGACCATTTCCAAAATTAACAAGTTCTTCACAACATATAGAATGATGTGTATCTACAGATCTTATCTCATTTTTTGTAACATATATAACAGCCTTGCTTTGATTATCTTGAACATGAAGGTTAAAAAACTCATTGAGATCATCGTCATCGCCTATTAAAATAGTAGGTAATGTCAGATCATTCTTATAGAAGCATTTCATTGAAATTTCATACTTGTACTTATCGATCTTCAACTTTTGAAACAATTTATCTTTAAGGTCATTATACATAAATTCCTTTTTGATCCTTATCACCGAACCTTCACCTCCTCGATATATTTCTTTGTCATCTTTCTTCGACCACTTACCACCGTGAATTATTAGAATACTAAGACCATCCATTCTCTAGAAGTTATAAGAAAAATTATCAAATAATAATACATCAATACTTAAAATTAAATTAGTTTATTAATTAACACTTTATAAAATATTAAGGCCTAATTCATGGAGAAAATTTTTATAATAATATTTTTATTATTAAATTTATAAACTATCTAATTTTGATAATTTAATAATAAGATATACAAATGTAAAAATGTGTATAATCTACACTACATGGAATGAACGAAAGAAACAAATGACTATTAACTCTTTTTTTTTCTCACAAGTCACAATTAGTATATTTCTCAATTTTTTTCCTTTGAATCCAAAACGCAGAATCTAGTACTCTACTATTATCATATTAATCTTTAAGTCTCTGTCTAAAACATGTTCATAGATAATACAATTTTTTTAATTATATTTTTGATTAATTAGGATAATAGATAATACAATTTTTCAATTAAAAATCTCATTAAATAACCCTAAAACAGTTTCGGAGAAAAAAAACATCCAAATAGTTGAAAAAAATTCAAAAATTTCTCAACCTAATAGCTCCCCAAAGGGTTATAAATCTGAAAAAAAAATCAATATTTACATGCTAATAAAACCAATAATAATTTACACAACTCATATAATTAATATCACTAACCTTATTTTGAAAATATTCCGCTTGTAATGAAGAAATAGACAGAAAATTAGAAAACATAAATGGAAGGAGTATAGAGAAAGAATAAGAAAAAATGGAAAAATATAAGAAAAAGATGGGTTTTTAAGTGTGGAGAAGAAGAAAGAAGAAGAAAATGAAAAAAAGAGAGAAAAAGAAAGGTGAGAGGTGAAAAGAGAGAGAGAGAGAAAAGAAGAATAAGAAAATAGAAAAAGAGAAAGAAAAAGAAAGAGTGTTTTACGCGTGGGGGAAGGAAAGAGAAAATGAAAATGTAAAAAAAAAAGATTAGAAGTGGGAGCGTGCAGAGTGTAGAGGAGAGAGACAATGTGACAAAAATTTTGGATACCGGTTATATCAGTTTTCTTTTTCCATTTTTTAAATTAAATTTTAAATACGTCTCTTTCTAAACTATTATAATTAATACGGCCGTTTTAGACAAAAACCCCATATTTTATATATCTTTCCTATTCAAGATGTGATAATTTCAAGTCTTCATAAGATTCTGCTAAATATTGTGTCAGGACTTTACATCACGATTTCCATACGCATAATTCTTGATCCAGGCACTCACTTGCTTCTTGACACATTTTAGACTCTTTTTCTACATCTTTTGCCATGGCTATGGCCTATAATAAAAACCATATGGCATAGAATATTGATGAATTAATAAATATTGCAAAGAGTAAATACATCCACCTCATTGTGAACTATTATGTCACAAACACTTACATCAAACATACGTCTCACTATCATGTGCCACATTGTTCCTCCCTCTCTCTAGCGGGATGTGTAGATGGATGGACAATCTTCAGGCACTCCAAAATGATGATATAATTCTTCTTACGCATGAGGTACATTAAACATACCATCTTTGAAGAGATCTTTCACACTGCTAGTCTCACCCTTCTCTTTTTTGGGAGGATATATACTTTGTAAAGACTTAATACCCTCCCTTGACAGGGACACCTCATTCAGAGATTATTTTTCAATACATGACCTGCTCATATGTAGAGAAGTAGACACCCCACCTTGGGATGACTTAGTAATCATTGGGAACTTTTCATTTTTTTTCTCCCTTTGCAACTTTGGGAGGGGCCTGGTTAACCTCTTAGGAGAAATAGCTCGTTTCCCTACATTAGGTGAAACTTGCATTATGAGTAAATTTTTTTGATTTATCTTCTCACTATGAGTAGAAAGAGGTCATTCCCCTATCATAGGAAGTACTCTTACAGACGGTGATGACCCTGTTTCAAATAAATCATCCAAATTTACTTTACTATAATCCATTTAAAAACTAAATGGACTGCGATTATTTCTTGAAATTTATCAGGTCGCTCAGTATTATTATATCAAGTCAACGCAGCCTCAAATCCTCCAAATTATGTGTGCTATGCTAACTATAAAAAAGAGACTTCATTCCAAGAAAAATATATAGAGGTACATAGAAATAAATGCAACATTTAAAATTAATTTCAAGTCCTAAAATTCTTCATGTACATTTGATTTTACAAAATAAATCAATTAAATCCATTAAGGAGTAGCATCTTCTACCACCCCATCGGGTTGACGACTTAGGGTGGCCTCTGTATTACGAGGTGAAACTTGAGGAGTAGCAGCTCCAAATGTCTTGTACTTATTTCTTTGAAAAGCTCGCAAAAAAGCCAGGTAAGGCACAGTTAAGTCTAGTTTTTCAGCCTGAGCTTTAAGGTTGCTTACTATGAAGCTCATACCATTAGGATAAACTTTAGTACACTTCGCTGTTAAGGTATCTACCATAGTAGATAGTGAGCTAACCTAGCTCGACATGGCAACCATTTTCTCCTGTAGAGTGTTATTCTTTTCCTCGGCCTCCTTTGCAAGTTTTTTAAAGTGTTTAGCCGCTTCACCCTTCTCAAAACAATAGGTGTCCACTTTTATTAACTTCTCCACTTTTTCAATAACCTCGTTTTCCAAGTTCAATTTTTTTATCTTTTTCGACGATCAAGACATCTTTATCTTTTACCGACTTCTCATATTTGGCTATCTGCAAGCAGCAAGCTTGAACCTTTCTCTTGTAGCCTCTGAGTGATAGCTTGCCTTCCCTCACTAAACACACCACCTACAAATGAGATAAGTTAACAAATCAATATATAAATTTCATTTAGTAAAAGTTTTAAACGGAGAACTAATGAAACTATTCACCTTAAAAAGACGATCTGTTATCAGCTCCCCATGGGTCCCCCCTTCACTCTTACGGATTTCTCTCACTTGCAACCTTTCAGCTTCTGTCCCAACATGCTGAAACAGATCTCTCTTAAGATCTATTTGCCCAAATATCCCCTCATCAAAATAAGTAATAAGGGTATCTAGAACCACGACATCTTTCAGGATGACCTCATCAAATTCAAAGTTGTCCATATCCATCGCCTCCATTCTGGGAGTATACTCCCTGAATTTTCTCTTCTTTGAAACCTCCAGTTCTCAGGGTGAGAATGAGCTCAGATTACCCAAGGTTGTTGAAGGCATTGCAACTTCAGTAGTTGCAGCGACTTCTAAATTTGCAAAGAAATTGTCTCGAGTGGGTAAAGGGATCATGCGCTTCAGACGAGGATAAGTGGGAGCCAGCTCTTGCACACCTGAAGTGTCAATTAGATCTCCTAAATTGACGTGCAAGTAGTCCATCCTTGCAAAATATAAACATCAATAATTTGACCAACGATGTATAAATATATACATAACAAACATATAATGTCAAAATAAAAAATGACCTTGATATTCGTTTGTGTAAGCTTGCCACACCCTAGACTTCTTTAAGCGACCTATAGTCAGGATATCGCAGTAACCTTCATTCAAGGTATTTTCTAGCTCAATTTGCCTCATTTTTTCTTTACAACTAATATCTAGCTTACTCATGAGCTTGCTAGCCCAAGGTTGTGAAGTATTAAAATTAGGGTTCCAAGTGAATCGAATTAGGAAATCCATCCCATCACCCCAAATATCCCCAATAATGTAAAAATATTTATCTTTCCAACCAGAGGTGCTATCGGAGGGAGTCTGAGGTGCAACCACCATGGAGAGACATAAAAGTGTTCGCCACCCGTTTGGATTTATTTGGGCAAAATTAATACCAAAAGGGTTCAAAGCACGAGCCACTAATTTGGAAAAGTGGCAACAGAGACCTTTTTTAAAGGCCGCTAGATGTATCACCCACCATTCCAGTGGAGGATCATTGTTGCGTGTTTTTCAACACACGAACTCGTGCAAGTATACACGGTCACAAGTAATAAGATTAGTAAGTAAAGATCGATCCCACGAGGATTTGTTACAATAGTTTGTCGAGTACTAAAATTGTATCTCTCTGATTTTATCCAAAACAATCGTTGATTAATAAAAAACTAACATAAGAAAATAAAAGAAATCTAGGATTGCAATTTTTCACCAAACTAATCCACTCAAATCATGTTATTTTCTTTTGATTTATATTTTTTAGTACATTTAATTTGTCAACCGAAAACTTCTTTTTTTATTATTCACACATCTCTTTCGAGCTCCGTATAAACACACCTCGTTAAATTAATTCACTATATCTCTATGAGAATTAAATTTAATAAGATTCATTAAGTTCTAAGTTTTCAAATGGCCACACATACAATTAGGGTATATTTCTATCCTTCATCATACATGTCATTCTATTTACGAGCAATACACACACAAATGCCTTTCTCAAGTTTATTCATGTGCCACGGATCGTTTTGATAAGATTCGTAAATAATCAAAAAGCATTAAGCACAAAATAGAACGAACAAATCGAACGTCTTATAAATCTATCAAAAATAATTAAAATCAAAGCTTCATAAATTTAGATCAAATGCAACCCTAGAAAAATTAAATTACTTCATAAAATTAAAATAAAAATTACAACAACTACAGAAAAATAAGAAGAAGCAGAAATAAAATTAAAACAACACTTAAAACAAAATATTTGGCACACGCAAAACACAACAAAAGCCAAAAATGGCTTCTGCGTGTTTTGCCGTCCAAAACCGAGCAACACACGAAAATTAAACTCTACCCAAAACTCCAAAACCTCTCTACAACTAAAAACTATCTCCTATTTATAGCAAAAAAAATACATCAATAAAATATTAAATTTAAATCCACGCGGGGGACAAAAAAGTGTGACGAAAATAATAATTTAAACCCGTGGGGGACAAAAAATTGTATCGAAAATGGGATCGAAAAAATGAGTGGAACGCTGCGCGTTTCTATTTTAATTCTCTTCCATGCTGCCATTTGTCGCGTTCTGATTCACGGACACAATTAGTGGGACACGTGGCAGCATCTCATTCGTTGAGGGGAAATGGGCGCACTATGAATGGTCGCACGGGAGCCAACGGCTACAACACGGGCTTGATCCAGCGCGGTCGCGCTCATTGTAACATGCCACATGTCGGAGTATGATTTGCTAAAATATTAAGTGGAACACGTGGCAGATTCTGGTTCGCGTAATAACCGGACTCACGTGGATCGGCTGCACTGGAAAAGGGGCGTGCGAAAGTGGGGGACAGGTCTGCGCGGCGTCAGACGGGTGGGTCCCACGCTGCACGCCGGCCTGCGCGGCAGGTGGGCCCCACTCGGGCACCGAGCCGCGCGAAAGAGAATTTCCCTGCATCCACTCTCCTTGGTCGGGTTGAAGTGCCCGCGCGCATCTGAACCGTTCATGCTTTGATCTGACGGTCCACGATGAAGCGTGGATAACGGCGCGTGGAATGTTTCTCCTGCGAAGAAAATAAACTTTTATTAATTATATTTTCACCCACAAATATATTTCAAATTAAATTTTAAACTTTTAATAATTGAAATTAAGCCCAATTTTAATTAAAATTATATTTTCAACTTTTATAAATTGCAATTAATAATACTTTTATTTGAAATTATATTTTTGGACAAAAATTTACCATTAAGAGCATTTTCGATACATTTTATTTAATTTTCTTAAAATTTAGAAAAAACAGTAAATCCTAATTTATTAAACTAAAATTAACTAAAAATAGAGAGAATCTAGCAATTATAATTAATAAAATAGGTGAAAATAACTATATATAATACAGTTATCAACATCATCATCACATAAATAGGGAGGCACTGACATTAGCCCTACATTGGTTGGAATGTCATATATTTGTCTAATTTCTTCTAAATCTTTAGCTGTTAGAACACTAGGCATCTTTTCAATTTGGTTCTTATCTTTGGTTCTATGTGTAGGTTCGCCTTTGTTTTCCCTTTTCTTTTTTGGGTGAAGTACTTTGGTGGATGTCGACATAGGAATCCTGATAACAGGAATTGAACCCCATGACGATGAGGTAGACACCGTCTTGGACCCCGAGGAAGCAGAAAGAGCGAGAATCCCTTCCTTAACAGTCCTCAGAGTAGGCCTATTGTCACTATTCCCTATCATTTCAGGTCGTTTGGTTTGTAACGACCTCAAGGAAATACGACCGGGGGTTACATTTTTGGTGGGGTCTCCCTTTGAAGACCTACTCACTTCTTTTCCTTTATGCGACAATAAAAAAATGGATGAATAATTACCTAAGTGAGAAGGTCGTATCAAATCAAGAGGTAAGGATATAGTAGCGACCTGAATTCCAACAGAGGTCGTCAAATAAACGAGCTAAAATGACTCAAGTAACTTCTAAACGACCTTATGAAGGAATAATATGACCTCTGAGTAATGAATGGGCTGAGATTCTATGAATAAAATTACTAAGTTAAAAATAGGTAAAAGGTAAAAGTACATTCTCCCACTATTTATAAAGGGAAAATGAGAAGTTGAAAGGTTTCAACACAAGAAATAAAAAATATATATCTATCTATTCTACAAGTAAAAAACTTCGCAATTAGAATTTGCATTGTTTGAGTGGTTGTTATGTATATAAACATGTTGAATCTATCAATTAAGAATTACTTAAAATGGAATATATGACCAGATTATTCCCTTGACTTCTCACAATCAAGAAAATAGGAGAGTTAATGTTTGGTATTAAATGGGTAATATACATACGATCTTAGGTGTGTAGGTACCCTGCTATGGTATAGCGAGATAATAAGACTAGTTCAACATTGACCTGGCCCCAAGAGGTTTGGTAAAATGCATTACCCCGTCGACAGAATACCTTGTTGTCCAAGTGCGAGGTCCCGGGCTTCAAGATCTAACGTGGTAACCCTATTATGACGACCTAATCATGGTTTTTCCTTCCTATGAACGACCTGAAGAAAGCTGCTCAGGAACTTAAAGTGACCCACATGTAGCGATCTTCCTTATATGCATATAATGACCTGATGTAACACAACGATCATCTTTCTGTTGATATTAGTTTTCATATCATTTTATTACATGTAAACAGTACTTTCAGGTCGCTTATACTTACCCTTCTATGTGCGTAGGATGTAGTACACATGTATATATACCTCTTAAATGAGGAGAATACAGGATCCAATTTAGATGTTTAATTTCTTACTTTTCACTAAAAATCACTAGAATCTGACACTTGAAATTCTCTCCAAACAAGTATCACAATTAATTTACATTAGTCTTTTGTTGGAAGCTAATTATTATTTCTTATAGCCTCAAAACTATACTTGTAGAATTAACATGTTTTCAATCTGGTATGATTTATTTAGAGTTCTTATATTTAAATTTGGCTTCGTATCTTACAAGCTTTGATGGTTCTGAAGGAACTGAAGTGAATTACAAGAGTGGATAAGACTTGCGATTTTGTTAAGGTAGGTTGTATTCGTAGATCAATGTTGTTTTCTACTTGTAGCCTCCTTTTCTTCTAGTTATTCTAGAATATGTTTTAATAGAATGGTTATGAAACTTGTTCTTTTTCTTATCGATTCATGCTGATTTTATGAAGATGCCATTTCTTGATAGCACATTTGATGCAATATTTGCAATTGAGGATACCTACCATGCACCAGATGCTGTATGACATGTTACATTCATGGTTAGGAGATCTATAGCTTCTTGATTTTGCTTCATTTGTTTTTAATTGATTTTTAGAGTTTTAATACTTTGCTGCTTATGAGTGGTGTATGACTGATGCATTTCAAGCCAATAATCAAGAACATCAAAAGATCAAGGTCATATTTGCCAGACGAACAAAAATCTTCCTGTAGTTGACATCTAAATGTAGTTTATGGATTTTTCTTGAGATCGTGAATATTTTTAATACAGGCAGAAATCGAGATGGTCTTCCAGACATCAGGTTAACATGGAAGTGTCTTGAAGCTTTGAAAACAAGCTGGTTTTGAGCTTGGTATTGGCCTCTGGTATGATCTGGTCACATAACCTTCTTTGGTTTTAGTGTTGTGTTATATAGAAAACTACCATAGTCTTTCATTTTTATTTATTAATATAATATATGGATCAGTAGCAGTTTTGATGATAAATGTAAGTATAAGAATTGCTTAAATGGAATTCATGTATAAATTGTAAGGTATTGACTCAATGTAATTGGTACATGACTCACATAATTAGTTAATTTACTCAAATTTAATGTTATATTACTACATATTTATTTATATAGTTTGCAGGCAAAAAGTGTACACAACGTAAGAAATTGATGTGTACCAATATCACCTTTCACTATGTGAGTAAAGTTGAATTCCTTTGGGCTTGGCTTCAAAAAGCTTAATTTTTGTTTCTTTTGCCAATAAAAGTAAGTTTTGTTTCTTTTATGTCCTCGTAAAACAAATGGATGATTGAAAAGGAAAGAAAACAAATTGACAATTTGTTTTATGAAAGGTTGAATGACCTCTTATCGAGGATCATTTTCATTAAATAAGAATTATTGTACATTTTATTTTAGGTAAGAATATATATAATATTCTATTAGCTAAATATATAATATTCGATTACCTAAATATACAATATTCTGTTTATATATTTTAGGTACGAATATACAATATTCTATTATCTAAATATACAATATTTTGTTTATCTATTTTAGGTAATAATATATATATACAACTAATAAACTAATTATGGTAAAGTAAATCTTGTAATCTTGTCCATAATCTCTACTATTGATATCCCCCTCAAATTGATGCTAGATGATCAAAAAGCATTAATTTGTCAACAAGAAATTGATGTCGATGCTGGGAGAGAGCCTTCGTAAACACATTAACAGTCTAGAGATTGGTGGTAATATGAGGTAGAGAGATGACGTGAACATCATATGCTTTACAAATAGAGTGACAATCCACATCAATGTATTTGGTGCACTCATGAAATACTAGGTTAGTAGCAATTTGATTAGCACTAGTATTATCTACATGGAGTGGAGTAGAGTAGACTCAGGTTGTGAAAACCCAAGCTTAGCCAACAATCCCCGAAACCAAACAATCTCAGAATATGTAGAAGATATAATACAATACTTAGACTGAGTGGAGGACTTCGACACACTGTCTTGCTTCTTGCTTTTCCAAGAAACAAGAGAGGTACTAAGAAACATGCACCAACAGTAATTGACCGTCGAGTATCAAAACTGTTGAGGATACTCTACCTTAATCTAAGGCTTGCAATCTGTGAATTAAATCAAACCTTAATTCTAGGATATTTCTTTGTATATACTTTCCAATTTTCTTACATTTCACATTTTATTGTAAGTGATATGTAATTAACTCATACGTTATGTATATTGCTACAAATAGGACATTACTCATCACTTCAACGTTTGGTGGTTCTCATCAAACACTCTCATGGTATCAGAGCCATCTCTAGTTTAACAACCATCGCTCTATTTTTTATTTTTTATTTCCAATGGCTTCCAATCCCAATCTCCTTCCTTTCAACACTTTAATCCACAATATCACCATCAAAATTTCTTCCTCAAACTACCTTCTATGGAAAAACCAACTCCTTCCTCTTCTTAAGAGTCAAGAATTTTTGGGATATGTTGATAGAGCCCTTGTGCTATCACCCCTTTTTGAACCTGTCCACTCTACTACACCTAATAAAAAATACTTGCCGTGGAAAGTTATAGATCAACTTCTACTTGGTCTCTTAATTTCCTCCCTCACCGAAGAAGCCATGGTTGAGGTCGTTGGCCTCTCCATTACACTCGATGTCTAGCTTACTTCGAAGAAAAATTTTAGCCATCACTTGAAGGCCCATGAATTACGTCTCAAGGATGATTTACAGTTGATGAAATGCAGCTCCAAACTAGTTGTAGAATATGCCCATGCTTTCAAGGCCTTGTGTGACCAACTTCATGCCATTGGATGGTCAGTTGACAACACCAACAAAGTCGACTGGTTCCTCTACGACCTCAGCTCTGATTTCTCTAGCTTCTCTACCGTGTAGATGGCTCTCACTTTGTTCCCCTATTTTTTGGATTTGGTCACCAAAGCCGAAAGCTTTGAGATGTTCCAACGGTCCCTTGAGCCCTCTGCCACCATTGCTGCGGTGTTCACGGCCACCAATCGAGGCAAAGTTGCCAACCATGGTCACCACTTTTCAAACTGAGGCAACCAACGGGGTAATTTCAGTAACCATTGCAGTAACTCTTCCAACTATGGGCACTCCAACTCTGGGTAGGGACGTCGCCCACCTCGGTGCCAAATTTTCCAAATGAAGGATCATTATACTGATCGATGCAACCAATGGTATGCTCAAAATGATTCCTCTACTCATCTTACCGAAGGATTCAACACCACTTGTTCTCTTTCTGGACCCGAAGCATTTGATTGGTATTTGGACACTGGGGCTTCTGTCCATATGACCATCGATCCATCTACTTTGGATCAGTCCATTAATTACATGAGTAAGGACTTTGTGACTGTAGTAAATGATGCATCTCTACCTATAAACCACACTGGTACCCTTTCTTCTATTCCAAATATTCATTTATTAGATGTCTTAGTCATTCCTCATCTTACTAAAAATCTTCTTTCAATTAGTAAATTATTGTTTGATTTTCATTTTCCTGTTACATTTACTAACAATTCTTTTACTGTCAAGAATCATCAAACTGGAAGGGTGGTGGCGGCCGGTAGAAGGGATGACGGCCTATATGTGCTGAAGCTTGTAAAATTTTCTTTTATTTCTATTCTTATAAATAAATCACTACATGCTTTCTATGATTTATGGCATGCTCACCTTGGACATGTAAATCATTCTATCATTTCTTTTTTAAATAAAAAAGAAAAGCTTTATCTTAAGTCTTTATTACCATCTCTCACTTTGTGTAGTTCATGTCAACCTACAAAAAAATCATCATTTGCCTTATTTTCAAAATGAACATAAGTCATCTCATGTTAGATCTTATTCATTGCGATATCTGGAGTCCTTCCCCTATCAAATTGAATATGGGTTTTGCCTACTATGTTCTATTCATTGATGATTATTCTTGATTCACTTGGCTTTTATCTTTTAAATTTTAAATTTGATTTTTTTGATATTTTCCTCCAATTTCAAAAATTTATGGAAAATCAATATTTTGCTCATATCAAAATCTTTCAGAGTGACAGCGGTGTCGAATTTACTAGCAACTGTTTCAAAGCTCACCTACATACCTCTGGCATCCATCATCAACTATCTTGTCCATATACATCCACCCAAAATGGTCGCATTGAAAAAAAATATCGCCATATAATTGAGACTAGCTTGGCCCTTCTTTTCCACTCTCACTTTTCTCTTCACTTTTGGGTTGACACCTTGAACACATCAACTTACACCATAAACCGGTTACACACAATACTTCTTAGAGGTAAGTGACCCTTTGAACTTTTCTATGGTTCTTCTCTGAATTATGAGAATTTTCATCCTTTTGGTTTTCGTGTTTATCCTTGTTTGCATGATTATATGCCTCATAAACTTTCTCCTTGCAATATTCCTAACATTTTCTTGGGCTAAAATCCCTATTACAAAGGGTTTCGTTTCTTTGATCCCACCACTACTAGGCTATATACCACCCCACATGCTCAATTTGATGAAACTCACTTCCCTTCTCTCGATAGTTCTCAGGCCCAACCCCTCTCTTATCTCTATATTTCCAATTTCTCAAAACCATATCTCCTTTATACCAACCTACCCTCATTTTCCACTACACCTCATTCCCCGCATGTTCCTCAATCCAGCTCTTCCCCATGTGTTATTTGTACTGACCATGTGGATGAGTATGTGCAAGCTACATTGTTGATTACCTTGTAGGTCCCTCTTTGCCGCACCTGGCCCCCAGTCCACCTTCCATTGACACTGCTACTGAGATCATTCTAGGTCCTTCTACTCCTACATTTCCATTGGGCTCTCATTCTATTCTCACACGAACCAAAGCAAGGATTTTCAAGACTCATCATCTTGCGAATCTTGATGTTCTTGGATCCATTGGCCTTTTTTCTGCTCTTCTTGCCTCTATTGAGCCCAAAGGATTCAAATATGCTGCTAAGAATCTTGCATGGCTTGCAATCATGGATGAAGAAGTACAAGCTCTGCAACAAAATGGCACCTGGGTTTTGGTTTCTCGCCCTCCCAACACCAACATTGTGGGTTCCAAATGGGTATTCCAAACCAAATATATGCTTGATGGATTCATTGAGCTTTTTAAAGCTCAGATTGCTACCAAAGGATATACTCAGGTACTTGGGCTTGACTATATTGACACATTTAGCCCTATTTTCAAGGCTACCACTTTTCATATTGTGCTTTCTATTACTGTCACCAACAGATGGCCTCTTTGCCAACTTGATGTCAAGAATGCCTTTCTTAATAGTACTCTCATTGAAAATTTTTATATGGAGCAACATCCTAGGTACATTGATCCTTGCTTTCCTAATCATTTATGTCAGTTGAAGAAGGCCCTATTTGGTCTTAAGCAAGCACCCCGTGCCTAGTTTCAACACCTTTCACATGGATTTTCCTGTACTCGTGCTGACACTTCTCTCTTTATTTTTCCATAAGTATTCTAACATAATATACTTGCTTTTTTATGTTGATGATATTATTGTCACTGGCAATAACTCATCTCTTCTTAACAGCCTCACTCACAAGCTCCATTTTGAGTTTACCACTAAATATTTGGGCCCTCTCAATTATTTTCTTGGTCTTGAAGCTTCAACAACTATCGATGGGCTCTTCATCAGCCAGCTAAAGTATGCACATGATATTCTTACTCGTGCTCAGTTACTTGACAACAAACTAGTTCACACCCTTATGGTTGTTGCGTAGTACCTTTCTACTAATTGTACACCTTTTTCAGATCCTACTCTCAATTGGTCTCTTGTTGGTGTCCTCCAATACTTGACCATTATGCATCCCGACCTTGCCTATGCTATAAATTCTATTAGCTAGTTTCTATATGCTCCAACAGAGGATCACTTTCTTGCTGTTAAGTGTATTCTTCGCTATGTCAAAGGCACTCTTCATTTTGGCCCTCATTTTTGCCCCTCTGCTACTCTTGGTGCTTTAGTTGCTTACTATGATGCAGATTGGGTAGGTTTCCCTGACACTCATTGATCTATCTCTGGTTAATTTATTTATCTTGGTGACAACTTGGTTTCTTGGAGTGCCAAGTAGTAACCTACTATCACTCGTTCTAGTTGTGAATTTGAGTATCGTGCTCTTGCATCCACTACAGCTGAACTTATTTGGGTTACATGTCTTCTTTCTGATCTATATATCTCCACTCTGTAGTAGGCTCTTCTTCTATGCAAAAAAAAGTGCCATTTTTTTGAGTTCCAACCATGTTTCTCATAAGCACGATAAGTATGTTGAGTTAGACTATCATTTCCTTTAGGAACTTGTTATTGATGGAAAACTTTGCACTCAGTATGTTCCCTCTCACCTATAGGTTGCTGATATCTTCACCAAAAGGCTTCCTCTACCACTTTTTGACTTTTCTCGATCCAAGCTTCACGCCTGTTTCAATCCGACGCTCAGCTTCCAGGGGGGTCTTGAGGATACTCTACCTTAATCTAAGGTTTACAATCTGTGAATTAAATCATACCTTAATTCTAGGAGATTTTTTTGTATATAGTTTTCATTTTGCTTACATTTCACATTCATTGTAATTGATATGTAATTAACTCATACGATATTTATATTGCTATAAATAGGACATTACTCATCACTTTAACGTGTGGTGGTTTTCATCATACACTCTCAAGAACAACCATCCTAAGCATCATCACTATATGTAACCAGATGAATAGGAGAGTTCACATAGAAGAAAAGACCACGGGTAGAAGTGCCTTGCAAATAGCAAACAATGCGACGGACAGCAACTAGGTGGAGGTGCTTAGGTGTCTACATAAACTGAATAACTTGTTGATCAGCAAAGGAAATATCAAGCTGAGTGATAGTCAGATAGTTCAAGCTCCTCACCAATTGTCTATATAAAGAAGGATCAGAGACAAAATCTCCCTCATCACAACAATATTTAACATTGAATTTCAAGTGAGTATCAATAGAACGACCATCCCGAAGGCCAGCCAAAGTAATTAATTCCTCGGTGTACTTATGCTAGTGTAAGAAAATACCAGTTGAGGTAAAGTGCACCTCAAGGCCTAAAAAATATTTTAAAGGACCCAAGTCCTTCATATGAAAGAAACCCTAAAGGCATTCTTGAAGCTAAGAAATCAATGCAGAGTCAGTCCCTATAATAATAATATCATCAACATATACCAGAAGCAAGATGATTCCCTTAGTAGTCTTACAAAGAAACAAAGAGGAATTATACTAACTCTGAGCAAAGGAGAAGCTAAGAAGTATAGATCAAAACTTATCAAACCAAGCATGTGGAGCCTATTTTAAACTATAGAGTGATCATTTTAGCTTACAAAAATTGGTAGGAGGTGTAGAAAACAACCCTAATGGTAGAGTCATAAAAATTTCTTCCTTAAAGTCCCCATGCAAAAAGGCATTCTTAACATCCATTTGTCGTAATGGCTAGCCCTTGGATGCAACAATAGAAAGAACAAGTAACACTATCTTCATCTTTGCTACAAGGGAAAATGTCTCCTCATAATTAACCCTATACTCTTGTTGATTACCGAGTGCCACCGATCGTGCCTTATATCTATCAAGTGAGCCATCAGACCGCATCTTAATGGAATATACCCATTTACAACCAATGGGCTTACCACCAATAGGATAGGGAATAATATCCCAAGTATGATTCTCCTGAAGAGCTTGAAGTTCTTCTTGCATAGCTTTAACCCAACACACATGTTTAGCTACCTCAAAATAAGAGGTAGAAACTATATTATCAACTAAAATGGTAGAGAAATCATACTTATTGGGAGGATAAATAGTACGGGAAGATCTCCGAGGAGCTACCGAAGCAGGCACTAGATCAGGGTCAAGAAGGATTTGTGATGATTGAGGCCATAGTCGTTGATAGACAATATTGAGTTTAAAACGCTCAATTGATAGAGAGATATCATTAAAGATAGGAAGAAGGACATCGCAAGAAAGGGAAACATGTTGCTAAAAATAGTACTCATATTCAAAGAAAATCCCATTTCTAGAAGTATGTGAATGATTAGGAACAACATCATAACATAAAAATCCCTTGTGAGTTGTGCTATAACCCATAAAAGCACACCGTACTGACTAAGCTATAAGCTTGTGACACTCATGAGGAGAGAAGTGAACAAAGCAAACACATCCAAATGTGTGTAGCATATGATAATCTGGACGTATACCAAAAATACAATAGTAAGGAGTATCAAAATTCAATTGTTGAGAAGGCAGACGATTAATCAAATAGACTGCAGTGGACAAAGCTTCCATCCAAAATTTAGGCGGAACTGAAGACTCCAAGAGTAACGTTCGAACCATATAGAACAAGTGATAGTTTTTATGTTCAACCACCCCGTTCTGTTAAGGTGTATAAGGACATTCATGTTGAGATACAATTCCTTTCTGTTGCAAAAAGACTTGAAAGTCATGTGACATATATTCGCCACCATTATCAGATCATAAAACCTTAAAACAAGTGGAAAATTGTTTCTCGATATAAGCCACAAAAGTTTGCAAAACAATGAACACCTCAGATTTTGAACATAGAAAATATATCCATATGAAATGGCTATAGTCATCAATGAATGTTACAAAATATTTATACTACGCATGTGAAATGACAGGAGTAATACCCTAAACATTAGTGTGTATAATCTCAAAACATGTATCATCATGACCACCATAAGTAGGGAAAGCTAAAGTTTTACTTTTCCCTATTTTACAAGTAGAGCAATCAAAAAGCAACTGATGAGTATAACACTGATCTTTATTACTAAGAAAACCACGTTTCATCAAATTAGACAAAATCACATTATTTGGATGGCCTAATCGTCTATGCTAAACGCCAGCCTTATTTTCAACAGTAATAGAAGCTAAAGACGAAGTTCGAGGAATAGTAAATTATAACAAAAATAATCTTCCCACTTTAGGCTCCTTCGCGATCACCTTCCCCAACACTCAATCCTGCATAACACAACCTCCACGAGAGAAATGGACATCATAGTTATTATCCACCATCTAACCAATAGAAGTTAAACTAGTAGATATCCAAGGAGAGACAAATACATGACGAAAAGAAGGTCCAATATCACCAATGCCTATAATTGGAAGGTTACTTCCATTAGTAACTTGGATATTTTCTATACCAGTATACTTTCGTAGATTATGTAACAAATTATGGGAGCTAGTTATATGGTTGGATGCTTCAGAATCAACAAACCAAGGAAGAGAAACAATCTTACCTTGGCCCTGAAGTCCAAGGGCAGAAAATGCTGAGATAATCATCTGTTAGACCATTTATGGAGTAACGATAGGCTGAGTTATGTTAGAAGTTGTAGATGTAGGACCAATAATGTTAGGAGCTAGAATAGCAGCTTGAAAAGCTCGTACTCATCAATTTTTTGGACGTGTAGGACATTCCTTGATTATGTGTCCTTTTTACTTATAGTAATTGTAGAATTTCTTGCCACAATTGCAATCAATATGTCCAAACTCCTTGCAACTATAGCACTGCATTTGTCCATTTCCTCGATTCCTCCCTTGAGTGGCATAAGAAACATTGATAACTTCAATGTTTCCCTAGACATACCTATAATAACTTGTGTAGGCATTCTCTATTGCTCATGCAACAATTCACCAAGACATACATCTAACGAAGGAACTAGATCTCTATTCAACAATCCAACTCTAACAACTTCAAATTATGGTCTCAGTTTCATCAAAAACTGATCACATCTACTATTTCCATGAACTGCCTGAAGGTTGGCTAAGGCCTTAGAGATTACCTTGGTTGAAGGTATTAATCTCGAGTTCTAGTTGAAATCGTCTTGCAATATTATCTTGATGATATATGCACTTCAAATAATCTCATATCTCTTTAGCCGTACCAAAAGAGCGTAAACTGTTCACCATATGTACTTCAATAGATCCTAAAATTCAAGAGATAATTCGAGCATCTTTTGCCTCTCATTGGCTAAGTTCTTTACTATCTTTAGGCGCAGGAAAAGACCTGTCAATATGACCCCAAAGCTCATTTCCTTTCATAAACATTTTGAATTGGAATTTCCATACCGTATAATTCTTTCTTGTAAATTTGGTATCCAAGGTTTTTGTAGGCATTCTTCCAAAAAAAAATCTTAATGTAAAGTTGTAAAGCATAAGTTGGTCAACCTTGAATCTCAAAACGAAATTGTTAGATAAGAAATTTATCAATTCAAAATAAAAAACAGGAGCAAAAATTCAAAAAATTAAAGCAAAACTGAAAGAAAATTGAAGATTTAGCTATGGATTCATGAGGTAGGCTTTGATACCATGACAATTTTTAGTAAATGGTTGGATGACCTTTTCTTAAAGATCCTTTTAATTAAATAAAAATTATTATATAATCTATATTCTATTATTTAAATATATAATATTTTATTATCTAAATATAAAATATTTTGTTTATCTATATTTTAGATAAGAATATATAATATTTTATTACTTAAATATAAAATATTATGTTTATATATTTTAGGTAATAATATATATTTAATTAATATATTAATTATGATAAAATAAATCTTATAATATTTTCAATATCCTGTTGATAAAAATAATGATTGATATGTTATATATATATACTCTACGTGAAATCTCATTCATATTTTAAATTGTAAATTAAGATTTTTCCTTCGTGTACTACTTTTGTTCCGACAGGTTTTTAGGCGTAGCGGTGTAGTCACATTTCGAGCTCTTGAATCAGGAAACAGAGCCCAATTATTTTGGCCCATAGAGGCAACAGCTGTCATATTCTTGTGTAATTTATACTTTCATAGAATATTACGAAATTATATTTAAAGGTGTAGAACTAGATATTCAGTCCACCGCTCATTTAATAATTTTTTTACTGAATATATATATATATATATATTTTAAGAGGCTAAACATTTTTCTAACACTTTTTTTGGTTGATATTTTTAGCATTTTTTTATAAGAAAACAAATTCAATAAAATAATTATATTTCTTTAAGATCTTCTCAATGTGATAAGACTAATCTAAAGAAATTTCCTTTTCAGACTTAGTAATCTTTATACCAAGTATTAGAGTCGCTTCTTCGAGGTCTTTTATATCAAAGTTAACACATAACAAATTTTTTACATTAACATGAATATTTCACACAAAAATAATCATGTCATCCACACATAAACATATAATAGTATAAATATCATTTTCTGATTTATAATAAATACATTTGTCATTTTCATTCATTGTGAATTCATATGGGATAACTATATTATCAAATTTTTCAAGACTTGCTTAGGTGCTTGTTTTAGACCATACAAATATTGATATAGTTTACAAGCTTTATTTTCTTGACTTGAGATAACAAAGTCCTCAAGTTGGTCTATATAAATCTTTTCTTCTAAGTCACCATTTAAGAAAGCAGTTTTGACATCTATTTGGTGCACTACTAAATCATGGATAACAGCAAGAAAGAAAAGTACACGTATGGAATTTATTCGTGTGATTGGTGAAAAAGTATAAAATAAATCTACATTTTCCCTATGCCTATACCCTTTGACTACCAGACGAGCTTTGTACTTTTCAATAGTACCACCGAGTTTTAATTTCTTCTTTAGTATCCATTT
This sequence comes from Hippophae gyantsensis, assembly GCA_030763125.1. Classification (NCBI taxonomy): domain Eukaryota; kingdom Viridiplantae; phylum Streptophyta; class Magnoliopsida; order Rosales; family Elaeagnaceae; genus Hippophae; species Hippophae gyantsensis. The sequence goes on along the minus strand of CM061033.1, from coordinate 2,442,823 downwards.
ACACCTTATGGTTTTGCAACCAGGAGGTAAGTTAACTAAATGCCAAGTTCTATTATACTCATGAGAGTCTATTTCATCATTTATGGCTTCTTCCCATAAGTTGGCATCTAAAGAAGATAAGGTTTTTTGAAGAGTTTAGGGATCTTCTTCTAAGGTATAAGCATAAAAATCAGACCCAAAGTCCTTAAGGGTTCGAGCTCGTTTACTTCTCCTAATTTCAGTGTTTAATTCCTCATTTTGTTTACTAGTTCTAGTTATGGGTAAACAACTAGAAGACGAGCTCTTACTATTCTTCAATTTAAATGGAAACCTATGTTCACAGTAGTCAACATCATTTGATTATGATCATTTAATTCATAGAATTTATAAGTTTTACTATTAACAACATATCCTATGAATACACATTTGTATGTTCTACTAGTAAGTTTATTTCTTTTAAGGATCAGGGATCCTAACATAGACTAAACAACCCTAAGTTTTAAAATAAGTTAAGTTTTTTATTTTTCAAAATTTCAGATGGTGAAATTTTACTAGTAGATTTAGGCACTATATTTAACACATAGCAAACAGTTAATAAAATTTATCCCCGCCAATGGGAAGCAGCACTAGAGTTTAATAAAATTGTAACAATTGATTCAACAAAAGTTCTATTTTTTTCTTTCAACTTTGCCATTCATTTAAGGAGAATAAGGTACAATTTTTTGATGAATGATTCCATGAGTTTTATAAAAATCATTGAAGATATTGGAATCATATTCAGTGGCCCTATCACTTCGAAACCTTTTTATTTTTCTATTAAATTGATTCTCAATCTCAGTCATAAATATTTTAAACACGTCAAACGCTTCACTTTTATTTTTCATTAGATATACATAAGTATAATATGAATAATCATCAATAGAAGTGATAAAATAGTGTTTTTCATTTCTTGTTAAATTTCCATCAAGTTCACATATGTTAGAGTGTATTAAGTGTAAAGGTTCAGATTCTCTAACTACTGACTTATGCGATGTTTTGGCTATTTTAGCTTGACTACAAAAGTCACATTTTTCAAAATCATTTAAAGATAGTTTAGGAATTAGTTCTAAGGTAATCATGTTCTTGATTATGAATTTATTAATATGACAAAGTCTAGCATGCCAAATATTAAAAGAACTCAACATTCAATTTAAACATGCTATTAGTGGCGTACCCTTTCCCAATAAAAAATATTATTTTTAATTATTGTATATAAATCAGCCCCTATAGTTTGAGTAAATCCAGCTTTGTAAAGAATATATCATAGTAATAAGTTGATATTCGGTAAGGTTCACCTGCGGGACATGACGATTCCTGTTCCAGCAGTTCCTAGCTAAGTGGCTAGGTCTGTTACAACTATAACACATGAATGTGTTATTTCTTAGGAGTGTTGAGGTCCATTCTGGGGAGGATAGTTTCTATTTCTATTTTGGTGGTTACGATTTTGGTTATTATTACGATTCTGAGTTTTCATATTTCTTCCTTTAGGTTTCAGAACTACAGATGAGGTTTTCTTATTGGTATTGTTGTTTGAGACAATGAGTACTTCATCTCTTTGATCTTATTTTCGGTCTTCTTCTTCTATTCTTAGATAGGTTATAAGACTTTCTAAAGAAAATTCCTTAGTTTTATGTTTAAGTGCATTCTTAAAATCTTTCCAAGTAGAGGGTAATTTATCTATAATAACAACTACTTGAAATTGTTCATCTAAAGTCATACCTTCAGAAGTTATTTCGTGTGCTATCTTCTACAGTTCGTGTGATTGAGCTTCCATAGATTTTCCATCAATCATTTGGTACTTCATATATCTACTGACAACATACTTCTTAGTTCCAACTTCCTCAATGTCATACTTTCTTTGAAGTGCATCTCAAATTTCCTTAGCAGACTTATCAAAATTATAATAGTCATACAAGTCATTAGCTAATCCATTAAGAATAATTTTTTTGCATAGAAAATGATTTTCTATCCAGGTGTTTAAATCCTTTATTGTAGCTTCAGTATGAGAATTAGGCAGTGTTGATTTTTCAATTATAAGAAAAAAAGCGACATTTTACATGGTTAAGAAAAATAAAATTTTTTTGTCTCCATTTTTTAAAGTGTAGTTCTTAAAAAAAAATGGTTTGTTGAGATCAGCAGTTAACATTTCAGTAGACATGATAGATAGAATACGTCTTAAAATTGTTGGAAAAAACATGTGAAAAACTATATAAGAACAATATTACTGATTACCTGAAATGAACTGCTTGGGTTGAGTTGTGGATTAGGTTGCTCTCTTTAAGACGTTTTGCGGCTCTGTCCAAACACAACCTCGTCGTCCCTAGGATAAAATAGCCCAAAATATTTTTTTGTCTCAGATATTCACTGCACTGATGGAGTCCAGAATACTACACATCTCAAATATTTATGTTGCTCGGAAATATGATGAAATAATTCTAAAATTTTCTTTTCTTTGGTTTTGCTATAAAGAACCGTAGAAGCATTTTTGAGTTGTTAAGCTATATTCTAAACTGAGGACTATTGCCCCTATTTATAGTTGAAAAAATATGTATAATGGTCATATAATTATGAAAATAACGGTAAAAAATAACGGATACATAATTATGAAAATAACAGTCATAAAGTAACGGTCGCATAATTATGAAAATAACGGTCATAAAAGTAACGGTCATAAAAATAACGATCACATAATTATGAAAATAACGATCATAAAAATGACGGCCATATAATTATGAATGACAGATACATAATTTATAAAATAACAATCATAAAATAATAATAAAAAAATTATTTAAATTCGTTTCCAATAGTTTTATTGAAGTCGCTATAAATAGTGGTGTTGCTTTGTTCTTGAAAATTAGAATTTTGTTCTAAAAATAATCCAATGATGAAATTTTTTTCAATCTTTTCTAAAATTGACAAAGCAAATATTATTTCAACTAAATAAGATTTTGTCCCAGAAATGGATGGAAACTTTCTTTTCTACATACACAATTTGTCACATAAAAACAAGGAGATGATATACTTGGACAAATTTTGGGACAAAACTTTTGTTTTTCAGGGCAACAAATGTGTCTTTGAAACATCTCCAAGCATGCCATTTCTCTATTTTGTGACAAATTTGGAGTTACTAAAGATGAAAGTTTTGTCCCTAATTACAACATTTTTGGGACAAAAATCTATTTTATCCTTATAATACTTTCTCGTACTTAGTATTACTACTAAAGAAACGAAAAAATATTTAGTTATTGATTCATTTTCAGAACAAAATTGTAACTTTTAAGGACAAAAAAATGTGTCCCAATATTTGATTTTTTTTAACTAGAGAAAGAAAATTTTGCTTAAAACCCGTGCACTTTTTTATTTGTTTAGTCTCCTTTTAGATCTTTCTATCCAAGTGAAGCGTTCTTACGTAGAAATTGGCCTTCTCTCAATAAAACCAACCGTGCTATTTAGATCTTAGATCTATTGTATATTCTAGCATAGATTGATTTATTCTAGTACAATTTAGGCATGTTTTGATTTATATTTGTGCACATTATTTTTATGTAGATAAAATCTTATATAGATCTTTTATTTTATTCATTAAAAATGATAATACAATAATACAATATATGGGATCAATGAAGCTAGGTGACATGAGTGTACATATAAAAGTAATACAAGGAAGGAAAACCTATTGATAACAGTAAATAATATTAGTAGTAGTACAATAAAGATAATTTTTTAGGGGAGGGAAAAGAAGTGAGAAAACAAAAAGAGAGGGAGCTGATTTAGATAAATTCTCATAGCTTTTATTAAATTCATTGTGGCTACATATAGCCTTACAAGGAAAGAAAAACAACAAAAAAATGCTAATTAACTCTTACTCCCTAACCGCCTAATGGTCCCCCTAATACATGCCTATCAAGCTAGCCTAATTAACTCTTGTACGCACAAGTAGCCCTTTAGCACGTATTATTTCTCCCCCATTTTAGAATCCTTGTCCTTAAGGATAAAGTTGGGGTATGATTTGTAAAAATATGAGCAGCATTACTTATCATCATATCAGTCACATGTTCACCAGTATGTGCTTTGAGGTCATCAATCCAACTATAACCAATTCTATTATTGAATTGTTCCTTCTAAGCAAACTTAGGATTTTCTTGAAAATCGGCCAACACCTATCTCATGATAGGGTACGAGAGGATGTTTTGAATGTCAGGATCATGCATTGCTTTAGCTTGTCTCTCCATTTATTCATCGGGACTTAAATCTCTATGACTAGCTTTGTTAATTTGTTCTACGCACCTTTTTACGCCATTAAGCCATTTTTGGTTGTTAGGATCATTTCAAGCCCTCTTGGTATGTTTCCAAAGCTTTTTCATGTTTCTTCATGAAAAACTGGATTGCACCTTTTCTATTATAATCCTTTGAGAATGTTGGATCCAGCTTAATACAATTCTTTACATCTTTCAATCCTTCAAGAAGTGCCCCAAGTTTGGGGTAGCAAGCTGCCCTATTACTATACGCTCTTGGATCATTGGGATTCATTCTATTAGATTTTGTGTAATGCTTCACAACCTCAAGATACTTCTGTTGCTTGAAATATTCATTGCCTTTCTCACGTTCATCGTCAGTAAACTTCAATGGTAGGCTTGTAGTCCTTTGAGAATTTTTCCATTTTCGCCAAGGCAGATCTCTTCCTAGCCAAAGCTTTTGCTATCTTCTTGTAGTCAAATCTATGAAATCTACTCCTTTAAACAGCTTTTTCACAATCTTGAATACATTCCTCATACTGGCCCATTTCCAAATAAGTGGTTATCCGGTACATGATATAGGAAATTTCCTCGTCGTCCAACTCCGTGGCCTTGGTATAATGTTGAATTTCCATATCAAATTCTTTCTTCTTATAAGCAGCATTGCCTAACTCCTTCTTGTTCTTCCTCTTGAGCTCCTAAGCAAAGTGGTTCACCATTATGTTGTTAAAATCTTCACCTCTAAGATAAAAAAAATCAAAGCATTCTTTTCTCCAACACTGGTAACTTTCTTGTCCAAACTATAAGCAATGGCAGCAGTAGCTGGCTCATTAATGATACGTATGACGTTACGACTAGCAATTATACCAACATCAGCAACGGAATGAAGGATGTTGGCACCAACTTTCTCGAAAATAGATTTAGCACCCTCATTCTTCACGATTTGAGAGAATGTGTCAAGTGAGCTCTTATACTTAATAGCTTCCCCATGTGTCATCATCATTCTTCTTGAGACAATATCAATCAGATATGAGGAAAGACCAGTACCATTGATGATCACCTAACCAAGAGCAAAGCTAGCAAGAGGACTATACTGCATTTTTTTGGTAAGAAGTATAGGCTTAAGAGAATCATACATTCCAATATACAAACCATGGTACATAATGATTCCAACATAAGAAATGTTAAATCCACGATAAAGGTCAACAATACCATCAGTTTTTAGAGTCTTTTTATAGAGATCAACTAAACCATTGAATTGTCTCTATCCTTCCTTCTTTGCAGCTTTGGCATCATTTGCAAGACAAGTTCATACATAATCCAAAGAATAAAGATGAAGCTCCAGCTGCACCACCAGATGCCAAGTTCCCTCCAAACCATTTTTTATAACCATCTCTATCTTTCTTGAAGTTGAACATCCTATTAAAGTAATCTTTGAATGCAAAGTTAAAGGCCTGAGTTGGGAAATAATGGATGCATTAGCAGTATTTCCTCTCCACAGAGACATCATACCATCTTCTTTAATTGTTCGACTAAAACACTCACCAATTTCCTTGTATGGTTGAGAAAGCTTACCAGACTTGATCATTTCTTCTGAGTTCTAAATCAAAAGCTTTACACGCTCAAGTAGAGCAGTAATAGTTTTCAATATAGTAGCTGAAACTCCACCATCAGAAAATCAATGGAAAATCCAGCAAAACCTCTGCCGGAACTTGGGCACACACAGGTGAGGTTGAGAAAGTAACCAATGCCATATCATTGGTAACTTGGCATGCCTGTTTCATAGGATACTGTAAACTGGCATTATAATAATTTCCATAAGCATATTGCCTCTATTGCATAGCAGGTCTCTAAAATCCCCCATAACAGTTTTGAGCATGTGAGATGCCAGAAGTTAGATGGTGCTACCGAGCAAAATTTTGCACGATAGTTGGTTTCAGCCATTTGTTTATTAACAAACAGAAACCCCTTTGAACTTAGCTTTCAGAATGTGAAAGGAGTAGTGAAGAACAAGGACAAATGTGGAGCTTTAGTTGATATGCGGGTGTATCGCTTTTGGTTAACATTAATCTTACGGTGCCATCAACGCCAGATCTTACTTAGATCAAACATACGACTACCATGACACATGTTACTGAAAGCTCCCTGACCAAACCTGTGAGTACCACCCCCAGGAACACGGGGGATACAAGAAACTGTACATCCAATACCCCAACAAATTAAGCCTCTTAACCAATTGAGCCTCTCAACATTAACATTATCTACACTAGGAATATTCCTAAATTCCTTAACAAGCTTAGCACCTTCACTTTCGTACACAATAAGAGGACCCTTACGAATAATATAGCTTTGGTTCCTCATCTTACCCTTATCAAGATGAATCAAGTGACTATCCTTATCTTTCTCAACATAAAAAATGCTTCGATCTGCTTCAAAACCTTGATCCCAGCCGATGTCTTCTTGATGCTTTTGGTCGAGTCACTAATAACAAGTGGTATTTCATGAATAGACTCAATATTATGACCACGAGCCATAACAAGAGATGGAATAGCAGAAGCAAATGAGAGAGAGGGGAATAGGAATGATACTAGGGCTTTTCCTAGTGGTTGCAAGGGTTCAGGTAAGCTGTGAGAGACGTGAAGAGCTTGTAGCTTGATCAACACTACTTGTAAGGCAACGCCCACTCGATCAATGTTAGACTCATGTAGAGCTAAGGTTTTAGATACCTTGTTGTAGAATTCGGCGTTGGATTTTTTGTAGGTGTCCATGGGTGGAATATGGGCTTTGATACCATTGATAAAGATAATATTTTAGGGGATAGAGAAGAAGAGAGAAAACAGAAAAGTGGGAGTTGATTTAGATAAATTCTCGTAGCTTTTATTGAATTCATTGTGGCTATATATAGCCTTACAAGGAAAGAGAAACAACAAAGAAAATGCTAACTAACTCTAACTCCCTAACCACCTAGTAGTCCACCTAGTACACACTTATCAAGCCAGACTAGCTAACTCCTACGCTCACGAGTAACCCTTTAGGGAATGATCCAACTTGTGCTTATGTTATAGTTTATCTATTTTTTATCATTGGTTATGTATTTGAATTCTAATGTATATTTAATTTAATCGAATTAATCAAATTTTTTATTCTAAAGAAAAAAGTAAAAACAATTAATTTAAATTTATTGTTTGTTTCATAATTGAGAAAAAACAAGCGTATAAGGAAAAACACTTAT